>CP092874.1:31472594-31504092 GCA_030710605.1 Cordylochernes scorpioides
ATTACAATAATTGTAGCTTATATCTGATAGATTATATTGGTGAATTCCCTAGGAAGGTTCACTACTGATGAGCCAAGCATTCCCAATTCTCTCTCTTTTTAAAATCTTCAGTTAACTAATTTTATCCAATCAGATTATCTAAAAAGATATTGAGTGACTTTTCTTACGACAAGGTTTACTACATGTTGTTACACTGTATAAACATACCATTTGACGGCTCAAATTGTGAACAAAATCACCTTTGTATCCTTTAAAAAGAAAAAAAAAATAGACGTCCGGCATCATCAAAGACTTTCCCCTTCCTTAAGTTTTGTCGAGGAGTGTACATAAAAAGGAATAGCATTCAATATAATCCACAAAAGAAATCATAAAAACGTTGAGGATAAGTTATTTTTCATATAAAACAGTTTAAAAATGTATTCACATTTCAAACATGACACAATTAAAGATAGTCTCCGTCATGATAAATACATACAATCCACAACAACCTTTTTCCTATAGTTAAAATGATCGATCACAGAAACATTAATGATATCTATGAAAAATTTCATCATGTAATTCATATATTATATAATACAATATAAAATGTGTGCGGCTTATGATTGTAGAACTAAGTTTACAAATTTACCCCAAATGTTTCTTTTGAACAAAAAATCGTAATTTATTTTAAGGAGAAATAACGACTATTTCTATCCTTAGGGATGAAGTATGAACGTTGACAATTTTAACGCAAATGTTTCTTTTGAACGAAAAATCGTAATTTATTTTAAACTATCATACTTCATCCCTAAGGATAGAAATAGTCGTTATTTCTCTTTAAAATAAATTTCGATTTTTCGTTCAAAAGAAACATTTGCGGTAAAATTGACAATCTTCGTTCTACAATCATATATATTTAAAGGTTTTAAAATGATAACACTTACCTTTTAAAAAAGGAATATGACAAAAGTCTTCCTCTCAGATCCAGCTCCTTGTTCTTCTGTCGTCTTTTATATACGGCTTCTTTTTATAGGGCAGGCGATCATTCTCTTAAGCCTTTTTGAAACAAACGATAATTTAAATCCGAATAAATTGAAATGACCTGATTCTATATCACCAACCATTGTGTTTTTAAGATTAATAGTCTCTATAATGATTCTTACTTACAAGGAATAGCTTTAAAAAAATTAGATAAGTATATAAAAAACACGGATATAATTTTTTTTTTAACTTTCTATTTTTGATAATTGTAGATTGTACCATCGTTATTCTTGAAAACCTTTTACAGTGCAGCAAACAAAATATTGGAATAACATTTTTTCTGCATTGTTTTCAATTAAATTTGCCCTTCACATATGTTCACATATTTTGGTTGTATATTTGTTCATTTTTAGTGACTCTGTTATTTAATATATACTAATGGATAAAACTTAAGGAAATTGAAAATATTTGATATCACCGGTCGTTATTATTATTTTTTTAAGGAGACAAAGGCAATTTTGTTTACACTTGGTTATATCGTATGTCTTCAATAAAGGTTACTGTAATATCTTCTAGAGTTATTGTCTGAAACCCGATATACATGCTAAAAGATACAACTTCCTTAAGTTTTGTTTGTAAGTCTTCAATAAAGGTCACTGTAATATCTTTCAGAGTTATTGTCCCAATCCCGATATACATGGTAAAAAGTACAACTTCCTTAAGTTATGTTTGGATGTCTTCAATAAAGGTCACTGTAATATCTTTCAGTTATTGTCTGAATCCCGATAAACATGCTAAAAAGTACAACTTCCTTAAGTTTTGTTTGTATGTCTTCAATAAAGGTCACTGTAATATCTTTCAGTTATTGTCTGAATCCCGATATACATGCTAAAAAGTTCAACTTCCTTAAGTTTTGTTTGTATGTCTTCAATAAAGGTCACTGTAATATCGTTCAGAGTTATTGTCTCAATCCCGATATACATGCTAAAAGGTACAACTTCCTTAAGTTTTGTTTGTAAGTCTTCAATAAAGGTCACTGTAATATCTTTCAGTTATTGTCTGAATCCCGATATATATGGTAAAAGATACAACTTCCTTAAGTTTTGTTCATGAGTGCATGTCCTTTATATGATATGGAGTTTCTTTAATGTAATTTTGAATGGAATCGAGATTTTGTCCGTTATATACTTGTAGTAAGGGAGTTTTTATAACCGCGCGTATGGCTGTTATATAGATAGAAGAGATTGTATATTAATTAATTTGAACGCAAATCTTAATTTTATAATTATATACACTATCTGAGAGTATAACACAGGCAACGCCCCAGGTTTAAACTAAGGGCCTGTGAAGACACATTAAGTGTATAGATGGTGGCTTAAGAATTGCAATGGGTATAATCTGATTTCTTAGAAGCAGCATTTCAAGTAAGGTTAAATGAAAATACTTTCTAAGCAAAGTACTATATACATTCGGGCAGATACGACCACAGATAAATCCTGGACATCCAGAGTAGATCTCCAAGGGATATTTCTACAGAGAAGTAATTCTAGTTATAAGCATAAAGTATTTAACAATCGAATTAGAAACACGAAACAACTATCACTATAGATTAATAAAATTCAATAATACAAACGCACTTAATTTTATAAACAAGACAATTTGGTGATGATAAATATATAAAGTAAAATATGAAGTAAAAAATCTACGATTGGAAAAATGAATACATTTAAGAAATGAATATAACTACTAATATTTGGAGAATAAAAATTAGTATGACACATGAAGTAAAATATAACGAAAATTTTGGTATATATGGTATGTATTTTCGCTATGTATAGTTCAGTATATTTGGAGAAGATTGCTCAAAACTTTACAACTGAAAACTCTGTTAGTGTATTATATATAGGGATTAAATATACATTTAAGTTTCATAGAAAGGTGTGAATTTAGCATTTTAGTGTGATAATATCAAGTGAGTTGTCATATATATCTCTTTTATTGCGGAAGAGCATTGCTTGTTTCAAATATTTGAATGCAATACTACTGACAAAAGTTACTATTACGGGTTACCACACAAAAATGGAATATACTAGGGCCTAAAGTAAATGTAACTTGATACACAGAAAAGCGTACACTCAAGAGTATAACACCAACAACAAGAAGGAGGTAAATGAAACTCGCGATTGGTAAAATAAAACAAAACAGTACTTATCTTTATTGTAGCGTTGGTAGGGATCGGACTCGGGTCACACCGGGATGCGAAGAGATCCCCAGACACGGAAAAACCACGTAGAAAAACACTTTAAGCGTCTCCACACCAATTCTCCACGCTCTGGGCCCCCTTCGCATTCCCTTAATCCCCTCTTATATACAGACATGGCCACATTCGTCCAATGAGAAGGCGTGAGAGATTGGTTCACTAACAAACGAAGACAACGCTCTTCCCGCTAAAAACTGATCAGAAAAAAAAAAACTGAAAATGTTTGTCCATATAATTTGACAAAAGGTGTCCTTCCAAAGAAAAAAAAAGGAACTAACCAATCTCCCAAACATTCTCATTGTCCCGTAAGGAAAACCTCCCGCTGTCGGGAAGGAAAAAGCTCACGGGAGCCATGTTATAAAGATAAAAAAAAAAAAAAAAACTTAAGAGAGGAGAAGTATGAATCCGGGTCCTTCCATAAAGGTGCCTTCCATCTTGTTCCTCCCAAAAAGAAATTAACCAAAAAAATTCTGCGCAAACTACGTGAGTTACCATGAGTGATTACCAAGCACACACATATATGATATGCTCTAGTAGACAGAGTTTTATAAGGCACCAATAAGCTCTCATCTGGGACCAGCTGGGTATGTTAGGTAGAGACTTTGGGAACTGACAGACGCTCACTTGATGAGAAACCGAACGATCCAATTCCATTCAGTTCTCTCAAGTCCAAGAGCTAAAACTCTTCGTAACGTCTGTTTCTAAACGCTTTCATCCTATCGACATGTACAACTTTCACATCGTTCATGGGGCCCCCCTTACTCTAAAGTTAACATCGGAGACCCTAGCTTCCACACGAAAAGGCCCATAGAGGTTGGTGTAACCTTCAGTCGTAGGAACAGCTAGCATTACCATGTCTCCTCTGTCGAAACTTTTGGTATAAGGTGGTCTAGGATTCATATGCTTTTTAACAGAATTACCTGACATAAACTGTCTGACAGTTTCCTTTGCTTTCCGCATCACCCTTAACCTCTCGGCCCAAGTAGGCTTTCTAAAACTATTAAGAGACCCAGCGCTACACTCATAGTTTATGTTAAATTCAGTAGGTGGCAACTTTACAGCCTCGTTTTCAATATGCACCACTGATTTCTCCTCTAAGGAGCTTGAAACCATTGGTCTATGTGCACTGGCAATGCAGCTAAGGTCTACATAATCATGGTCCTCTAATTTCAAGGAAATCATGTTGCAACGTTCCCGTACGGGAGGCAACGGAATATTGAATCTCCCTATATCATTGATTCCCAGAATCCCGTCGTAGCCCTTATCTCCGAGTGACATTAACCAGAACCTTATCTCTCCCAGCTCGCTGCCGTTTTCGTTACCAACTCTACAGGATTTAACACGTGTGAGTGTCTGCTAGTGGCCTGTCACTGACACTATACGTAAAGTTTTAAGTGCATCGTCCCAATTCTCCTTTTCAGAATCAATATTACTGACTTGGCTTCCTGTATCATATAACAGGCGCCACATATTGCCGTTAATATTCACCTTAACTATTGCCAGATTTCCAAATTGATCTCCGCCATATGAACGTATGTTCACTATCTCAGCATTGTCAAGAGTATTGCGGTTGGCAAACATAGAAGACTGTCTTGAGCAATCACTAGCTATATGTCCTAATCTACACTCAGGTGGACTCAGCTTGATTTCGTCCAACAATTTAGTCAGTTTTTTCTATCTCACCTCTAAGGCCTTTAATACACTGCTCATTTTCGTGCTTCATCCTGTTTACACTGGAACTAAGCATCTTCATCTCGCCCTTAATGCTATTTATTTCTTCAACCCCTTCTACTGAACATACCCCTTTCATAAAGCTGCAACGTTGTTCTACATTATCTTCCGTGGCCATGACACTGACTGCTTTGTCTATTGATTTAGCCTCACTGCGAACAATACCCTCTCTATACTTTTCAAGCACATTTTCGAGGAAAATTACGAAAACTAAACTATCGTCAAATCTGTACTCTACTTTATCTCTAATGGCCAAGAATCTTTCTTTAAAAACCATAGGACTTTCCCCAACTCTCTGCTTAAGACCTTCTATTAATTTAAGGCATTCCCTAATTCCACGCGCTTTTTTAGGGTACAATATGTTCAGTTTACTAACAATACTTTCGAAACTGCTATCGTTACGGATACCCATCTTCTCTAAGCTCAACCTAACTTCAGGGGATAGAGCCTCGAACATGAGCAGTGCTTTGGCCTCAGGATCCCATTTGCCTACTCGAGCTTTAAGCTCGACTTCCCGAATGAAAGACTCGAGATCAACCCCAATAAACACTGACAAGTTGAACATAGAGTTCACAAACATGATGGAGTACAATAATAATAATAATAATAATAAACCACTCAATCAACGAAAAAAACCCGCACGTAAAAATTCCAGGAATTTACACGTGCAAACACCAGTAATCCTGGCAGGGCTCGCCAATGACAAAAGTTACTATTAGGGGTTATCACACAAAAAAGGAATATACTAGGGCCTAAAGTAAATGTAACTTGATACACAGAAAAGCGTACACTCAAGAGTACAACACCAACAACAAGAAGGAGGTAAATGAAACTCGCGATTGGTAAAAATAAAAACAAAACGGTACTTATCTTTATTGTAGCGTTGGTAGGGATCGGACTCGGGTGACACCGGGATGCGAAGAGATGCCCCAGACACGGAAAAACCAATTCTCCACACTCTCGGCCCCCTCGCATTCCCTTAGTCCCCTCTTATATACAGACACTAGCCGAATGAGCCCGGGCAACGCCCGTGTTTTACCCGATTGAATGTTTTATTCAAATACTATTTGTTACAATTATAAATTGGCGCCTTAAATAAATGCATATATTAGTTAATAACTATAGCCTATGTGCTTTATCTGTCTATGTACTGTTGGCTTCCGTAGGCGTCTCTTACTGGGAAAAAGAAAGAGAGGATTCCATTTAGTTATTAACTAACATATGCATTTATTTAAGGTGCGACCCGCTCCAACACAATAGTTACAAAAACCAAAAAGCGAGTGGGGGGGGGGGGGAGGCATGATGGGGAGGGGGGGGGGTCAAAGGTGGCGTGATCGTAGCCAACCAATAGGAGAGCGCCATTCCAAAAAAAAAAAAAGCAAACGGTGACAGAGATGAAAACTGAAGAATTAAGAACGCATGACGCTCGTAACTGTATACAGACATGGGTACATTCGTCCAATGAGAAGGCGTGAGAGATTGGTTCACTAACAAACGAAGACAACGTTCTTCCCGCTAAAAACTGATCAGAAAAAAAAACTGAAAATGTTTGTCAATATAATTTGACACTACTGTCCTAAAACCTTATGTCCATAGTTTGCTTAAATATCGTTTCTGAGATTTCAGTACAGCATGTAAAAGCAGAATGATCCAATACAGTATTGGAGCTCTAAAGAAGCGGTCTGATAGATTAAATTGACGAAACCGTTGGGAGGGTTCACCACTGATGAGCCAAGCCCTCCCAATATTTTTTCATCGTAGTAAGGATAGTAGAAGTTTGATTTATTTGCGAAAATAAACATTCGCGTGTAGACATCAACATTACCATAACTATATTGTAAGATTATAAACTCAAAAAAGCTTCTTCTATAGAACATGTTTATTTGGCTAGCTTTCTAACGACATCCTTCTTCAACGGGCGTAAAGACAAGAAAGCTAGCAAAATAAACATGTTATATAGAAGAAGCTCCTTTTAAGTTTATAAACATTCGCGTCTTAATGTCTTAATTGGTTATATACCTCTCTCTCCTAGGAGTTAGCGACGGGCATATTGATGTCATCTATTTTTGGTCGTTACAAGAAAGGAGTGTTTGGTTGGGACAGTGATAGGAGCGCCTCCTATCTGTAAGGTCATTAGAACACTTGTCTCCTATCACTCTCCACAGCACCGCTCCATTTGCCCCTCTATCTCCTAATTATGTAGAATTTTCCTTCGCCGACGCGATCACCGTGACGACCGCCATTCGGTTAGAGGTCTCCCATACGGCCGCCAGTCAACTGAGATCTCCTACACGGCCGCCAGTCAGGCAGCGCTCTCCCGCTAAGTCGCTAGTTGGAGTATTCTTGTACAGCCGCTCGTTACTTGTTGGAAGTCTACATCATAGGATCGATTGACCACTCAGGCCTAGAAGGCCCATACGTCTTCTATACAGCCGTCAATCAACTGAGATCACCTACACGGCCGCCAGTCACGTAACGCATTACCGCTAAGCCGCAAATCGCAGTATTCTTGTACAGCCATTGGTTACCTGTTGGAAGTCTCCTCTACGGCCGCAAGTAAGCTGAGATATTCTACACAACCGCCAGTCATACAACGTACTCCCGTTCAATCGCTACCAAGTACCGCCGCTGCTTATTGAAGGCTTTTTGTACATTCGTTACTTGTGATAGGTCTCTTCTACGGTCGCAAGTCAAGCAAAAGTTTCCTGACAACCGCAGAATTTGAAGTTTTCTTGTAAATAAGCTTGTTGAAGGGATCTCGAACATTCGGCACTCATCAGAAGGCTCCTTACACCTGCCGGTAGGTCGAAGTTCCATAAACAGCCATTCGTCAGAACAATAGTGTTTCTACCTTGTTTGAAGTTTCTCGGAAGGCCGTTAATTAGCATTTTTTCTTCAGCACAGTCACCAAATGTTGGTCGTATTTTATATAGCTAAACAGTGTTAACGGTTTCCTGTACTATCGCCAATTACTTCAAGAATACCTATACGGCTATCAATCCAAGGTCACGTATACAACGTACCTCTTCTACAGCCGCCACTGAGTCAAACCTTCTAAACGCCCAATTCTCATCAGTCATCTCTTGGACAGCCGCAGGTAGGTTCTTTTACTCTTCACTTCTTGATTGGATTTATAGAGTTAACTTTGTGTGATCTTAGTTTCTTATAGCATTGCTAAATATTCCACTTGTGATTTTATAATATACACTCATGGACACAACTTAAGAATGTGAAAAGTCTTTGATGTCGCTGGATGTCTCTGAAGGAGGCAGAGGCAATTTTGTTCACACTTGGTTATCTCGTGTGTCTTTAATAAAGGTCACTGTAATATCTTTCCGAGTTATTGTCTGAATCCCGATATACATGGTAAAAGGTACAACTTCCTTATGTTTTGTCTACATAAGGGTAATTTTTTTCTTTTCCCAACTAAAACAAATACCTACTGTCTTTACTACGATGTGAAAATATTGGAAATTTTGAGAAGACTCACATGTATTGATGATGATTTTTCATCGGAGTAAGGACAGTGGAAAAGGTTTTATTTGTTAAAAAAATACATTAGTGTTTAATAGTTTTATTTCTTATATATAGATGGCGCGTTATTGCCTTATAATAATTTATGTCTAACTGGCCTTGTCCTTATTGTTTGTGGAAGAGCATTGCTCGATGCAAATATTTATATGTAATTCTAATGTCTTAAAAGCTTATGTCCATAGTTTTATTGTGAATACCATACCTAAGATTCCACCCTTCAGTGTAGCATATAAAAGCAGAATAATTCAATACAGTATTTGAGCTCTAAAAAGCGGTCTGTTAGATTAAATTGGCGAAACCGCTGGGAGGGTTTACCACCGATGAGTCAAGCCCTTCTAATATTTTTTCATCGCAGTAAGGACAGTAGAAGTTTGCTTTATTTGTGGAACAAACTTTTTGCTTAATAGTAGTATTTCTTATATATACAGTAGAACAAACTCCCTGTAAAGGACAACACCTAATTGCAGAGCCAAAGTGTCCTTTAGGGAGAGGTGTCCTCTTACCGCAGAGTTGCTAAATTGTAAAAATGGTAATTTTGCTAATGAAAATGGTCCTTTGTGGAGAAGTGTCCGCTAGCGGGGTGTCTTCTCATGGAGCTTCTACTGTACTGAGTGTCTCCATTTATGTCACATGGGAGGTCAATTATTTCACCCTGGTATGACGGAATAAGTGACAACCACCACCAAGGAATATCCAAGCAACCATGACATTCAACCATGACACTCGAGCAGCCGAGCGTTCAGCAAAAACAATCCAAGTGAATACCAGCAGAAAGGAAAGGCAAACCAGGATGTGACATTTCAATGGCGGGTTGCGTGACTGCCGATTCCATCCTTCTGACTTAGTTTAGTTAGGTTAGCTTAACGAATGAAGACATTAAAATGCGAATGTTTCTTTTCACAAATAAATCAAACTTCCACTCTCCTTACTACGATGAAACTTGTCCTTATTGTTTACGGAAGAGCATTGCTCGATTCAAATATTTGAATGTAATTCTACTGTCCCAAAAGCTTATATCCATAGTTTGCTTAAATACCATTTCTAAGATTCTACCCTTCAGTGTAGCATATAAAATCAGAATGATCCAATACAGTATTAGAACTCTAAAGAAGTGGTCTGGTAGATTAAATTGACGAAACCGCTGGGAAGGTTCACCACTGATGAGCCAAGCCCCCCCCCCCCAATATTTTATCATCGCAGTAAGTAAAGTAGAAGTTTGATTTATTTGTGAAAAGAAACATTCACGTTTTAATGTCTTCATTCTTTGTATATATATGGTGCGTTATTGGTTTGTATTAGCTTAGATTACCGTTCTTATACAATTGGCATACTCAGCTGTATATTCTGGAATGGCGGAACCCGTAGAATAGAGTTCTCCAGTAACTGTAGTCAGCTGTATATTCTGGAATGTCGGAACCTGTAGAACAGAGTCTCCAAGAACTGTAATGTACAGTGGAGTTGTCGGAGTACGAGATATTCCCGGACTTCAGGAACTTGGGACCCGAGTCCAGTGAAGGGAGTAGGATGGACTTCCTCAGGTCGACGGACTGCTAGGTCTTCCATCAGTCTAACAAGGTCACGCAGCGTGGACAACAACTTATTCTGCAGTTTGAAATAAAGTGGAGCCAGTGGTATAAGACACGTTTCCTCATTCCTGGACAATTCCAAGTTCGCCACAAAACTCTGTAGAACAACAAAACAATCCATTAGACAATCCACTAAGGATTCCTTGTTGGCGAATAACCGATTGACATCTGGAAGCCAATTTGGTGTTGGCTGCAGCGATGGATCCTCCTCATCAATAGTGAATCTTTTGACCAACTTATTCTTCAACTTACCAGCCAGCTGGGCATTCTTCCTGAAATTTTGGCTGAGGTCAACAGACGCTTCAGTAACGACAGCGTCACTTTTCATTGATGAACTTTTGCTCAGTTCCTCGTAGGACCATATAGGACGTACATCTGTGGATCTACGGGACTCTTGACCTCCTATTAGATCGGACTTGGTGTTTTGATCATCCATTTACCTCAAAGTTAAACACTCGCGGGATATAACATCACGTGATATCATGAATATAGAGGTTGTCTGGCCGGCATTCCTATTTATTTAAAAAATATATATAGATACTTCGACCAGTTAAAGTTTTATCTTTTCAACGTTTCAACAAAAATATTTTGTTATGATGCATTAGCGCGCCATCTGTTATGAAAATTCGAAACTATTATAGACGTGTATGATTCTTTTGAAAAAATAAACAATTTCTACTGTCTTTACTGCGATGGAAAAAATAATGGGAGGGCCTGGCTCATCAGTGGTGAAACCCTCAAGCGGTTTCGCCAGTTTAATCTACCATACCGCTGTTATATTGCATTTTTCGATCTTCCTTATATTGATGCTAGACTCTTGTCTAGACCATTTTGTCTTCGTCAGGAGAAATAAAAAATAAAGCATTTGGCAAGGCGTTAAAAATTATTCTCTTCACGTGATAGTTTAACACTTCACCAACTTGATTCCTACCATTTAACAATAAATTTTAATCGATTTAATGGTTGAACCGTTTCTTTCATTGTTGGTAAAATTGCAAACTTTCGATCATATACTCTTCAACAGACTATGGCGGTATAATGGTAACAGGAAGGATACTTATAAGACCGTATAATTTATAATACAACTTATAACAACTTTTTATTCTCTCTCGTTATCATCACTAAAAGATCATTAAAAACTAATGTAAAATCGAAGCTTTTTTTAATATGCAATATTTGAAAAATAATTCAAAATATAGAAAAAAAAGGACAAGTGTTGATATTAAAAACATACACGCACAATATAGGCATTTCCTGACCGCTTACATGAGTTTTTTTTTTAGAAGACAGAGAGAGCGCCATCTAGGGGAAAATAAATCAACTAAACATAATCAAGAAAAGGGGATGGTCAAATATAATGGAACAGATTTAGCCTGTTCCCTGAAATTTGACCAACTCATTTTCTTGATAAATCAAGAAACACTCATTCCTCACTTTCTTACTGCTAGTCTTTTTGTGTTGTTTTTCTTGCTTCCCTCTTTCTCTTTCTTGTTTTTTTTTCATCTGTTTATATCGTTATTTCCTTTGTCTCACTGCTTTGCATACCTCTGGTGAATCCTGTATAGGGTCAGTGACCCTAAATAAAGGCTTTTTGTTGTTGTTGTTGATAAATCAAGAAAAGCCATCCACGAACGCGTTGCGGGCTGTTGGCCCACGTCAGCCCATGAAGAAAATGGGTTGGCCAAATATCAGGAAACAGGTTATATCAACGTTTAGTTGATTTTTATACCACTAGATGGCGCTCTGCCATCTAAAAATCTCATGTGAGCGGTCAAAAATTGCCTATTTTGTTTTTAATATGAAATATTATACTTTCATTTACTTCATTATGGCGAAAGTTGAATAGAGGATTCATTGCAATGTATTTTAGTATGGGGTGATGAAAATGATCGCCAAAAAACAAGAAAGCGTTAAATTGGGAATATATTGTTGAAGAGAGTGATATTTTTGACTTTCAAGATTTTGGATTGTCGGGAGTTCTACTTAAGGATTTTGACCCAGAAGCAATTTAAAAAATAATATCTCCTAAATATACGTCTTGTAAAGCATATTAAGACTATCCATTGAATACAAATGATTACCAAAGTTAACAAAAATACAAACATTACAAATCTTGGACATTTTTCCAAATCTCTGGAGACCCTTTTCTGCACCCTGGTTACATCAACTGGTTTTCCCTCTACTGCCTTTTCATTCATCCCTACCAACCAGCTCTCTAGATAATTGTAGATTTGCCTAAAGCTTCCATATTTTACATATACATTCATAGACAAAAGTAATTTTAACCTTTTAGCATGTTTATCGCGATTCAGACAATAACTCTGAAAGATATTACAGTGACCTTTATTGAAGTCTTACAAACAAAACTTAAGGAAGTTGTACATTTTAGCATGTATATCGGAATTCAGACAATAACTCTGAAAAATATTGCAGTTACCTTAATTGAATACTTACAAACAAAACTTAAGGAAGTTGTACCTTTTAGTATGTATATCGGGATTCAGACAATAACTCTGAAAGATATTACAGTGACCTTTATTGAAGACTTACAAACAAAACTTAAGGAAGTTGTACCTTTTAGTATGTATATCGGGATTCGAATAATAACTCTGAAAGATATTACAGTGACCTTTATTGAAGACTTACAAACAAACCTTAAGGTTGTTGTACCTTTTAGCATGTATATCGGGATTAAGACAATAACTCTGAAAGATATTACAGTGACCTTTATTGAAGACTTACAAACAAAACTTAAGGAAGTTGTACCTTTTACCATGTATATCGGGATTGAGACAATAACTCTGAAAGATATTACAGTGACCTTTATTGAAGACTTACAAACAAAACTTAAGGAAGTTGAACCTTTTAGCATTTATATCGGGATTGAGACAATAACTCTGAAAGATATTACAGTGACCTTTATTGAAGACTTACAAACAAAACTTAAGGATGTTGTACCTTTAACCATGTATATCGGGATTCAGACATTAACTCTGAAAGATATTACAGTGACCTTTATTGAAGACTTATGAGATAACCAAGTGAGACCAAAATTTCCTCTGTCTTCTTAAATAAATTAGACGACTGGCGTCATATCAGAGACTTTCTACTTTCTTAAAAATTTTATCTATAAACCAATTGTTTATTTAATTCACGACGTTCCAGTGACTCGCTGTCACACAGATTCCCCTGAGGACAGAGAGTCACTGAAACATCAGGAGTTAAATAAACAATAGATTGATATAGCTATAATTTTTTCCAAACCAACTTCCAACCAACAATGATCTTCAAAATGTTATGCATGAAAATAGATTCTAAATAAATAATCCTTTCGCTGTATTCCTTTCTTATTGATGTATACACACACACACAAAAGCCTTTATTAAGACACACAGGTCTTACAGAGGATTCTCCTTGGGGTTACAAAACGGAGAAAGTGGGAAATAAAAATGGTGAAAGAATATATACATATGGTAAATATATACAGATTATAAGAAAGAATAAAGAAATAAGAAGAATTTTAAAAAATAAATAAATAAAATTAAAAATTTTTGGAAATATGGATGGGAGAAGTGGAGAGCGAAAAGAGGAAAGAAAACAGGTATTTACATATGGAACAAGTCAATTTAAGTTCTTCTGCTCACATAGCACAAGTGGACCATGGCTTTTTCAAGAAATCTTCAAGAGATTTTCCAGGAAAATCCGAGTGTTTATTGATGTATAATGGGTCAGCTATTTTATAGTTCTTTCATTTTTTTAAGACTGCAAGAAGGAAAAAAGACCTAACAAAGTAACTGAACTATGTGGAAATATTTTCTTCTTCACAAGATACAACCATTTACTCAATAGTCTACTTCTTCACTGTGTTCTATGCACGAAAAAACAATGTATATAGTCTTTTGTACATAGATATTCTTTCCTTTGTTTTCTTTTTCTCTTTTCTGAGCGAGGATTCAATTTCTTCCCCTGCTTCTAATTTCATTTTAGATTCATTTCTAAAAGGAGAATCGTCTGTATAAGACGGAATGTCTTAATAAAGGCTTATATGTATATGCGCATTACTATTATAATAAATAATTGTGAGTCCTCCTAAAAATAACAAAGAAATTTATAATACAATATAATGCGGCTTATGATTGTAGAACGACATTTGAAAATATCCCGCATGTGTTTCTTTTGAACGAAAAATCGAATTTTAAGGAGAAATAACGATTATTTCTAACCTTAGGGATGAAGTATCAAAGGATGAATTGTGAAGAATAATGATAAACGGAAAATAAAAGTGTCCAAGGATGGGAAATAAGGTTCTTAGGTTAGAAATAATCGTTATTTCTTCTTAAATTAAATTTCGATTTTTTGTTCAAAAGAAACGCATGCGGGATATTTTCAAATATCGTTTTACAACAAAGAAGTTTAAAAAAACTAGGACACCAACATGAAAGGTTTCTCATACTAATGAATGCCTCAACAACATAATACATAAATAGAAGTTAAATAAAGAAACAGATGACCTTGAAAAAGAATTTAAAAAAAAGAGAACGGAAGAACAAAGTAAGCAGAAACCAATAAATAAATGTAACTGATGGGAAATGTTCCATGGTTGGGTTGCCATGTGCATCCATGTGTCTCCGTGCGGTTTGTCATATTCCGCGGGGTGGGTCATTTCTTACATCGGGTCCTGAATAACTTATTGATAAGATACACACTAGAGATGTTGAATAGACTCTTGATGAGCATCGTTATGTATTCTATATTCTACTTACCAATATGTAAATAGCAAGGACAAGGTGACTCGACACCTGTAAACTGACGACGAAATAAGTAATAAATAAATAGGATGATGTTGTAGTTGCTTATTCCTCAAATCGTTAAAACTATCTCCATTAAGTTCCATTGTCTCAGTTTTTCTATTATAGTCCTGGGGTTATCCCAGAGGTCTAAATATGATGATGACTAATTATATATATGTCATAATATCTACTCTTCCAGGAATAATAAAGTCAACCTACAGACAACCCAGAGAGAGATGGGCGGTTAAAGTCCGGTCACTTGAGACACCAGCGACATTTCAAGGAAGACCACTGGGGTCCGTCAGTTAACACCTCGGGATTTTCAAGACAGTTGGGGATTGTGTGTGACACGAACGGCCGCCCGGCTGTGCCAGTCCCGTCTCCCTCTCCTGGTTGTCTAGGTCCCTCTTTCAAATTGTGATGTGATATTATTTCTCTTCCCACCTTATTATACCACATATACATTTAAATATAAGGATAGATTTTGTATAATGCTTGATGTTAACGGTGTTTATTTGTTTGTGTGTACTCCTGTAGAAGAGTAGAAATTGTTGAAAGCTTGAGATTACGTTGATAATGAAAAGAAAATATCATCTCCAGTAACCTATTGTATTATTTGATTTATATTGTCTCTATTTTATTATCTTCATTTGCGGTGAATCCGCGGTAAATCCATGTATAATACATTTATTTTCCTCCAATTTACCCAGACTAATCTATTAGCTTGATTGTCTTTATATAATTTTTCCTGTATATAAATATCATATTACCATTAAGGTACTATTACTATTTTTCCTGCATGTATCCTACATTTCTGCTTTGAGAGAGAATCTGTATAAGAATTAATGGTCTTAATAAATCTTAGTGTCTCTATTTTTTTATCTTCATTTGCAGAGAATCCGCGGTAAATCCATGTATAATAAATTTCTTTTCCTCCAAATCATCCAGACTAATCTATTAGCTTGATTATCTTTATATAATTTTTCCTGTATATAAATATCATATTACCATTAAGATACTATTACTGTTTTTCCTGCATGTATCCTACATTTCTGCTTGGAGAATCTGTATAAGACTAAAAGGTCTTAATAAAACTTTTTGTTGTTTGTTGCCTCTAATGTATGTGTGTTTGTAACTCTGTCCGAATTAATTTATATTTTCCCTCAAATATTGAGATTTTGCTTTCCCCTCCCCTGACTCTTTGAGACGGAGTCCATAGCATCGGCAGACCAGTTCCTGGCAGGGGTTGGACCATCAGCTCGGCCGAGTTGGATGCTCTGGTTGTGCCAGAAGAGTGGAATAAGGCTTCTACGGATGCGCCACTATAAATGTGTGTTTGTGTGTGTTTCAGAGAGATGTGGCGACTGATGATGACATGTATCATCATCTTTCTGGCAACAGGAATATACGGTCAGAGAGGAGGAGCTAAATACAAGACCACAACAACGACCACGACCACTACAACGACCACACAGCGGCCATACCGTTACACACGACCACGGCAGTCTACAGGAGGCGGGGGTGGTGGAGGGAGTGGGGTGATGTCTATCGTCACCCCTCAGCAAGTCACCGTCTCCTCCGTTCTCACCCTCAATCTCACCAATACCATCATCACCTTCATCTTCTCTCTTATCTTCGGTCCTATTCTCGGTCCCATTCTAGCGATGATAGTCATAGGAATCAGTGAGATTATCCGTGGATTATTGAATCCACCACCTCCACCCCCGCCGTCTACATCCTATCACCGTAGACAGCGTAGACATGCCGAGCAGTCAGATCTACGTCGACACATCCTGTGGGCTGATACTGCCAGAACAAGAGACCTGGGATGTCTCGCACAGCTTGCCTGTGTTCAACCCCAGCAGGCTGCCGTCTACCTGGGCATGGCGGCTTCAGCGAGAGGTCTACTCCGAGCTACATCTTTGTAAGTACACCTCCCCTACATCTTACCATCTATATAAAACACGCTATTAGTAGATATAAAAGCCAAGTTCACCTCTCCCATCAAAAAAAAATTAAACTAGACGCCATCTATTGACCGTTGCCACAAACTAGCGGTCTCAGGTCGGTGACAAAGCCACAACACCAACTTTGGCAAACTAAGCGTTCGCATGGAGGCCATGGTTTTAGACTAATGGCCTTCCTTAGCTCAAGGCAGACTTTATTCAATTACGATGTACTAGAGCGCCATCTGTTATCAAATTATAAAACTATTTTAGAGGCGTAATATTCTTTTTAAAATAAAACAATTTCTACTGTCTTTACTGCGATGGAAAAATTAAAGGGAGGGCCTGGCTCATCAGTGGTGAACCCTCCCATTGTTCTAATAAAAGACACAATTTGATATTTGCGGAAGAGCGATTACTCGAAGCATATTATATATTTATAATTATATTTAATTCTGCTGTCCTAAAAGCTTATGTCCATAGTTCTTCTAAAACTAGACGAATGGCCCGGGCAACGCCCGGGTTTTACCCGAGTGCGTATATATTTTAGTAATGTTTTAATTAAAATACTATTCGTTACAATTATAAATTGGCGCCGTGGATGTCTCTCTTGTGAAACGTCCCGCCCCAAACTGTGTGTGTCTTGAAAATATAAAATTAGAAATGTGGATTTTCATAAAGATATCATCATGTCTATTTTTATTTTTGCATTTCACCTACTAAATCGATAGAGATAATTACATTTGCAACATGAACCTAGGTATATTGACTAAATAGAAAACTGCATAGTAATAAAGATAATATTGTGAAGGCACCATATCGTTTTATTTTCAATAAAATCGCGAGAGTGTTTTTGTTGCATCATGCTGTGACTCACACGATGACCCAAGGTCAACAAGCCTATCTCCGTCGTCGCAATGGCGGCGCTGCTTGCGAGTTATATCTACAATTCTGCAAATAACTCTAAGGATATTCAAGATATTCAAGAAATTATTTTTCGGAAACCTTTCCGGGGATATACCTAATAATATCCCAGAATTTCATGGCGATTGGATGTATGGTTTTTGAATAACAGGGTTGTCTAGAGGGGGGCAGGGAGGACACGTGTTCCCTGTCAGCCAATGAGCGCGCATTCTATCCGTGAGCTTCAGACAAACAGACAAACAAACAGACAGAATAAGGCAAATATATAAGTAGATACCCATTCCAAGAGTCTTACAATAGTCACCTATAAAAGGAAGTTCCAAAAATGCAATATAACAGCGGTATGGTAGATTAAACTGGCGAAACCGCTGGGAGGGTTCACCACTGATGAGCCAGGCCCTCCCTTTAATTTTTCCATCGCAGTAAGGACAGTAGAAATTGTTTTATTTTAAAAAGAATATTACGCCTCTAAAATAGTTTTATAATTTATTCAATTAGTTAAGTTCCAAAATTACTTTATTAGGTACCACTCAACAAGAGAAACCTAGTTTATGATATTCTAACAATGAATAATATAGGTGAAGGTTATTCACATATTAAACAAAATGTTAACGCGGGATTCAATCCCGGTTCATGACTGTCGGGAATCAAGGGTGTTACCCACTCGTCCACCAACTTTTTAAAAAAGTTTTTTATTCAATTAGATTCACACGGTACCTAATGAAATCTTCACAATTTTCCAAAGAGGTGTTTATCTGGCAAAGTGGGCTGAAAAGGGCCATTAGCCCGAAACCATGGTCTCTAGGTGGACACTTCTCAGTTTACCAAAGCTGGTGTTGTGGTTTTGTCACCGACCTGAGGCCGATGGTTTGCGGCGACGGTCAATAGATGGCGTCTAATTTTGACTTTGTTTTGATGAAAGGCAAATTTTCTTTTATAGATCATTTTTTTAAATATAAATTTATAATACATATAATGCAGCTTATGATTGTAAAACGACATTTGAAAATTAACCCGCATGTGTTTCTTTTAAACGAAAAATCTAAATTTATTTTTAAAGAGAAATAACGATTATTTCATTTTATCATTACTTTTCACAATTCATCCTTTCATACTTCATCCCTACGGTTAGAAATAATCGTTATTTCTCCTTTAAAATAAATTTCGATTTTTCGTTTAAAAGAAACACATGCGGGATAAAAAAAAAACTCATTGTGAGAATATATTTGTAATTTCAATAAAAATTACATAAGCTGATAAATGTATTTATAGATCAATTTGCTCCCTGCAAAAATTACCATCTCAATTAGTAGATATATGATGCAATAGCGCGCCATCTGTTATCATAAATTTACATTATTTTTGACACGATTATTTTTCATTTCAAAATTAAAACAATTTTCTACTAATCTTACTGCAATAAAAAAATATATTTTTTCATAATTAAATATATTTCTACTGTCCTGAAAGCTTATGTCCATAGTTACTTTCAGTATCGGTATAAAAGAAAAACAGCCAAATGCAATATTACAGCGGTATGGTAGATTAAACTGGCGAAACCGCTGGTAGGGTTCACCACTGATGAGTTAGACCTTCCCATTCTTTTATCATTGCAGTAAAAGTAGTAGAAAATTGTTTTATTTTAAAAAAGAAACACGCGAGTCAAAAATAGTTTACATTTCTCAATCAGTGCATATATTATTAAATGTACAAGGTATTTAAAGAGGATAGATAAGACTGTTGAACCTGCAACAGCTTGTTTGCAATAATACACTCATAGACAAAAGCTTAAGGAGGCAGAAAGTCTTTGATATCGCCGGTTGTCTGTTTTTTTTTTTTTTTTTTTTTTTTTTTTTTTTTTTTTTTTTTTTTTTTTTTTTTTTAAGAGACAGAGGCAATTTTATTCACACCTAGTTGTCTCATGTGTCTTCAATAAAGGTCAGTGTTATATCTTTCAGAGTTATTGTCTCAATCCCAATATACATGCTAAAAGATACAACTTCCTTAAGTTTTGTTTGTAAGCCTTCAATAAAGGTCACTGTAATATCTTTCAGAGTTATTGTCTCAATCCCGATATACATGCTAAAAGGTACAACTTCCTTAAGTTTTGTTTGTAAGTCTTCAATAAAGGTCACTGTAATATCTTTCAGAGTTATTGTCTGGATCCCGATATACATTCTAAAATATACAACTTCCTTAAGTTTTGTTTGTAAGCCTTCAATAAAGGTCACTGTAATATCTTTCAGAGTTATTGTCTGAATCCCGATATACATGCTAAAAGGTACAACTTCCTTAAGTTTTGTTTGTAAGCCTTCAATAAAGGTCACTGTAATATCTTTCAGAGTTATTGTCTGAATCCCGATATACATGCTAAAAGGTACAACTTCCTTTTGTTTGTAAGTCTTCAATAAAGGTCACTGTAATATCTTTCAGAGTTATTGTCTGGATCCCGATATACATTCTAAAATATACAACTTCCTTAAGTTTTGTTTGTAAGCCTTCAATAAAGGTCACTGTAATATCTTTCAGAGTTATTATCTGAATCCCGATATAAATGCTAGAAGGCACAACTTCCTTAAGTTTGTTTGTAAGTCTTCAATAAAGGTCACTGTAATATCTTTCAGGGTTATTGTCTGAATCCCGATATACTTTCTAAAAGGTACAACTTCCTTAAGTTTTGTTTGTAAGTCTTCAATAAAGGTCACTGTAATATCTTTCAGAGTTATTGTCTGAATCCCGATATACATGGTAAAAGGTACAACTTCCTTAAGTTTTGTTTGTAAGTCTTTAATAAAGATCACTGTAATATCTTTCAGAGTTATTGTCTCAATCCCAATATACATGCTAGAAGGTACAACTTCCTTAAGTTTTGTTTGTAAGCCTTCAATAAAGGTCACTGTAATATCTTTCAGAGTTATTGTCTCAATCCCGATATACATGCTAAAAGGTACAACTTCCTTAAGTTTTGTTTGTAAGTCTTCAATAAAGGTCACTGTAATATCTTTCAGAGTTATTGTCTGGATCCCGATATACATTCTAAAAGATACAACTTCCTTAAGTTTTGTGGTAAGCTTTCAATAAAGGTCACTGTAATATCTTTCAGAGTTATTATCTGAATCCTGATATAAATGATAGAAGGTACAACTTCCTTAAGTTTTGTTTGTAAGTCTTCAATAAAGGTCACTGTAATATCTTTCAGAGTTATTGTCTGAATCCCGATATACTTTCTAAAAGGTACAACTTCCTTAAATTTAGTCCATGAGTGTATATGTATGTGTGACGCAGAACAAGAGCATGTGTCCCATGTTTTATACTTTCAAACATAATATATAAATACAATATAATGCGGCTTGTGATTGTAAAACGACATTTGAAAATTATCCCGCATGTGTTTATTTTAAACGAAAAATCAAAATTTATTTCAAGGAGAAATAACGACCATTTCTAACCTTAGGGATGAGGTATGAAAGGATGAAGTGTGAAGAGTAATGTGTGTGTCTAGTGAGTAGTGGACATGGCATCTGCCCGGTAAGCAGAACACTGTGGATTCGATTCCCATCCCTGGACTCTTTTATTTTTCCGTTTATCATTATTCTTCACACTTCATCCTTTCATACCTTATTCCTAAGGTTAGAAATGGTCGTTATTTCTCCTTGAAATAAATTTTGATTTTTCGTTTAAAAGAAACACATGCGGGATAATTTTCAAATGTCGTTTTACAATCCATCCATCCATCCATATATCTATAAAAATGAAATCCAAAATCTATGTTTGTTATCGCGTTGCGCAAAATCTACAGAATCAATCATTATGAAATTTCGCATGTAGGTATCTGAAGATTTCGTTTAACATATAGGCTATTCAAAAAACTAAAAAAGTTAATGTGCTTTTTTCAAATATATAAAACCTAAAAGCGTTAGTTCCAGCCTTTTACCGCATGGGCGCAGCACTGGTCGCGACGATAACGTTTTACAATAGTATATAAATAATTCTCTATTTTATTTGCATAATTAGTTCTAATGTGGGCTGTGTGACCAGATTGTCCCACCAGGAGGACCAGAGATATAGCCAACTTATAGAACGACTCGCCAGTGCTGCCAAGCTTGGTTCTTCTTCTTCAACATCCTGCACCTCCACATTCCCCTGTTCTAGAAACCTTAGTCATATAGCCAGCTGTCTTCAGTGACGTAGTTAATAAATTTGCATAGTTGTGTGTTCATATTTACATACACAGTTTTTATGTAGTTTATTTCACACAAGAAGCGGTCTGGTTATTACAGGGTTATCCCAAAAGTTCGTAAACACTTGCAAAAAAATTTAAATACCAATATTATTCGCTGTTATGTATAATGTCTTTGAAATATATATATAAAGTAATTGTATTATGTATTATTATGCATTCGCCTTAATAATATTGTGTGGCGAAGAAATAATCTATTATTTAATTTAATTATTCAACGAAAATATTTGAAACAGATTTATTATTTTACATTTGTTAAATCATCATTTAGTTACCTAGCTTGATTGCTCGATATTCTCTAGCTGTAGATAGTTGGGTTGATTTGTTAATATGTGTCGACTGGTCATCAATAAATACTTTCACATCTCCAGATATACAAAGACCTGATTTTTACGCTATAATATTATTCGCCGAGTAATAAGAAAAACGACGTTTTAAGAAAAGCAAAAACTCTTGGGACAACCTTATAAATTCGCGAAACCGCTTGGAGGGTTCACCACACTGATGAGCCAGGCTCTACCAATGTATTTTTCCATCGCAGTAAGGACAGTATAAGTTTGTTTTATGTGTAAAAGAAACATTCGTGCCATAATGTTTTCATTTCATATTATTACATAAGGTAATTTTTTCCAGATTCTTTATTGGGTGTCGCTCAAGGTGGGTGTGGGTATATACAATGGTTCATTTACAATTATATTAGGGTATCAATATATATCTTTATGTATGGAATATTGGCGATTTGGGGATCTTGTTTTTGTGGAGAGGTTTTTCCTGGCTTGTTTGATATTTGAAATACATTTATTCTTTTCCAGTGCATTTCTTCTTTCTCTTTTTCCACTTCCATCGTTCTGGCCTAATTGAGATAAAAGTTGTTTCGGTCTTAAGTTCCTTTTTTACCTTGTGTCGCATTTGTAGTTGGTGGTATCCGTGAAAGTGGGTTTTTAAAATTTTTCGGATTTTTTTCAATACAAGGTACTGGAGACTAATCTACAGTAGTGTCTCCTATTCCAAACGTTGGTTACTAGACAGTTCATATCTGGTGACTGCTACACAAAAGATGGTCTGAGGTTTAAAACACAAGGACTAATTACCTTTATATAAAAATAAAGGACAACTCTCTGGTCAAAATAGACGTCAAAGCTAGATGCCATCTATTTAACGCCTATTATAGATCGATATCCTACCGGTAAAATTTTCATCTACATTTTGGCCATAGATTTGGCTTAGTTTGTTCACCAGCTAAACACCTCCTTGGCAGATTGTCAAGATTCCATTAGGTCCCTTTTGGATCTCATGGAATAAAGTCCGCCCTAGACTGACGAGGGCCATTAGCCCGAAACCATAGTCTCCAGTTGTACGCTTCTCAGTTTGCCAAAACTGGTGTTGTGGCTTTGTTACCGACCCGAGGCCACTAGTTTGCGGCAACAGTCAATATGACGTCTAGCTTTGACATCTATATATATGATGGGAGAGGTGACCTTAATTTTTATAGATAAATATCATCCCGGCAAAATATCCATCTCTAATTACCTTTGGTTACAATTAAGAGAAAAACATCTCTTTTTCGTGTAACTAAAAGTTGCTGATGATTTGAGCCAATTATCGGAAAAAAATATCAACTCAACTAATCGTTAATTTCTAATTATTCCAAAATTAACCAAATACCCTTTCTCAACTAATCAAAACTATCCACATACTTCTTTCAGGCTGTTGGCCCTCATCAGCGTGATGCAAGCTGTACCTCAACGACCAAAAAAAAAAAGAGGAATGGGTACTTAATGTATTTCTCTTAATTTTATCAACCTGATCCAAGTATAATTTCACTTTTGTACTATTTTTATCTTTGCTTATATGTCTATTCCTTGTGTTTTGAAAAAAAAGTCGGTGGACGAGTGGGTAACACCCTCAATTCCCGACAGTCATGAACCGAGATTAAATCCCACGTTAACATTTTGTTTAATATGCGAATAACCTTCACATATTATTCATTGTTGTAAATATCATAAACTAGGTTGCTCTTGTTGAGCGGTACCCAATAAAGTGATTTTGGAACAGGAACCGGACTTGTGTTTTGAATAGTATCAATGATTTATGTTTATTTTATAGTCTAGGGTTGTGTATGCATTACCCCTATTGCTTATTGTGCGATTTGGAAAAACCCTTAATTCCATCCTTTGATCATATCTTTCCCATGTGTTCCAATTTGAGGCCAGAAAAACATGTTTACGGGGTAGCTATGAACGCTCCAGGTACCAACTGGGAGAGATGTAGAGGTCGTCAAATACTAATACAGTAGAACTTGGATAATTCGAACTTCTTTAATTCGAAAACCTCTTTAATTCGAATATTTTCTTGGTCCCTAGAAGCCTTAAGCCTTTATTCAAAACATCTTTAATTCGAATTTTTGGATAATTCGAATTTTTTTACGGTCCCTTGGGGTTCGAATTATCCAAGTTCGACTGTATTTGAATTAATCCAAATTTAGGTCGAACAAAATCCTACCAAACTCTGCTGCCCACATGTAAAATAAAGTACATTTAAACCTGTCTATAGCGCCCCCTCTAAATAGCGCCTTCCTCTCTATAGCGCCCGATTTTAAACATTAAAATGTAAACATTTTACATTAAAAGTGATCTGCTTATAGCACCCCTCTCTATAGCACCCTATTTTGGTGAGTCCCAAGAAGGGGTGCTATAGACAGGTTTAACTGTATAGATTCTGATGTGAAAATAAGGGGGGAAAGGTGTCAGGAATTGATATTAAAAATAATCGTATTTTTGGTTGTTGAGGTACAGCCAGCACCACATTGTCAAGGTCCAACAACCCGAAATGCGTATGTGGTTGAATTTTCTTGATCTATCATTATGAGACGAACCTAAATCAACGTTTAGTTTATATTTGTTCCACTAGATGGTGTTCTGCCTCTGTGGGCGATCAGGATATGACTTTTTTATTTTTAATATAAACTTATCTATATTATATGAAGTATATATACTTTATTTCATAACTATGTATCCTAAGTTCTATCAAATTAAGAAATAAAGTGGAACTTTTTTTAAAAGTAAAACCGGCCTTCTCACGAGATCCACAAGGGATCAAACAAAGCCTTCACAATCTGCCCAAAGGTGTTTAGCTGGTAGAGTGGCTAGGGAAAATCTATGGCTAATCTATAAAAGCCATGACAAAATGGTATTCCAAAAAGGTAGTATAAATATCTATTTTGCGCTACAAATTATAAAAATAAAAATACAACCTTTCGCAATGAGTTTCTTTTATTATGATATTCATAATAAAAGAAACTCATTGCGAAAGGTTGTATTTTTATTTTTTATAAATATCTATAAAAATGCAGTGAAAATAAATTGCCTTTTCTCTGTATGCCAAATAAAGTAGAATTTTTTTCTCATACTAATTTTTAACTGTAAATAAGCTTTATTTAGCATTTGTTCAATTGCAGATACACCTTTGTGTTTATTAAATACTGTAATTATATACAAATTTGATTTTTAAATTTAATATTAAGTGCCTATTTCTCGAGGATGGGTAGGTTGGCGACATATGTACGATTCAGAACATGGGTTATTAAAATATATTTTACCTGGTTACCTAAGTGGGTTGAATCAATTCAACCCATCCAGTAATGAAGTAAAATTAGTCATTATTAGAGTTAAGTTAAAAAATAATAATAAAAAACCGATAGAGAATTCAGAATATTAATATTTTTTATTTGAATTTATATAGTCTCTAAATAAGAATTTTCATTATTATTTCTAAAGGAAACTATTTCTTAAATTAATTCTACTTTTATAAAAGAAATCTGATTACGCTGGAATTTTTTATTTATTGATAAACAAATATTTACTTTTATTTTATTTTTAAAAACATTATTACCCTTTGGGGTAATATATTAATTTGTAAATAAGAATAATATTAAATTATTTGTCTTTTTTAGATAAAACTATTTTTATCATGACAATTTTAAATTGTAGTTTATAGATATCAAATTATATTAATGAGGTGTCAGATTTTATGATAAACTCTGTTAAGTATTTCCCCCAAAAGGATATTTGTGTTGTAAGTTCTCTAATACACTTGAAACAATTAATTAATTATTCATAGTTATTATTAATATACTGAAATGTAATATTTTTCATAGTTTCATCTAATTGGCAATTATATAAGAAAGGTGATTTTACTTTGAAATTATTTCAAAGCAGCCGACATACCCCATTTTAAAGACAGTTTCAAAAATATATAATAAATTCATAAATAACATATCTTCATTACTTATTATTATCACTCATTATTTTTTAATTTGGTGTGAAGTTTAAATGTTTACATAAAAAAAAAAAAAAAAGTTAAACAATAGTATATTATATAAGATAACAGATACACAACACACTTCGATTAGATAGTTTTTAATTTTTAGAAGTTTTGTCCTTGTCAGAGAATTATTATTTTTTTAAATCTTATGGGAAGGTATTAAAAATATGTGAAATAATTTTTGCTGACAAAGGCAAAATACCAAAAAAATAAACTCTTGACCAAAGTGTCTATTATTTTTAAGAACTATGAATCCTAGCCTGGCAATCTCAATCTTAAAGATATGTATGATAAACTAGAGATTGGCAATGAAAACAAAGTTGTTTTTTTTTTAAATTGCATGAAAAAAATATTGATTTTATTATATGAAAAACAGTCAAACACTTTCTTAGATTTCATCATTTACAGTTGAAGTAGAGTGATAAGGCACAATTTGGATTATAGATTATAGATACAAGAAAATAAGACCTAATCCAAATAAATTAATAGTGTGTGATGTTTCGGCAACAGCATTGTCACCATCATTAGATAGAAGAATGAATTTTATTTTTTTTCAATAATTTTATTCTTTTGTCTGATGATGTTAACAATGCTGTTGCTGAAACGTCACACTATTAAATTATTTGGATTAGGTCTTATTTTCTTGTATCTAAGTTGAAGTTGAGGTTTAATGGAATAAATTGCTGATTTCTGATAGCTATGATCCAATTTTAGGTACAATTCTTTTTCTACATCTTTCTCTTTCATCGTAAAATGCATAGTTTCGCTGGAGACCTGTTGACAATTCTCCACCAAGCTCTTCAGTAGTGGCATATGTACATATATTTTTTTACATAGCATATACATTATTTTAGAATAATTATTATCATCATAGTGTAAATTAAGAGTACAGACTGTGCACTTTTGCATGTGTTGACAAAATCTCAATAAAATGATGTTAATTGACATTGTTAACTGGTGTAAACCAGTTACCAGTCGAAGGAATGTTAGGTTTGAGATCTAGTCTTCTTCTTTTTTTATCTCCACTCTCTCAATCATATTAAGGTATCAAGCTTGTAAAGCTTGAGAGACCATCATGATTGGGTGAAGTAAAATATGTCTGCCTTTGTCTTTAAGACTGGGAGCACTACTCAGTGGCAGGCCACTGACATAGCTCCAAAAGAAATGGCCGCCTCTGACATGAGGAACAGATGCCATGTGCAGCCGCTCCTAACATGGAGTACAGACTCATCCTGTATCCCTGGATCAGGAGCCCTTACAGGGTACTATCAGTCGGGCCAGCTGAGCCCAGGTTTTTTAGTGAGCTTGTTACTGCTTCCCCCCCTCCTTTTTCATCTGGGCTTGGGACCGGCAAAGGTGGAGTTTGAGATCTAGTAAAATGGTCTACCCCAATAAAGAAAACTTTTTGCCCACACATTTTCTTCGTAATGTATTTTCCTGACGATTATACCTGACAACAACAGGGTTATCAATATAGTTGAGCCATTTGGATTATTATCTCTAAGACTCTGCAGCTACTTGCAGCCTTGTCTTTTAATCACTTATCTTCTTCTTTCTTATCTCCACTCAATCATATCAGGGTATCAAGCTTTGACAAGCATCATTTTTTTTTGCTTATCCCTAGTACACGTGGTACAGGCCATGATAATCATGGTGGGTAGAAGGCGACTGCTTTTACTGTAAGCGCACCACATGTCTACACATGTGAAAAGCAGTTCGACTTTGCACTTACAAATGTGCCAGAGCCCCGTTTGGTTACTTGCACTCGCTGGTGGGGTTGGACTTTTGCAAGAATCAGGGGCCATTGGGGCATTTCTTTTTTAAATCAGAAAAAAGTGCTCAATGCGGGAATCGAACCCGGGTCGTAGCGGTCGTAAACCAACGGTTTAGACCATCCTTCCACCGACCCCCGACAAGCATCATGACTGGGTGAAGTAGAATTTGTCTGCCTTTGTCATTAAGACTGGGAGCACTACTCAGTAGCAGACCACTGACTTAGCTCCAAAAGAAATAGCCGCCTCTGAAATGAGAAACAGACGCCATGTGCAGCTGCTCCTAACATGGAGTACAAACGCTGCTCATCCTGTATCCCTGGAACATCATTTATAATTCTTCCAAGTATAACTGACTGATAGATATGCAAAAAGGGTCATGTTTTATAATAATGTTACACACACACAGCCTCTGTTCGTTCGAAACTCAAAAGAAAATAGTAATGATGATACAATTATGATGATAATTCATTATAATGCTAATAACTCTTCAATGATGATGCACTGTGACTTTTCTTGCACAGACAGCCTTATTTTTCAAAATTCCTGTGTTATCTGGAAAAAAAAAAAACTTATAATAAAACTTTTTTTGAGTTTGAGCGTTATTTAAAAATACAGTTAATTCATGTAAATCAATTAAAAGTTGTGTTGCATTTTAAAATTGTAAAGTACAGCCCTTTTGGGAAAACCTATGTACAGTAGAACTTCCAAGTAAGGACACTTGTGCTAGAAGACACCTCTCTACAAAGGACAGTTTTCATTTGCCGAAATCACCATTTTACTAGGCAACCTAATTGCAAAGCCAAAGTGTCCTTTAGAGAGAGGTGTCCTCCTAACACCTCTCTCTAAAGGACACTTTGGCTTTGCAATTAGGTGTCCTTTACAGAGAGGTTCTACTGTATATGAAAGGTTTTCTAACAATTTTTTTTTTTTTCAATTTGACTTTTTCTTCCCCTCTAGAATTTATAGTACCTTTTCTATGAAAGTTTTTGCACCCAAAAAGTATATGCCCTATAAACACAAGGTAATAAGACCAAATCCAAAGAAATAAATAGTCTTTTTACCTTGTGTTTATAATCTCTAATATATCCAAATTGTGCCTTATCATTATATGCCCTATAGTAATGATGATACAAATATGATGTGTGTGATAATTTTAACAAATTCATTTTAATGCTAATAACTCTTCAATTGATGCACTGTGACTTTTCTTGCACAGACAGCCTTATTTTCAAAATTCCTGTGTTATCAGAAAAAAAAAAAAAAACTTGTAATAAAACTTTTTTGAGTTTGAGCGTGACATTTTATCTAGGGTATCAATGGATGATAGTAGTAATGATTGCTAATAATGATAATCATGTGTTATACAGATGGATGATGCATACTGGCACCACACAGATCGTAAAGGGCTGAGCTTCGAAGAGATTGGTGGCCCTGTAAGTGTATTTCCTTTTTGGGGGTATCTTACTTTTCTTCCTCCCCTAAATGGCCCATCTGGATGTGACCTTCCATTTTTTTTTTTAACTTTAAGGGACTATGGCCATCTTTATGCCAATCAAAGCTATAAGAAATAGGACACTATAAAGCACAACTGTATTTCTTTTACAAACACAATATGAACACTGTCATTACTGCAATGGAAAATTGTCGAACTGCTTTTCACATGTGTAGGCATGTGGTGCACTTACACCAACTTATATACCACCATGATTATCATGGCCTGTACCATGTGTACTAGGGATAAAAAAATATATATATATAGTGGGATGGCTTGGCTCAACAATGATGAAAACCCCCTTAGCAGTTTTGCCAATTTAATCCAACAGACACAACATTATTGACTATATTGACTCATCCATTGATGAACTCTACTTATCCCCAAACTCCGCCTTTGCCGGTCCCAAGCCCAGATGAAAAAAGAGGAGGATAAGCAGTAACAAGCTCGCTAAAAAACCTGGGCTCAGCTGGCCCGGCTGATAGTACCCTGTAAGGGCTCCTAATCCAGGGATACAGGATGAGCAGCGTTTGAACTCCATGTTAGGAGCGGCTGCACATTGCGCCTGTTCCTCATGTCAGAGGCGGCCATTTCTTTTGGTGCTAAGTCGGCCTGCCACTGAGTAGTGCTTCCAGTCTTAATGACAAAGGCAGACGCATTCTACTTCACACAGTCAACATGGTTATCAAACAAGCTTGATACCCTAATATGATTGAGTGGAGATAAGAAAGAAGATGAAAAAGAAGACTTATCCCTAGCACAGACACCATCAACAAACTCTACAGTCTTGATACTCTGATATGATTGAGTGGAGATAAGAAAGAAGATGAAGAAGAAGACTTATCCCTCTAGCACAGACACCATCAACAAACTCTACAGTCTTGATACTCTGATATGATTGAGTGGAGATAAGAATGAAGAAGGGAATCCACCAGACTTCTTTTGAGAGCTCTAATATTTAATTATTGTCCGGCACTTGAGGGAAAAGAGAGAAGTAAAAAGATTGGTTATGGAAAACAATTGGCCATATGTAAATACAAGGTAATAAGACCAAATAAATAAATAGTGTGTGATGTTTCGGTAACAGCGTTGTTACCATTTTCAGACATAAAGTACTGAATGGATTTTTTCTATTCTTATATACACTTAGTCAAAAGTTAACACAAAACAATAACGCGCCATCTATACATATAAAATGAAAGGATTTAAAAGCACGAATGTTTCTTTTATACATAATACAAACTTCTACTGCCCTTACTGCGATGAAAAAATATATTGGGAGGGCTTGGCTCATCAGTGGTGAACCCTCCTAGCGGTTTCGCCAATTTAATCTACCAGACCGCTTCTCAGAGCTCTAATACTGTATTGGACGATTCTGCTTATATACGTAGCACTGAAGGATGGAATCTCAGAAATGGTTTTCAAGAAAACTATGGACATAAGCTTATAGGACAGTAGAATTACATTCAAATTAAACAAAAGTACTGAATCCATGAAGTACTGAATACGCTGTTACTGAAACGTCACACACTATTTATTTATTTAGATTTGGTCTTATTACCTTGTGTTTATAATCTATAATCCAAATTGTGCCTTATCATCTTAATTAGCCATATGTGTTCTAACGGCAAAGGTAGTGGAAAGCAAACCCAATGCATTCCTTTTTCTATTTACATACTGTCCAGATTGATGGACTTACCAGCCTGTGGGTATGTAACCAGAGCTCCAGACAGACTGTTGGACTCCTCCCACAGGCAGATGACTGGGTGGACTTCAAGAAAGAAGATGTGGCCAAATTCTCAGAGTCCTTCAAACACAACTCCCCATCCATCTCCGAGGAACCCACCCTTGAAGATAAATCAGGTAAGTTCTCCAATAATTTTTTTTTTTTTTTTGCAAAGTAATTTGTCTTCTTTTTTTCTTATCTCCACTCAATC
>CP092874.1:31504192-31524454 GCA_030710605.1 Cordylochernes scorpioides
ACTTGGGATGTCTCGCACAGCTGGCCTGTGTTCAACCCCAGCAGGCTGCCGTCTACCTGGGCATGGCGGCTTCAGCGAGAGGTCTACTCCGAGCTACATCTTTGTAAGTACACCTCCCCTACATCTTGCATCTATATAAAACATACAATTAGTAGATATAAAAGCCAAGTTCACCTCTCCCATCAAAATAGACGTCAAAGCTAAACGCCATCTATTGACCGTCGCCACAAACAAGCGGTCTCAGGTCGGTACAAAGCCACAACACCAGCTTTGGTAAACTAAGAAGCGGTCACATGAAGACCATGGTTTTGGACTAATGGCCTTCCTTAGCTCAAGGCAGACTTTATTCAATTAGTTCAGTTCCAAAATCACATTAATAGGTACCGCTCAACAAGAGCAACCTAGTTACAACAACAACAACAAAAAGCCTTTATTCAGGGTCACTGACCCTATACAGGATTCACCAGAGGTATGCATAAGAACAAAGAAGTGAGACAAAGGAAATAACGATATATACAGAGTAAGAAGAAAAAAAAGAAAAGAAAAAAAATAAGAAAGAGAAAGAGGGAAGCAAGAAAACAACACAAAAAGAGTAGCAGTACGAAAGTGAGGAGTGAGTATCAAAGAGCAACCTAGTTTATGATAATTGTAACAATGAATAATATAGGTGAAGGTTATTCAGATATTAAACAAATGTTAACGCAGGATTCAATCCCGGTTCACGACTGTTGGGAATCGAGGGTGCTACCCACTCGTCCACCGTCTTTTAAAAAAAGTTTTTTATTCAATTAGATTCACAAGGTACCTAATGGAATCTTCACAATTTGCCAAAGAGATGTTTATCTGACAAAGTGGGCTGAAAAGAGCCATTAGCCCAAAACCATGGTCTCTAGGTGGACACTTCTCAGTTTACCAAAGCTGGTGTTGTGGCTTTGTCACCGACCTGAGGCCGATGGTTTGCAGCGACGGTCAATAAATGGCGTCTAATTTTGACTTTGTTTTGATGAGAGAAGCGCCTCTTTTATTATAGATCAATTTTAAAATAAAAACAGAAAGCCTCCAGGGAAAAGTTTCTTTTAAAAATATTTTTCATTTAAAAAATATCTCGAGCTTTCGGGCAAGTACGCCCTTCTACGGGAGAAAATGCTTTATATGATCAATACGCCAATAAAATATGATTTAAAATTAAATAAAGTCCATTCACTGTTTACATTTGTTTTAAGGCATGATCAACGCGGGCTTCTGTTGCGCGTGCTTCACTGATGAGTTAGACCTTCCTATTCTTTTATCATTGCAATAAGGGTAGTAGAAAATTGTTTTATTTTAAAAAGAAATACACGTCAAAAATAGTTTCTTAAACATTTCTGAATCAGTGCATATATTATGAATATATACAAGGTATTTAAAGAGGATAGATAAGACTGTTGAACCTGCAACAGCTTGTTTGCAATAATACACTCATAGACAAAAAATTAAGGAGGCAGAAAGTCTTTGATATCGCCGGTCGTCTGTTTTTTTTTTTTTTTTTTTTTAAGAGACAGAGGCAATTTTATTCACACCTAGTTGTCTCATGTGTCTTCAATAAAGGTCAGTGTTATATCTTTCAGAGTTATTGTCTCAATCCCAATATACATGCTAGAAGGTACAACTTCCTTAAGTTTTGTTTGTAAGTCTTCAATAAAGGTCACTGTAATATCTTTCAGAGTTATTGTCTCAATCCCAATATACATGCTAGAAGGTACAACTTCCTTAAGTTTTGTTTGTAAGCCTTCAATAAAGGTCACTGTAATATCTTTCAGAGTTATTGTCTCAATCCCAATATACATGCTAGAAGGTACAACTTCCTTAAGTTTTGTTTGTAAGCCTTCAATAAAGGTCACTGTAATATCTTTCAGAGTTATTGTCTCAATCCCAATATACATGTTAAAAGGTACAACATCCTTAAGTTTAGTCCATGAGTGTATATGTATGTGTGACGCAGAACAAGAGCATGTGTCCCATGTTTTATACTTTCAAACATAATATATAAATACAATATAATGCGGCTTGTGAATGTAAAACAACATTTGAAAATTATCCCGCATGTGTTTCTTTTAAACGAAAAATCAAAATTTATTTCAAGGAGAAATAACAACCATTTCTAACCTTAGGGATGAGGTATGAAAGGATGAAGTGTGAAGAGTAATGTGTGTGTCTAGTGAGTAATGGACATGGCATCTGCCCGGTAAGCGGAACACTGTGGATTCGGTTCCCATCCCTGGACTCTTTTATTTTTCCGTTTATCATTATTCTTCACACTTCCTCCTTTCATACCTTATTCCTGAGGTTAGAAATGGTCGTTATTTCTCCTTGAAATAAATTTTGATTTTTTGTTTAAAAGAAATACATGCGGGATAATTTTCAAATGTCGTTTCACAATAGTATATAAATAGTTCTCTATTTTATTTGCATAATGAGTTCTAATGTGGGCTGTGTGACCAGATTGTCCCACCAGGAGGACCAGAGATATAGCCAGCTTATAGAACGACTCGCCAGTGCTGCCAAGCTTGGTTCTTCTTCCTCAACATCCTGCACCTCCACATTCCCCTGTTCTAGAAACCTTAGTCATATAGCCAGCTGTCTTCAGTGACGTAGTTAATAAATTTGCATAGTTGTGTGTTCATATTTACATATACAGTATATATTTGTGTAGTTTATTTCACACAAGAAGTGGTCTGGTAGATTACAGGGTTGTCCCAAAAGTTCATAAACACTTGCAAAAAATTTAAATACCAATTTTATTCGTCGTTATGTATAATGTCTTTGTATTATGTATAAAGTAATTGTATATTATGTATTCGCCGTAATAATATTGCCACGTGGAAAATTAGGGAAGACAAAAACTTCAGGAGGAAACAAAATTTATTTCAGGCAAGGACAAACTATGAAAGGTAAACAAAAGATAAGCCACGAGGGGAATTTACAGAGTAGCAAAATATAAATATGAAAATGACCACTCTGTAAATAAAAATAATAAAATGAATAAATACTTGGTTACAATATTATTCGTCAAGTAATAAGAAAAACAACGTTTTAATAAAAACACGAACTTTTGGGACAATCTTATAAATTCGCGAAACCGCTGGGAGGGTTCACCACACTAATAAGCCAGGCCCTACCAATGTATTTTTCCATCGCAGTAAGGACAGTAGAAGTTTGTTTTATGTGTAAAAGAAACATTCGTGCCTTAATGTTTTCATTTCATATTATTACATAAGGTAATTTTTTCCAGATACTTTATTGGGTGTCGCTCAAGGTGGGTGGGGTTATATACAATGGTTCATTTACAATTATATTAGGGCATCAATATACACTGTATATTACAATATAATACACTGCGGCTTGTGATTGTAAAACAACACTTGAAGTTACACCGCATGAGTTTCTTTTCAATGAAAAATCAAAATTTATTTCAAGGTGAAATATTGACTATTTCTAACCTTTTTATATGAGGTATGAAAGGGTCAATTATGAAGAGTAATGATGAACGGAAAAATAAAAGTGTCCAGGGATGGGGAATCCCATATATATCTTTAGGTCTGGAATCTAGGCGATTTGGGGATCTTGTGTTTGTGGAGAGGTTTTTCCTGGCTTGTTTGATATTTGAAATTATTTATTCTTTTCCAGTGCATTTCTTCTTTCTCTTTTTCCACTTCCGTCGTTCTGGCCTAATTGAGATAAAAGTTGTTTCGGTCTTAAGTTCCTTTTTATCCTTTTGTCGTATTTGTAGTTGATGGTATCCTTGAAAGTGGTGTCTTAACATTTTCGGATTTTTCAATACAAGGTACTGGAGACTAATCTACAGTAGTGTCTCCTATTCCAAACCTTGGTTACTAGACAGTTCTTATCTGGTGACTCCTACACACAAGATGGTCTGGAGTTTAAAACACAAGGACTAATTACCTTTATATAAAATAAAGGTCAACTCTCTCGTCAAAATAGATGTCAAAGATAGATGTCATCTATTTAACGCCTATTATAGATCGATATCCTACCGGTAAAATTTCCATCTACATTTTGGCCATAGATTTGGCTTAGTTTGTTTACCAGCTAAACACCTCCTTGGCAGATTGTCAAGATTCCATTAGGTCCCTTGTGGATCTCATGGAATAAAGTCCGCCCTAGACTGACGAGGGCCATTAGCCCGAAACCATGGTCTCTAGGTGGACGCTTCTCAGTTTGCCAAAACTGGTGTTGTGGCTTTGTTACCGACCCGATGCCGCTAGTTTGCGGCAACAGTCAATATGACGTCTAGCTTTGACATCTATATATATGATGGGAGAGGTGACCTTAATTTTTATAGATAAATATCATCCCGGCAAAATATCCATCTCTAATTACCTTTGGTTACAATTAAGAGAAAGGCATCTCTTTTTCGTGCAACTAAAAGTTGATAATTACTTGCGCCATCTATCGGAAAAAATATTAACTAGTCATTGATTTCTAATTATTCCAGAATTGGTCAAACACCCTTTCTCAACTAATCAAAACTATCCACATACGTCTTTCAGGCTGTTGGCCCTCATCAGCGTGATGCAAGCTGTACCTCAACGACCAAAAAAAAAAAAAAGATGGTCTTCAAGGTTTTATTAAAAACCAAGGAATGGGTACTTAATGTATTTCTCTTAATTTTATCAACCTGATCCAAGTACGATTTCACTTTTGTACTATTTTTATCTTTGCTTATATGCCTATTACTTGTGTTTTGAAAAAAAAAAAGTCGCTGGACGAGTGGTTAACACCCTCGATTCCCGACAGTCATGAACCGAGATTAAATCCCACGTTAACATTTTGTTTAATATGCGAATAATCTTCACATATTATTCATTGTTGTAAATATCATAAACTAGGTTGCTCTTGTTGAGTGGTACCTAATAAAATGATTTTGGAACAGGAACCGGACTTGTGTTTTGAATAGTATCAATGATTTATGTTATTTTATAGTCTAGGGTTGTGTATGCATCACCCCTATTGCTTATTGTGCGATTTGGAAAAACCCTTAATTCCATCCTTTGATCGTATCTTTCCAATGTGTTCCAATTTGAGGCCAGAAAAACATGTTTACGGGGTAGCTATGAACGCTCCAGTTACCAACTGGGAGAGATGTAGAGGTCGTCAAATACTAATATTTGAATTAATCCAAATTTAGGTCGAACAAAATCCTACCAAACTCTGCTGCCCACATAAAAATAAAGTACATTTAAACCTATCTATAGCGCCCCCTCTAAATAACGCTTTCCTCTCTATAGCGCCCGATTTTAAACATTAAAATGTAAACATTTTACATTAAAAGTGACCTGTTTATAGCACCCCTCTCTATAGCACCCTATTTTGGTGAGTCCCAAGAAGGGGTGCTATAGACAGGTTTAACTGTATAGATTCTAATGTGAAAATAAGGGGGGAAAGGTCAGGAATTGATATTAAAAATAAACGTATTTTTGGTTGTTGAGGTACAGCCAGCACCACATTGTCAAGGGCCAACAACCCGAAATGCGTATATGGTTGACTTTTCTTGATCTATCATTATGAGACGAACCTAAATCAACGTTTAGTTTATATTTGTTCCACTAGATGGTGTTCTGCCTCTGTGGGCGATCAGGATATGACTTTTTTATTTTTAATTTAAACTTATATATATTATATGAAGTATATATACTTTATTTCATAACTACCTATCCTAAGTTCTATCAAATTAAGAAATAAAGTGGAACTTTTTTTAAAAGTAAAACTGGCCTTCTCACGAGATCCACAAGGGATCAAACGAAGCCTTCACAATCTGCCAAAATGGTATTCCAAAAAGGTAGTATAAATATCTATTGCGCTACAAATTATAAAAATAAAAATACAACCTTTCGCAATGAGTTTCTTTTATTATGATATTCATAATAAAAGAAACTCATTGCGAAAGGTTGTATTTTTATTTTTTATAAATATCTATAAAAATGCAGTGAAAATAAATTGCCTTTTCTCTGTATGCCAAATAGAGTAGAATTTTTTTCTCATACTAATTTTTGAAACTGTAAATAAGTTTTATTTAGCATTTGTTTGTTCAATTGCAGATACACCTTTGTGTTTATTAAATACTGTAATTATATACAAATTTGATTTTAAAATTTAATATTAAGTGCCTATTTCTCGAGGATGGGAAAGTTGGCGACATATGTACGATTCAGAACATGGGTTATTAAAATATATTTTACCTGGTTACCTAAGTGGGTTGAATCAATTCAACCCATCCAGTAATGAAGTTAAATTAGTCATTATTAGAGTTAAGTTTAAAAAAAAAATAATAAAAAAAACGATAGAGAATTTAGAATATTAATATTTTTTATTTGAATTTATATAGTCTCTAAATAAGAATTTTCATCATTATTTCTAAAGGAAACTATTTCTTAAATTAATTCTACTTTTATAAAAGAAATCTGATTACGCTGGAATTTTTTATTTATTGATAAACAAATATTTACTTTTATTTTATTTTTAAAAACATTATTACCCTTTGGGGTAATATATTAATTTGTAAATAAGAATAATATTAAATTATTTGTCTTTTAGATAAAACTATTTTTATCATGACAATTTTAAATTGTAGTTTATAGATATCAAATTATATTAATGAGGTGTCAGATTTTATGATAAACTCTGTTAAGTATTTCCCCCAAAAGGATATTTGTGTTGTAAGTTCTCTAATACACTTGAAACAATTAATTCATTATTCATAGTTATTATTAATATACTGAAATATAATATTTTTTCATAGTTTCATCTAATTGGCAATTATATAAGAAAGGTGATTTTACTTTGAAATTATTTCAAAGCAGCCGACATACCCCATTTTAAAGGCAGTTTCAAAAATATATAAATAACATAGCTTCATTACTTATTATTATCACTCATTATTTTTTAATTTGGTGTGAAGTTTAAATGTTTATACATGAAAAAAAAAAAAAGTTAAACAATAGAGAGTATATTATATAAGATAACAGATACACACACAACACACTTCGGTTAGATAGTTTTTAATTTTTAGAAGTTTTGTCCTTGTCAGAGAAATTTTTTTTTTTTTAAATGTTATGGGAAGGTATTAAAAATATGTGAAATAATTTTTGCTGACAAAGGCAAAACACCAAAAAAATAAACTCTTGACCAAAGTGTCTATTATTTTTAAGAACTATGAATCCTAGCCTGGCAATCTCAATCTTAAAGATATGTATGATAAACTAGAGATTGGCAATGAAAACAAAGTTTTTTTTTTTTTAAATTGCATGAAAAAAATATGGATTTTATTATATGAAAAACAGTCAAACACTTTCTTAGATTTCATCATTTACAGTTAAAGTAGAGTGATAAGGCACAATTTGGATTATAGATTATAGATACAAGAAAATAAGACCTAATCCAAATAAATTAATAGTGTGTGATGTTTCGGCAACAGCATTGTCACCATCATTAGATAGAAGAATGAATTTTATTTTTTAAAAATAATTTTATTCTTTTGTCTGATGATGTTAACAATGCTGTTGCTGAAACGTCGCACACTATTAAATTATTTGGATTAGGTCTTCTTGTATCTAAGTTGAAGTTGAAGTTTAATGGAGAAATGGAATAAATTCCTGATTTCTGATAGCTATGAACCAATTTTAGGTACAATTCTTTTTCTACATCTCTCTCTCTCTCATTGTAAAATGCATGGTTTCGCTGGAGACCTGTTGACAATTCTCCACCAAGCTCTTCAGTAGTTGCATATGTACATATATATATATATTTACATAGCATATACATTATTTTAGAATAATTATTATCATCATAGTGTAAATTAAGAGTACAGACTGTGCACTTTTGCATGTGTTGACAAAATCTCAATAAAATGATGTTAATTGACATTGTTAACTGGTGTAAACCAGTTACCAGTCGCGAAGGAATGTTAGGTTTGAGATCTAGTCTTCTTCTTTTTTTATCTCCACTCTCTCAATCATATTAAGGTATCAAGCTTGTAAAGCTTGAGAGACCATCATGATTGGGTGAAGTAAAATATGTCTGCCTTTGTCATTAAGACTGGGAGCACTACTCAATGGCAGGCCGACTTAGCTCCAAAAGAAATGGCCGCCTCTGACATGAGGAACAGATGCCATGTGCAGCCGCTCCTAACACGGAGTACAAACGCTGCTCATCCTGTATCCCTGGATTAGGAATCCTTACAGGGTACTATCAGCTAGGCCAGCTGAGCCCAGGTTTTTTAGCAAGCTTGTTACTGCTCCCCTTCCTCCTTTTTCATCTGGGCTTGGAACCGGCAAAGGTGGAGTTTGAGATCTAGTAAAATGGTCTACCCCAATAAAGAAAACTTTTTGCCCACTCATTTTCTTCGTAATGTATTTTCCTGGCGATTATACCTGACAACAACAGGGTTATCAATATAGTTGAGCCATTTGGATTATTCTCTCTAAGACTCTGCAGCTACTTGCAGCCTTGTCTTTTAATCACTTATCTTCTTCTTTCTTATCTCCACTCAATCATATCAGGGTATCAAGCTTTGACAAGCATCATTTTTTTTTGCTTATCCCGAGTACACGTGGTACAGGCCATGATAATCATGGTGGGTAGAAGGCGACTTCTTTTACTGTAAGTGCACCACATGTCTACACATGTGAAAAGCAGTTCGACTTTGCACTTACAAATGTGCCAGAGCCCCGTTTGGTTACTTGCACTCGCTGGAGGGGTTGGACTTTTGCAAGAATCAGGGGCCATTGGGGCATTTCTTTTTTAAATCAGAAAAAAGTGCCCAATGCGGGAATCGAACCCGGGTCGTAGCAGTCGTAAACCAACGGTTTAGACCATCCTTCCACTGACCCCCGACAACCATCATGACTGGGTGAAGTAGAATTCGTCTGCCTTTGTCATTAAGATTGGAAGCACTACTCAGTGGCAGGCCGACTTAGCTCCAAAAGAAATGTCCGCCTCTGACATGAGGAACAGACGCCATGTGCAGCCGCTCTTAACATGGAGTACAAATGCTGCTCATCTGGTATCCCTGGAACATCATTTATAATTCTTCCAAGTATTACTGACTGATAGATATGCAAAAAGGATCAATGTTTTATAATAATGTTACACACACACAGCCTCTGTTTGTTCGAAACTCAAAAGAAAATAGTAATGATACAAATATGATGATAATTCATTATAATGCTAATAACTCTTCAATGATGATGCACTGTGACTTTTCTTTCACAGACAGCCTTATTTTCAAAATTCCTGTGTTATCTGAAGAAAAAAAAACTCATAATGAAACTTTTTTTGAGTTTGAGCGTTATTTAAAAATACAGTTAATTCATGTAAATCAATTAAAAGTTGTGTTGCATTTTGAAATTGTAAAGTACAGCCCTTTTGGGAAAACCTATGTACAGTAGAACTTCCAAGTAAGGACACTTGTGCTAGAAGACACCTCTCTACAAAGGACAGTTTTCATTTGCCGAACTCACCATTTTACTAGGCAACTCTCCGGTAGGAGGACACCTCTCTCTAAAGGACACTTTGGCTTTGCAATTAGGTGTTGTCCTTTACAGGGAGGTTCTACTGTATATGAAAGGTTTTCTAACAATTTTTTTTTTTTTTTCAATTTGACTTTTTCTTCCCCTCTAGAATTTTAGTACCTTTTCTATGAAAGTTTTGCACCCAAAAAGTATATGTCCTATAAACACAAGGTAATAAGACCAAATCCAAAGAAATAAATGTTCTTATTACCTTGTGTTTATAATCTCTAATATATCCAAATTGTGTCTTATCATTATTTGCCCTATAGTAATGATGATACAAATATGATGTGATAATTTTAACAAATTCATTTTAATGCTAATAACTCTTCAATTGATGCACTGTGACTTTTCTTGCACAGACAGCCTTATTTTCAAAATTCCTGTGTTATCAGAAAAAAAAAAAAAAAAAAACTTGTAATAAAACTTTTTTGAGTTTGAGCGTGACATTTTATCTAGGGATCAATGAGTGATAGTAGTAATGATTGATAATAATGATAATCATGTGTTATACAGATGGATGATGCATACTGGCACCACACAGATCGTAAAGGGCTGAGCTTCGAAGAGATTGGTGGCCCTGTAAGTGTATTTCCTAACTGGGGGATCTTACTTTTCTTCCTTCCTCCCCTGAGTAGCCCATCTGGATGTGACCTTCCATTTTTTTTTTAAACCTTAGGGGACTATGGCTATCTTTATGCAAATCAAAGCTATAAGAAATAGGACACCATAAAGTACAAATGTATTTCTTTTACAAACACAATATAAACTTTCTACTGTAATTACTGCAATGGAAAATTGTCGAACTGATTTTCATATGTGTAGACATGTGGTACACTTATATTAAAAGCAGTCGCCAACTTATATACCACCATGATTATCATGGCCTGTACCATGTGTACTAGGGATAATAATAAATATATATATATATATATAGTGGGATGGCTTGGCTCAACAATGATGAAAACCCTCTTAGCAGTTTTGCCAATTTAATCCAACAGACACAACATTATTGACTATATGACTCATCCATTGATGAACTCTACTTATCCCCAAACTCCGCCTTTGCTGGTCCCAAGCCCGGATGAAAAAGGAGGAGGGGGAGCAGTAACAAGCTCACTAAAAAACCTGGGCTCAGCTGGCCCGGCTGATAGTACCCTGTAAGGGCTCCTAATCCAGGGATACAGGGTGAGCAGCGTTTGAACTCCATGTTAGGAGTGGCTGCACATTGCGCCTGTTCCTCATGTCAGAGGCGGCCATTTCTTTTGGTGCTAAGTCCGCCTGCCACTGAGTAGTGCTCCCAGTCTTAATGACAAAGGCAGACGCAATCTACTTCACACAGTCATGATGGTTGTCAAACAAGCTTGATACCCTAATATGATTGAGTGGAGATAAGAAAGAAGAAGAAGACTTATTCCCAGCACAGACACCATCAACAAACTCTACAGTCTTGATACTCTGATATGATTGAGCGGAGATAAGAAAGAAGATGAAGAAGAAGACTTATCCCCAGTACAGACACCATCAACAAACTCTACAGTCTTGATACTCTAATATGATTGAGTGGAGATAAGAATGAAGAAGGGAATCCACCAGACTTCTTTTGAGAGCTCTAATGTTTAATTATTGACCAGCACTGGAGGAAAAGAGAGAGATCAAAAGATTGGTTATGGAAACAATTAGCCATATGTAAACACAAGGTAATAAGACCAAATAAATAAATAATGTGTGACGTTTTGGTAACAGCGTTGTTACCATCTTCAGACAAAAGTACTGAATGGATTTTTTCTATTCTTATATTTACTTAGACAAAAGTTAACACCAAGCAAAAACGCGCCATCTATATATATAAAATGAAAGGATTTAAAAGCACGAATGTTTCTTTTATACATAATACAAACTTCTACTGCCCTTACTGCGATGAAAAAATATATATTGGGAGGGCTTGGCTCATCAGTGATGAACCCTCCCAGTGGTTTCGCCAATTTAATCCACCAGACCGCTTCTCAGAGCTCTAATACTGTATTGGACGATTCTGCTTATATACGTAGCACTGAAGGGTGGAATCTCAGAAATGGTTTTCAAGAAAATTATGGACATAAGCTTATAGGACAGTAGAATTACATTCAAATTAAACAAAAGTACTGAATCCATGAAGTACTGAATACGCTGTTACCGAAACGTCACACACTATTTATTTATTTGGATTTGGTCTTATTACCTTGTGTTTATAATCTATAATCCAAATTGTGCCTTATCATCTTAATTAGCCATATGTGTTCTAATGGCAAAAGGTAGTGGAAAGCAAACCCAATGCATTCCTTTTTCTATTTACATACTGTCCAGATTGATGGACTTACCAGCCTGTGGGTATGTAACCAGAGTTCCAGACAGACCGTTGGACTTCTCCCACAGGCAGATGACTGGGTGGATTTCAAGAAAGAAGATGTGGCCAAATTCTCAGAGTCCTTCAAACACAACTCCCCATCCATCTCCGAGGAACCCACCCTTGAAGATAAGTCAGGTAACTTCTCCAATAATTTTTTTTTTTTTTTTTGCAAAGTAATTTGTCTTCTTTTTTCTTATCTCCACTCAATCATATTAGGGTATCAAGTTGTGACCCATGATGGTGTCTGTTTGACAACCATCATGACTGGGTGAAGTAGAATGCCTTTGTCATTAAGACAGGGAGCACTACTCAGTGGCAGGCCAAAAAAAAAAGTTGTTGTTTCTTATCCCCTTGTGTAAAGATTACACGAATTCCACGAGTTCATGATCTCATGGAATGGGGTATAGGGGTGCAGCTTTCGTTGATCATGGCACCATGATCCAGGCACACTTTGGTGAAGGTCTGACTTTGCCTGTAATTTGAGGCTGTTCCTAACATGGAAGCCTTTGCTGCTGACTCTAACATGAGTACAGACGTAGCTCCTCCGTATCCCTGGAGTGGGACCCTTGCTGAGGTCCATCAACCGAGTCAATTGGACTCAGGATTTTTAAAGTCTAATTATGGAAGTTGAAGGAATGTATACAGTACCATAGGAAGGAGGAAGAATTGAGTTAGCGGATGACATCAGTAACTTTTAGTTGCATGATCAGGATTTTATATGCTATGTTATACTAAGTAGTCTTATGGAAATATATGGAATCCTAAGGAGTCTCCCATGAAAGACCCCCTTAAAAACATAGTTAAATTCTGTCTCTTTCCAGGAGGTGTTCTCTTATTAAAAGACTAGCAGGTGAAAGACTCCTCATGACATACATGACAGAATCCCCTGATAAGAGATCACTACTTCTGAGAGATTCTCAGTTTAGTCATAAGGTAACCAGACCAAATCCAAATTTAATCTTTTTCTTCTTTCTTATCTCCACTCTCAATCATATCTTCTTCTTCTTTCTTATCTCCACTCTCAATCATATCTTCTTCTTCTTCTTTCTTATCTCCACTCTCAATCATATCTTCTTCTTCTTTCTTATCTCCACTCTCAATCATATCTTCTTCTTCTTCTTTCTTATCTCCACTCTCAATCATATCTTCTTCTTCTTCTTTCTTATCTCCACTCTCAATCATATCTTCTTCTTCTTCTTTCTTATCTTCACTTAATCATATCAAGGTGTCAAGCTTGTAAAGCATGACAACCATCATGATTGGGTGAAGTAGAATGCGTCTGCCTTTGTCATCAAGACTGGGAGCACTACTCAGTGACAGGCCGACTTAGCTCTAAAATAAATGGCCGCCTCTGACATGAGGAACAGATGCCATGTGCAGCTGCTCCTAACATGGAGTACAAACGCTGCTCATCCTGTATCCCTGGATTAGGAGCCCTTACAGGGTACTATTAGCCGGGCCAGCTGAGCCCAGGTTTTTTACCGAGCTTGTTACTGCTCCTCCTCCTCCTTTTTCATCCGGGCTTGGGACCGGCAAAGGCGGAGTTTCTCAATCATATTAAGGTATCAAGCTTGTAAAGCTTGTTGATGGTGTCTGCCGGGGGAAGAGTAGAGCTCAACAATGGATGAGTCAATACAGTCAATAATGTGTTTTGGGGTTGCAGGTTGAGAATTTCACTTATTCAAATTTAATGAAATTGTAACGTTTTGTAACTTTTTTTTTTTATCCCATCGTAGTGTTATAAAAGGTCATGGAGAGCGTTGAGTTTGAAAACATATTATTGACCACTCAAGTCAATGGTAAGAGAGATTAAATTAATATATACAGTTATCAGCGTCATGCGTTCTTAATTCTGTCACCGTTTGCTTTTGGTTCAGTGGTAGAATGCTCGCCTGCCACGCGGGCGCCCTGGGTTCGATTCCCGGCCAATGCATTTTTTTTTTACAATTTTTAAAACTCATTTATATATTATACAAGAATGACATCCACGGCGCCAATTTATTTATTTTTTATTTATTTATTTTTTGCTTATCCCTAGTACACGTGGTACAGGCCATGATAATCATGGTGGATAGTTAGCGACTGCTTTTTACTGTAAGCGCCCCACATGTCTACACATGTGAAAAGCAGTTCGACTTTGCACTTACAAATGCCAGAGCCCCGTTTGGTTACTTGCACTCGCTGGTGGGGTTGGACTTTTGCAAGAATCGGGGGCCATTGGAGCATTTTTTTTTAAAACAGAAAAAAGTGTCCAATGCGGGAATCGAACCCGGGTCCTAGTGGTTGAAAACCAAACGGTTTAACCAGCCTTCCACCGACCCACCCGACCCCAATTTATAATTGTAACGAATAGTATTTGAATAAAAGCATTTAATCAGGTAAACCCCGGGCGTTGCCCGGGTCATTCGGCTAGTACAATATAAAGAAAAAAGTCAGCTCCTAATCATGTCAATTAAAAGTTGCTAATGGCTTGCACCATCTATCAGGAATAAATATCAAATATCATTGATTTTTTTTAACTGTTCTAGAATTGGCTAAAAAATTCCCATTCTCTTGATTAATCAAGAAAAAGCTAACCACACTTTCTTGAATAATCAAGAATGATTATTTGGCCAATTCTGTAATAATTAAAAAAATCAACGCTTAGTTGATATTTATTCTGACAGATAACGCAAGCCATTAGCAACTTTTAATTGACACAATCAGAAGATGTATTTTTCTTAATTTATCCATCTGATCCGAGTTCGATTTCACCTTTGTACTATTTTTTCATACTATTTTAAGTTACAGTAATGGCTCAGCACTTTGATAAAGAGTAAAATAATAATAATAAATATAGGGAAATACAGTAGAACCTCCCTGTAAAGGACACCTAATTGCAGAGCTAAAGTGTCTTTTAGGGAGAGGTCTCCTCTTACCAGAGAGTTACTAAATAGTAAAAATGGTAATTTTGCAAATGAAAACTGTCCTTTATAGAGAGGTGTTCTCTAGCGTGAGTGTCCTCTCATGGAGGTTCTACTGTATATGCAATTGATAAGGCACAATTTGGATTATAGATTATAAACACAAGGTAATAAGACCAAATCCAAATAAATAAATAAATAGTGTGTGACGTTTCGGTAACAGCGTTGTTACCATCTTCAGACAAAGTGGTAAAATTTCTCATTCAGTATTTTTGTCCGAAGATGGTAACAATTGCTGTTACTGAAACGTCACACACTATTTATTTATTTGGATTTGGTCTTATGCAATTATGTTCCATCAAGGAAGCTCTTCCAACAATGAAGAGTCCTCCTCCAAGCAAGCAATCAGAGGATCCTCAAGGAAAAATTCCAGGGTAATGAAGAACAAGGTTATGAAGTCTCAAGTTTGTCCATGAATGTAATTCTACTGTCTTTATGTCCATAGTTTGCTTAAATATCATAACTAAGTTTCCATCCATCAATGTCACATATATAAGCTGATGGTTGTCAACACATTATTGATTATATTGACTCATCCATTGATGAGCTCTACTCTTCCCTGGCAGACACCATCAAAAGTCTCAAGCTTTACAAGCTTGATACCTTAGTGTGATTGAGTGGAGATAAGAAAGAAGAAGAAGAAGACATATATAAGCTGATGGTTGTCAACACATTATTGACTGTATTGACTCATCCATTGATGAGCTCTACTCTTCCCTGGCAGACACCATCAACAAGCTTTACAAGCTTGATACCTTAGTGTGATTGAGTGGAGATAAGAAAGAAGAAGAAGAAGACATATATAAGCTGATGGTTGTCAACACATTATTGATTGTATTGACTCATCCATTGATGTGCTCTACTCTTCCCTGGCAGACACCATCAAAAGTCCCAAGCTTTACAAGCTTGATACCTTAGTGTGATTGAGTGGAGATAAGAAAGAAGAAGAAGACATATATAAGCTGATGGTTGTCAACACATTATTGACTGTATTGACTCATCCATCGATGAGCTCTACTCATCCCCGGCAGGTGGCGTGATCAAAGCCAACCAATAGGAGGGCGCTATTCCAAAAAAAAAAAGCAAACGGTGACAGAGATGACTGATGAAGAATGACGCTCGTAACTGTATATAGAATACCTGTAATAAAAATGGCATATCCTGACCAGGAGCACATTTGCTTTACAGAAGGCAGAGCGCCATCTGTAAATCACATGTGCTCCTGGTCAGGATATGCCATTTTTATTTTTGATTTCAACACCTGACCTTTTTATCTTTTATTTTTTCTTTCATTTTTCCATATATACCTGTATATACCTATATATGTACCTTATATGCATTTATGTTATGTATATATGCATTTATACCTTAATGTAATCAAATCCCCGGGACTGGCTGTGACAGGTGCCTTCTATGAGCCAGCCACCACCTCAGTCTTGGAGTCCAAGATGGGAGTCCTGTCGTGGAAGCCTCCCCCTGCCCAGGTAGGTCCGTCCATCAATTTACTCTGTCTCTCCAAACAACCTATCATCACCATTTTTTCCCAGTACATCATGTGCACTCCTGAAGTCCATCCTCAAGATATGGTCAGGAAGATTGTCCTGGGCTATGTAAGTAGTTCTTGTATCTTCCCTTCTCCAATGGATGTCTGTCTGTGAGTTAATCCACAGTACTGTTGTTGACAGCCATATTCCCTAGAGCAGTATAAAGCGAGGGAGAGTAAGGTGGCACTACTGGATGCCGCCATCAAGTATCAAGATGGAAATGCCATCATTACGGTAAGTCAGCACCAACTTTGTCTAAACCCCCTTCCCTTTGTATAAACAGTTAAACCTGTCTATAGAGCCCCCTCTAAATAGTGCCTTCCTCTCTATAGCGCCTGATTTTAAACATTAAAATGTAAACATTTTACATTAAAAGTGACCTGTCTATAGCACCCCCTCTCTATAGCATCCTATTTTGGTGAGTCCCAAGAGGGGCCGCTATAGACAGGTTTAACTGTATTATATGTGAAAAAATAAGAAAAAAGGTCAGGTGTTGATATTAAAAATAAAAATGGCATTTCCTGACCTCTCACATGAGCATTTTTAAATGGTAGAGCACCATCTAGTGGAACAAAATTCAACTAAATGTTGATTTAGCCTGTTCCCTGATATTTGGCCAACCCATTTTCTGGATTAATCAAGAAAAGCCAACCACTAATGTGTTTCGGGCTGTTGGCCTTCGTCAGCGTGGTGCAGGTTGTGCCACTGCGACCAAATATTTGGTTCCAGAGGCTTCCTGAGAAACCAAGAAATGGGTATTTAAGGCCAAACTTGCTTAAATATGCCTAACATGTGAAAAAATAATAAAAAGGTCAGGCCATTCCCTGCCTATCTCTTTCTCAGCTGACTCCACTTCCTTTATCTGATGGTCCCTCCTGGGCCAATAGTACTTTCTTGACTACCAACCACTTCATCTTGGCTTTTGTCTTCTTCTTCTTATTTCTTATCTCTACTCAATCTTATCAAGGTATCAAGCTTTTAGAGCCTTAGACTTGAGAACCATCATGACTGGGTGAAGTAGAATGCGTCTGCCTTTGTCATTAAGACTGGGAGCACTACTCATTGGCAGGCCGACTTAGCTCCAAAAGAAATGGCCGCCTCTGACATGAGGAACAGACACCATGTGCAACCGCTCCTAACATGGAGTACAAATGCTGCTCATTCTGTATCCCTGGATTAGGAGCCCTTACAGGGTACTATCAGGCAGGCCAGCTTAGAACCCAGGTTTTTTAGCAAGCTTGTTACTGCTCCCCTTCCTCCTTTTTAATCCGGGCTTGGGAATGGCAAAGGTGAAGTGTGAAGGGGGGGGGGGGAGACAGAGGTCACACTATTCTATAAAGTAACAAGTCTACCTCCAAACGAATAAACTAAGCAACATTTTGGTAACAGTGTTGTTACCATCATCAAACAAAAGTGTGTCACTTACAGTTTATTCATTTCTGTGTAGTCTTGTTACCTTAGGTCTCTAACTCTATAATCTAAAAATATTTTACCTTATAATTTACTTTATAAAGTAAGTTCAAACCTCCCTCTAATTCACACCACACCAAGGGAAAGGTGCGATATACATCAATCAAATAATTGCAAAAAGTTTCGATAAGGCACAATTTGGATTATAGATTATAAACACAAGGTAATAAGACCAAATCCAAATAAATAAATAGTGTGTGACGTTTCGGTAACAATGCTGTTACCGAAACGTCACACACTATTTATTTGGATTTGGTCTTATTACCTTGTGCAAAAAGTTTCTTTATTCAATAAAAATGGCAAGCTTTCAAGTGTTAGCTCATCATCAGGCCAATTGTTTAGCAAATTCCTACATTATATATAGAGGTGTAGGAGGTATATTTACAAAGGGAAGGTGTTTCCTGTTGAATTTAAACCAGGTGTTGAATTAAAGAAAGCTAACTACATACCATTAAACTGGTGAAACCGCTGGGAGGGTACACCACTGATGAGCTAGGGCCTCCTATTAATTTTTCCTTTGCAGTAAGGGCAGTAGAAATTGTTTAATTTTTAAAAGAATCATACATGTCTTTAATAGTTTAGAATTTACATACCATGTATACCTCTTGTTTGACTGGTAAAAGGTATCGAGGCCAGCTGGTTGTTCACCTGGGGGTTGAAGGCAGTTCTGTTTCTGAAGAAGACCCTGAAGACGGCCCTCTTCAACCAGGAGATGACCCAGAGGCCCCAGGCTATCAAACATTACATCAGCTACCTGCGCAGCGCACAGGACTTCTCTGCCCTCATTGACTTCTACAGGTTAGCTTGCTCTCTCTGCTCTCATTGGAGATTTAGTCTTTCCAATAGATGTACCTATGCTTGAAGAACACCTTGAAAGATTGCAAGGTTTGTCTCAAAAGTTTGTAAATACTTATCCTCCATAATATTATGTTTTTTTTTTGCCTATCCCTAGTACACGTGGTACAGGCCATGATAATCATGGTGGGTAGTTAGCGACTGCTTTTACTGTAAGCGCACCACATGTCTACACATGTGAAAAGCAGTTCGACTTTTGCACTTACAAATGTGCCAGAGCCCCATTTGGTTACTTGCACTCGCTGGTGGGGTTGGACTTTTGCAAGAATCGGGGGCCATTGGAGCATTTTTTTTTTTAAACAGAAAAAAGTGTCCAATGCGGGAATCGAACCCAGGTCGTAGTGGTCGAAAACCAAACGGTTTAACCAGCCTTCTACCGACCCCCATTTGTATTATGTATAAAGTAATAGTATTATACAAAGCAATAACATGCCATCTATATATAACAAATGACAACATTAAAACGCGAATGTTTCTTTTCACAAATAAATCAAACCTCTACTGTCCTTACTGCGATGAAAAATAATTGGGAGGGCTTGGCTCATCAGTGGTGAACCCTTCCAGCGGTTTCACCAATTTTTTTTTTTTTTTTAATCTACCAGACCGCTTCTTTAAAGCTCTAAAACTGTATTGGATCATTCTGCTTTTATTTATTAGATTATTCTACCAATATTTTTTCATCACAGTAAGGACAGTAGAAGTTTGATTTATTTGTGAAAAGAAACGTTCGTGTCTTAATGTCTTCATTCGTTATAATTGTATTATGTACTCACTGTAATAATAATATTCACCAAATAATAAGAAAAACATTAACTTTTGGGATAACCTTATAATAAGGTAGCAAGACCATATCTAAATTAATATATTGTGATGTCTCAGTTACACACAGCATTGTTACCATCTTCAGACCAACATATTGAGCTTTTTTTTTTACTTGAAATATTGAAAGTTTATGGACTCTTTTGTCTCTCAAGATGGTAACAACTCTGTTGTTTCTGAAACATCACCTATACTTAAAAATACAGTGGAACCTCACTATTACTTGGAAGCATGATTTCATGTTGTTATTATTATTTTTTTATTTATCCCTAGTATACATGGTACAGGCCATGATAATAGTACAGGCCATATATTTTACTGTAAATGTACCACATGACTACACATTGGAAAAGCATTTCTACTTTCCCCATTTACATGTATGTCAGAGACCCTGTTTATTTACATGCACTTGTTGGTGGGGTTGGACTTTTTGAAAGAATCTGGGGCCATTGTAGCATTTTTTTTTTATAATAGAAAAAAAAAAAAGTGCCCAATGTATGTAGGATTCAATCCTGGGTCGTAGCGGTCGAAAACCAAAAGTTTAGACCATTCGTCCACTGAGCCCCTCATGTTGTTATAACTACTATGGTTAAAACAATTGGAACTTAAATACTTGGAATAAAAACTATTATTATAAACCATTATGTTATAGC
>CP092874.1:31524554-31563296 GCA_030710605.1 Cordylochernes scorpioides
ACATGTCTACACATGTAGTACCAGGTCATGATAACATGGTGGGTAGAGGGTTGTGACAGCTTGTACTGTAAGTACACCACATGTCTACATATGTAGTACCAGGCCATGATAACATGGTGGGTAGAGGGTTGTGACAGCTTGTACTGTAAGTACACCACATGTCTACATATGTAGTACCAGGACATGATAACATGGTGGGTAGAGGGTTGTGACAGCTTGTACTGTAAGTACACCACATGTCTACACATGTAGTACCAGGCCATGATAACATGGTGGGTAGAGGGTTGTGACAGCTTGTACTGTAAGTACACCACATGTCTACCCATGTAGTACCAGACCATGATAATCATGGTGGGTAGAGGGTTGTGACAGCTTGTACTGTAAGTACACCACTTGTTTACACATGTAGTACCAGGCCATGATAACATGGTGGGTAGAGGGTTGTGACAGCTTGTACTGTAAGTACACCACTTGTTTACACATGTAGTACCAGACCATGATAACATGGTGGGTAGAGGGTTGTGACAGCTTGTACTGTAAGTACACCACATGTCTACATATGTAGTACCAGGACATGATAACATGGTGGGTAGAAGGTTGTGACAGCTTGTACTGTAAGTACACCACATGTCTACACATGTAGTACCAGGCCATGATAACATGGCGGGTAGAGGGTTGTGACAGCTTGTACTGTAAGTACACCACATGTCTACACATGTAGTACCAGGCCATGATAACATGGTGGGTAGAGGGTTGTGACAGCTTGTACTGTAAGTACACCACATGTCTACATATGTAGTACCAGGACATGATAACATGGTGGGTAGAAGGTTGTGACAGCTTGTACTGTAAGTACACCACTTGTTTACACATGTAGTACCAGGCCATGATAACATGGTGGGTAGAGGGTTGTGACAGCTTGTACTGTAAGTACACCACATGTCTACACATGTAGTACCAGGCCATGATAACATGGTGGGTAGAGGGTTGTGACAGCTTGTACTGTAAGTATACCACATGTCCACACATGTAGTACCAGGCCATAATAACCATGGTGGGTAGAGGGCATTACCAACTTGTACTGTAAATACTACAAGCCGGCTTTATGAACCTAAGAGTCTGGGTAGCCATTTGCTTCTAGGATGTAGGTACTACAAATGTCTACATATGTATCCATGCGTCATTATTTTCACTCTCAACTCAAATTTCTAAAAAAAAAAAAAAAAAAGATATCAAAAGAGAGCGACCAGTCTCCAAGGTTCATTTGTTGAGACATAGAAACAAGCTCAGTTCACAGAGTCTCAGATTGGAAGTTGAAGGAAGAGAGAGAATGAGGGCCATACACGCCCTCTGTCTGGCCGCCCTAGCCTTGCTTACCGCAGGACAGGAACAACGACCCCCCGCTCTGAAGATTAAGACCGAAGTGGTCTACGCTAAAACAAAAACGAACGGTTCTCAGGCTGCAGTAGACCATGATAAACCTCAAGTAGGTCCTCAGGTCGCAGGGACCTCTCAGACAGGCATCCAGGTCCCAGGAACCACTCAGATAGGTCTACCAGGACCTGTACAAACAGCGAGTCCACTGTCCGGACAAACCAAGTCCACAATCCCCAGCTTGGAACATCCAGATCAACCTAACAAGATCGAGCTGATATTCCTTCATCCAGAACTGGACATCAACGATCCCCGGTATTTCATCAAATTATCGAAGGATTCACTGAAAGGTAGTTTGTTATTTGCTACCGAGCCGTATCTATATAGTTCCTCAATGGCTCCACGACAGGCCTTCGTGGATCTACGAGATGCCTACCTAGCTCGACGGCGTTGTCTACCTGCTTCCCATCTACGGGAGGCATTTGCCCCGGGGGCTGGTGTCGAACAAATCCGTGATGTCAATGGTCTACCAATCATCCAACCTCCGTCTGGTGGCGTTAAACGATTCCCCAAGACGTGGATGGCCGGTCAATTGGATCCTGGATTCCATCTGTTTGGGGATTCCCATCTGATTTCACGGCAAGGACTCTCTGAGGATCACAAGATCCATACTGGACAACGCCTTGCGCAATTGATTTCACAGCCCAGAGTACATGGAGCTATTCCACAGCGTGGATTGTCTGCTGCGATGAAGTCACCACCAGGGAGAAGTATTGTGGATGTATCATCTAACTTACAGCCACGATTGTCTGTTGGGATTGACCAAAATTCGGGAGTGCAACTTGGGGAAGATTCCAATTTTGTGCCACAACAAAACCTGATCGAAGCATTGGGTCGTAAGCCTGAATCAGAGATGAAACCTGCTGAAACCAGGTTCTCACAGTCTGTATTGCCTGAATCAATGGACCATAGAATACAATCTGTCTCCTCTGTAGCAATGGAACCTAATCATCCAATCGGTGAGCAGGCAATAGCGAACCACAATCAACCACCTGGAGATCTTGCAGTAGCGGACCACAATCAACCACCCGGAATATCTGCAAAAATTGAACAAAATCCATACTCAGTAGTTCAACCATTTGAGCATTCCCATCTTGTACCACCACAGGCGAGAATGCGGGTAGCACAGGACCACAAACCACGGTTTGGAAGACAGCTTGCTGAAAACCTGTATACACAGCAAGGACCGCATGTGGTTCACAATGCCCATTCCATACTGAATCTTGCTGAAGACCACAAAGCAGGACCACAATACGGACTGCCTCTACTGATGAATTATGAATCACAACCCCAGCGCCGAATTCGTGTAGCAAGGGACCACAAACCACATCTTGGAATCCCCTCAATATTGATCCATAAACCGAAGAATTCAATCTACCATCGCATGTAGATCTACAGCCGCTAGTAGTGGCAAACTTCGGGAGTAATAAAAAAATCAGATAAAGTATCGTTATTATCGAATACAGTAGAACAACCTCCATGAGAGGACACTCATTCTAGAGGACATCTATCTATAAAGGACAGTTTTTATCTCCAAAATTACCATGTTTATTATTTAGCAACTTTGCGGTAAAGGGACATCTCTCCCTAAAGGACACTATGGTTCTACAATTAGGTGTTGTCCTTTATAGGGAGATTCTACTGTATAATCAGAGAATTCAGTACTGAGCGTAGTGCCAAATAGGAAACTATGACATTGTAGATTGAGTAGTGCTAGCCTGACACTACAGAATGTAGATAACAGGTTCATGTAAAAATAGAAAAATGACTAACAGTAGAGTATTTTAAAAAAATTCGAAACTATCATAGACGCGTATGATTCTTTTTAAAAATAAATAATTTATACTGCCCTTACTGCAATGGAAAACTACTGGCGAAACCGCTGGGAGAGTTCACTACTGATGAGCCAGGCCCTCCCATTAATTTTTCCATTGAAGTAAGGGCAGTAGAAATTGTTTATTTTAAAAGAAAGAATCATACGCGTCTATAATAGTTTCGAAATTTGATAACAGATGGCGCGCTAATGCATCAAAATAGCGTATTTGTTTTATTAGTAGTAAATTCCGACTTCTATAAGAAATTTCAATTATTTTTGACCCGTATGATTCTTTTTAAAAGAAAACAATTTCTACTGTCCTTACTGCAATGACAAAATAATGGGAGAACCTGACTCATCAGTGGTGAACCCTCCCTTAATTTTATCATTACAGTAAGGGCAGTATAAAGTTGTTTTCTTTTAAAAAGAATCAGACGCGTCAAACATAGTTTAAAATTCTTATAACAGATGTATGTGAGGAGAGTATCTTCTCTTCTAATAACGTTGAATTGTGATTGGTTAGTTGATTCACCAATCCCAACAGTTTCCTGATATCAGATAGGGACATCGTACACTATTTGGATTATCTCTCAAAATTAAATCTGTTTTTTCTTTTAATTATTATTATTTTTTTTAATTTGAGTTCTGAAACAGAAAATGATTTATATGATGATAGACCGGTATGGTATGGTATAAAAGAAACGCCTGTTTATTACCTTAATATTAGTTTTAAAAATTGAAAATAACACTAATTTTTAAACAAATAAAAAGTTACTTTGATTGTTATTGATTAATATGACCAAACGACATGTGTATGTTGTTATGTGTGTGATTCATGAAGACAAAACCATCATTCCAAACCAAAAAGAAAGAGTATATGTAAAACAAACCAGTTTATTAATCTAAAACAAAGTCAAAGGAGGATGTTCGGCGAAGAAATGGGAATAAATGGGGAATGGTACAAACACAACTTGAGGCACGTGATAACTTCTGGCTGCTCTGATTGGATGGAATCCGATGTGAGGAGGTTCTCTGAGAGGGACCCAACAGCTGGTAGATCTGGAAGGATTCCTGGGTTTGGCCACAGTTGGTGGCTGGACGTTGTCCTGGCGTGACAAGTGGAAGATTGTCGCCAGGAGGATCATCGTCAGAAGCTTTCTCTTCAGCATCTTCCTGGAGAGTCCTGGAATAGATTCCATACATAGTTAGACAGAAGGTATAGTGAGATATTGAACAATTTCTATTTTTTCATTATTATCTTCCTATATTTAATATATTATATATTTAATATTCCTATTATTATCTTCCTATATTTCAACGAAGATTATCACCTTTCTTCTTCAAGAGAGAGAAGCAGGTTTCTAGAAACATCCACTCACAAAAACATCTTTGGCTCTATACCTAATGGTACTAAAATAGAATGAAATGATTATCATCAATAGCAGCTTTCTCTTCAGCATCTTCTTGAAGAGTCCTGGATTCCATACATAGTTAGATAGAAGGTATTGTGAGATATAGAACAATCCCTGTTTTTCATTATTATCCCTAGTACACGTGGTACAGATCATGATAATCATGGTGGGTAGTAGTAGCCGACTGCTTTTACTCTAAATCCACCACATGTCTACACTTGTGAAAAGCAGTCCGACTTTTGCACTTATAAGTGTATCATAGCTCCGTTTGGTTACTTGCGCTCACTGTTATGGTTGAACATTTGCAAGAATCGAGGCCCATTAGAGTTTTTTTTTAAACAAGTGCCCAATGCGGGATTCGTTTCCGAGTCGTAGCGGTCGAAAACCAACGGTTTATATAATTTTTCCACCTATTCCTATGAAATACATTAATGAAAAGACAAACAAATCTCTTGAATCAAATATTTCATTATTATCTTCTCATATTTCGTCGAAGATGATTACTTTCTTCTTCAAGTGAGAGAAGTAGGTTTCTAGAAACATCCACTTACTCAGTCATATTTGGCTCTATACCTAATATTACTAAAATAGAATGAAATGATTATCAACAGTAGCAGCTTTCTCTTCAGCATCTTCTTGGAGAGTCCTGGAATAGATTCCATACATGGTTAGATAGAAGGTTTTGTGAATTATTTAGACAACCCTCTACCTTTGACCCATTAATGTATAAAACTATAAAGATGTTGTATAATTATGTATAATACATTGTTGTATATTCATTTTTCACTTGTACTAATCTAAATTTCTGTCAATACTATTAATTATTGTTTTTTTTTTTTGACGTGACAACGTCTTAAATTAGGTTGCGGCTGGGAGTCACTTATGAAAAAGTGTAACGCCCGGTAACGTTACGATGAGTCACCGAACGAGAGTGCTGCGCGCGCAGCTGCGCGCGCAGCGCTAGAGAATTAGGCGCATTGAATCGGCGCATGCTTGTCTCTGTCTTTGTCTTTCTCGAACGTTCTTGGCGTTGGAAAAACAAGAAAGCGTCATAATACAAGTTCACACGTGTGGTTAAAGTATCGTCAGCTGTGTCTGTAGTGAAAATGTGGAGTGCTTAGATTCGTCATTTACAACAACTACAACAATAAAGGTAAATAATTGTACACTGATATTTCATTATCGTAAACTATGATTGATTGATTAATTGTTAGATTGACACAAAAGTTGAGAAACTGAGTTTATAGGTTATGTCATACTATTGATAAATGTTGATAGTGTTAAGTAAATTATTAGTTTAAAATTAATTAATTAATTAATTATTATTTTACAAATTTTAAATAGTTTCAAATTTATTTAGCAAAAATTTGAACCTTCGATCTGAATAAGTGTTTTGATTTTCAAATTGATTCTTTAAAATTAAAAATCCATCCATTCAATTTCAAATGTTCAACAGGAATCACCACTCTCAAAACAATGGAAACGGTGCCTTCAACTTCCAGTACTTCAATGGTGGAAACGACTCACAGACTACTCGAGATATTCGCAATGAATACTTACGACTTCGTGGACACACTCTAGACACAATTACCAAACAAGCCGTAAAATTCTGTGACGACGCAACCGACGCTGGACAACTTATTGTAACGAACATCAACTGTCAAAGTTTAAGTGCCCATGCCGCGGACATTGAAACAGATACAGTGATACCACGATCAGACTATTTAGTATTGACTGAAACGTGGATGCGCGACACTTGTGAACCAACTCCAATCAAGGGTTATGAGTGCGTATCCAGGGAAAATAATCGACCTAACTCAGATACCAACGCGGCTGGTGGAGTGGCGATCTATCGTAAATTATCATCGACATCTACGGCGGAAGTGTTCCAAGTTGCGATTACAGACGTAACTCGTGTCATTAAAACCAAGGGTGACATGTGCATGACTGAAGTTACTTGCTTCGCCGCTAATACTAGCTTCAAGTTTATACTCGGTGCTGTATATATTCATCCAGGAGCTAGTATGCAGGATATTGGAATGTTACTATGGCAAGGACTCGGTCCGTACATTCACAACAGCCAGTACGTGCCACCGTTCGTGCAAATTGATTCTAGTATACCGATTCTTCTGTGTGGTGATTTTAACAAAAACGTAAAGCCTGACAACTCGTTTCTTAATTTCATGAAAAATACGTATAATCTTGATTGCGTATCAAACGTTTCTAAGTCAACTACGTTAAAAGGAACAACTATCGACTTGACTTTCGCAAGACACATTACAGCAGAAACACTTCCTTTCATTTCATATTTCTCCTATCATCGTCCTATCCTCAACAAAATCACTCAAATAGAATTAGTTAAGTTTAAGTTTACATGTACAATGTTTTAGTAAACAAAATATATTTCTACTAGCCGAGTGACCCGGGCAACGCCCCGGGTTTACTCGAAGGGCCCGCAGGTGAGAAACTATAGGCATTGGTTCCTATGCCTAAAAAATTATTTAAAATGAAAAAAGAAGAAAAATACTAACAAATCAGAAAATAAAAGTGCAAACAACACATCTACACTACTTCAAGAACATGAGAGCACATGCACTGTGTAACCATACGTGTACCATTCGTAAAGACCCTGCTTAGGATTAAAATATATCCGAAGCATAACAATACAACCAACTCATGTTTGCTAAGCAATTTCAGGAAAGAAACTATAGGCATTAGTTGAAGAGTTTAAATAAATATATTTAGAGTGAAAAAATGACACAAATCAGCAAATAAAATTGCAAAAAATGCTACTATATCGCAGATAAGACAACATATAAAAGGAATGAAAATATTTAAAGGACCTCATTAAAACTACATTTCTAGTTTTATATATACAATATAACCTCGATAATTCGACCATGTTTTGCTGTCTTGACCTACAGCCTATCATATAACAAAGTGTAATTCAACACTATCGATAATTCGACCATTTTAAATTTCAACAATTGTTTGTTGCTCAAATATAACTTCACTGCTAAAAAGGTATTACAGAGAAAATGGCTGACATTGTAAATGTACAAAATGTATGTATAGAGCAGGGGAATAATAAATAAAGACCAAAAAATCAAATTAATTGATAATAAATAGATTATTGCCAAAAAAAAAATATCTTTTTCTCCTTTCTTATCTTCACTCAATCATATTAGAGTGTCAAGCTTGTAAAGCTTGAAATTAACAACCATCACGATTGGATGAAGTAGAATGCGTCTGCCTTTGTCATAAAGACTGGGAGCACTACTTAGTGGCAGGCCACTACTTAGCTCCAAAAGAATGTATCCCTGGATTAGGAGCCCTTACAATGTACTATCAGCCGGGCCAGCTGAGCCCAGGTTTTTTTAGTGAGCTTGTTACTGCTCCCCCTCCTCCTTTTTCATCCTGGCTTGGGACCGGCAAAGGCGGAGTTTTTTTTCTTTCAGGTGAGAAACTTTAGGCATTGGTGAAAAGTGTAAATATATATTCTGGAAATGAAAAAAAAAGGATAAAATAAATCAGAATATAAATTTACAAACTATATTTCACAGGAGACGATTTATAATAGGAATTCATTTAAATGACCTCATTAAAAACTACATTTTATATATACTTGGGTTCAACTTTACATGTATGCTATCCAAAGTTCGCACACTTGAAAAAGTCACATAAAGTCGTCTGTGCGTAAACACAGGCTCTTGTAGCAAAGGTTTGGCCTTGAGCCCTCTTTATAGTCATATATTTCAGACATTATACAGTGTGTTCAACTTTGGGTACTGTCAGTATATGTGCTTCAAGGACATGAGAGCACATGCGCTAGAACACCATACCTGTTCCATCGCAAAGATCCTATAGGCATTGGTGAAAGTGTAAATAAATATTTTGGAAATGAAAAAAAATTGCAGATATGACAACATATTAAAGGAATAAATTCATTTTAAAGACCTCATTAAAAACATAAAGTCGTCTGTGCGTAAACACAGGCTCTTGTAGCAAAGGTTTGGCCTTGAGCCCTCTTTATAGTCATATATTTCAGACATTATACAGTGTGTTCAACTTTGGGTACTGTCAGTATATGTGCTTCAAGGACATGAGAGCACATGCGCTAGAACACCATACCCGTTCCATCGCAAAGATCCTATAGGCATTGGTGAAAGTGTAAATAAATATTTTGGAAATGAAAAAAAATTGCAGATATGACAACATATTAAAGAATAAATTCATTTAAAAGACCTCATTAAAAACAACAATTCTATATTTTTATATATACAATATAATCTAATTAATTCAACACACGATAATTCGACCATTTTTGGATGTCTCGACCTACGGCCTATCATATGACAAACTAATTCGACACTTTCGATAATTCAACTATTTTGGAAAATCAAATTTCAACAGTTGATATTTGTCTAAAACCCCTATTATTAACAACATATTAGACTGCAGAGTGCAAAAATGTAGAAAAGTGTATGTATATAATTGTATGCATATATTTGTATGTAAATAATTGTATGCAAATAATTGTATGTATAGATCAATGAGTAAAATATTTTTTTTTTTTGCTTATCCCTAGTACACGTGGTACAGGCCTTGATAATCATGGTGGGTAGAGTAGGCGACTGCTTTAACTGTAAGTACACCACATGTCTAAACATGTGAAAAGCAGTTCGACTTTGCATTTACAAATGTGCCAGAGCCCCGTTTGATTACTTGCGCTTGCTGGTGGGGTTGGACTTTTGCAAGAATCGGAAGCCATTGGAGCATTTTTTTTTTTAATTTTTCAGAAAAAAGTGCCCAATGCGGGAATCGAACCCAGGTCGTAGCGGTCGAAAACCAACGGCTTAGACCATCCTTCCACCAACCCCCAGTAAAATAAGTAAGTAAAAAGAAGACCAAAAATAAGTGATAATAATTTATTGAATAACAAATAGAATAAAAAATCTTTCAGGTGAAAAATTATAGGCATTGGTAAAAAAGTAAACAAGAGAAATAGCAATTGGGGTTTTGTTTCTGCGGCGAGTCATATTAGCACGCCTAGCTGTTAGGGGAGTGAGTCTTCCACGGCCTTTTCGAGGCATGACAGAAGACGCTGAAAAAAAAAGGTAAAATAAGAACCAAGCAGAGGAAAACTATAAAACTGAAAGCCAGGACAGGCATAAAAAGAAAATTCCAAGCATGTGAGGAAACAATTGATGAAAAAAAAAGGATTCCAAAAAAATACTGCAAAAAAGAAACCAGACACAAAAAGCAACAATTGAGTACACAAATACAGCATCAGCCTATTTATGAGAAGAAAAAAAACGACAGACACAAAAATGGAGCTAAATTTAAATGAAAAACTATAACAGATCAAGTAATCAAATCAGGCATTATGAAAGATACTGTAAAAAAGAAAATCAGACACAAAAATCAGACAAAAGAATAAATGAGATTTTATTCTTTAGTTCATTTATTAAATAAGACACAAAAATGGAGCTAAATTCAAATGAAAAACTATAACAAATTAATAAAAAAAAAAGACCTAATCCAAATGTCACCATCATGAGACAAAAGAAAAAATGAGATTTTATTCTTTAGTTCATTTATTCTTTTGTCTGATGCTGTTGCTGAAACGTCACACACTATTAAATTATTTGGATTAGGTCTTATTAATGAGGAAAAAAAAGATGCCAAAGAGAGATGAAAAGACGCCAAAAAAAGATAACCAGATACAAAAATTGTGCTAAATTCAAATGAAAAACTATAACAAACACTTATAAACGATAATTATTATAGAATAAAAGTAATAATTCAATCTACAATTCGAAAAATAATATAACCTCAGCCTATTTATGAGAAAAAAAAACGTTGCCAAAGACATTAGGAAAGATACTGCAAATAGTAAACATACACAAAAATTGAGCTCTATTTAAATGAAAAACTATAACAAAGTACTTACAAATTATAATCATAATCAAATGAATCAAAAATATATATTATAAATAGCGAACCCGGCCACGCGTTGCTGTGGCTAAATTGTAATATGTTAAATTAACATTATACTAAACTATTCAGTACGGTAAAGTTAATATTCACTTATAAAGATAAAAATGTTTTAGCCGATCTAAAGCCCTACGGGATTGAGAATGGAACGTTACGTAAAAATTTGAAAGTGATTTTTTTATATATATCGATAATATAGCCCTTCATTGTAATCATTGATTATAATCACTGCATTAATAAATGTCAGTGAACTCGTTTATATGTATTGTTTTTGGTTTTCGAGATATTCTAATAGAACGTTCTAACATTTTCTGTTTAATATTAATATATGCACAAACACAGAATATAATCACTATGTCTTAATTTCGCTATAATTATTGTTATAAATATTATTCTAAAATAATTCGCCAGAAATCGTCCTGATAGTATACTAAACAACTTCCCAAAGTTTCATGGCAAACATCTAAAATAAAATAATACTTTTAATACTTTGCTACAATATTAAAAAGAGGGGGGCTTAGGTGTTTAAAATGTAAAATGTGCTCTAAATAGTATTACATAGAGCCTTCATAACAAACATATTTAAAATAAACCAATCAAAATATAATAATGCTGTAAAAACAGACCGTTCTACAATAATATAAAAGAAACGAAAATAAAAAAAGACACCCACGCTGAGCCTCGAACCTAGGTTTGTTACAAATATTATTAAAAAATTGTGTATGTTAATTTTTATTTTAAAAAGCCTACATTTTAAATAAAATAATATTTTTAATAATTTGCTACAATAATATAAAAGAAATGAAAAAAAAAAAAACACCCACGCTGAGCCTCGAACCTAGGTTGCGGGGGTACGAAGCTGTGTACCTAACCTATAAGCTAAGCTTGACGTTACAAATAAGATCATGCGAGGCTATTTAAGGCCATATTTCTGCCGCGAGGGGGCGCTGATTGCGAGTGAATCTACGTTTTATCGTAAATAAAAATGCAACGAAAGGTTATTTCTAAAGAGTAATTAGCCAGAAACCATCCCGGTAGTATACTAAACATCTTCCCAAAGTTTCATCACGATTGGTTGTAGTAATAAGACAAAAGAACGCATTTCAAAACAAACGAATTGATGATGATAAATGCAAAAATCTACGATTGTAAAATAGATTAAATTAAAAAATAAAAATAACTGTTAACATTAGGAAAATAAAAACAGGTCTATCATACGAAGAAAAAAATAACGAAAATTTTGGTATATAGATCGTTATGTGTAGTTCAGAATCTTCGGAGGAGATAGCTCAGGACTTTACAATGGAAAACTCTGTTACGGTATTATCTATATAGAAGATAGTTAAAATTTGTGCAATTCTTATTTTAATTCAATTCCTTGTTCCTATTGTGCAATTTAATTATATTCATATCAATAAATATTCTACCGTTGTCACGTAAAATCTTCGCCCGTAAAACCGACTTTACAGGCAACCATTGTTTTATTTTAATAAAAAGGAACTGCTTGCTCTCGATTGCTTGTATATAAGTTTATGCAAAGTTCTTTCTCTTTCTTCTTTCCCCTTATTTGATACATAGTAAATAACATTGCAGATTATTGTTACTATTACTGTTATTTCTGTATATACCCTGTTCCACTCGGAGAATCTGTACAAGACGGTCTTAATAAAGATTCTAGTTGTTGTTTATATTGTGAAATATAGAATAATCCCTTTGAAATTCATCAATGAAGACAATTTTATATTGAATCGAATATTATTCCATTATTATCTTCTCATTTTTCGACGAAGATGATCGGCTTTATTCTTCAAGAGAGGCATATCTCTAGAAACATCCACTTACTCAGTCATCTTTGGCTAGATACCTAATGGTACTAAAAAAGAATGAAATGATTGTTAACAGCATCTTCTTGATGAGTCCTGTAATATATTATCTATGTAGAGTTAGAATATTTTTTTTTATTATCAAACATAAAGTAATTCTGCCTTTGCCGGTCCCAAGCCCGGATGAAAAAGGAGGAAGGAGAGCATTAACAAGCTCACTAAAAAACCTGGGCTCAGCTGGTCCGGCTGATAGTACCTTGTTAGGGCTCCAGGGATACAGGATGTCTGTACTCCATTTTAGGAGCGTCTTGTACATGGTGTCTGTTCCTCAGGTCAGAGGCGGCCATTTATTTTGGGGATAAGTCATCCTGCCACTGAGTAGTGCTCCCAGTCTTAATGACAGACGCATTCTACTTCACCCAGTCATGAGGGATGTCAAGAAGAAGAAAGAAGAAGAAGATAAGACATAAGGTATCGTGAAATATAAATCAATTCCAATGAAATTGAATAATGATGAGGTAATCTTGGTTTAAAATATTTCATTAAAATCCTCCGATATTTCAACATGGCCAACCTCCTAGGTTCTTCTACAAACAGATCTCAAGAAACCTGACATCCGGTCAGCTTCTTCTTTGGCTGTATACGATGATTCTAAAAGAGAATGATTGCTACAAGAATATGATAAATAAGGAATCCTGTCTGTAGAATTAGAAGTTATCAAAATTCGAAACTATTTACAAGGCGTAAGATTCTTTTTTAAATTAAACAATTTCTACTGCCCTTTATTCAACTGTAAATACAAAGCGCGATGTCCCGCCAAGGACACTGGCGCCCAAAGGAAAGCAATACAAGAGAGAGAGAGAGAGAGAGGGAGAATCTATTTACATATCCAAAAACATATGCTCAAGGCATTTACATATTTTTGAAATTGATTTCAAACAAGCATACTAAAGGGAGGGCCTGGCTCATCAGTGGTGAACCCTCCCAGCGGTTTCCATTGTAGTAAGGGCAGAAGAAATTGTTTAATTTAAAAAAAAAGAATCTTACGCCTTGTAAATAGTTTCGAATTTTGATAACAGATGGCGCGCTAGTGCATCAAATTAGAAGTTAGCTATCCTGAGTGCTCTCTGGATATAGACATGACTGTCTTATAAGTATGGGGAACTGCAGGAGTTTTCCCTTTAACTACACACAACAACACACTCTGTGTTTATAGAATACACGTGTATACTTACACTTGTATAATCATTCAACGATGTTAAGTTTTATTTTAAATAATGGATGAATTTCTCTGTACTGAGTATGAAAAAAAAAAAAAAAAGAGAAATGAAAGGCTTGGCTCATTTCTTTCTCTCAGCCTCCATCCCGAGGCAATGACAAGTGTGGCGAAGGCTTCCATCTACAAGTACCATCTTGGTCTTGAGGTGGGTAACACCAGCCATCACCTCGACCTGCCCACTCTGTGGGAAATAAGTTTTGCAATACATCAGTGGCGGAGTCTTTCCCGCGGTGGCCGCCACCAATAATTACATTGTATATCTTCTTATACATAAAAGTCAATGTCTGTTTCGCGATAAACTCAAAAACTACTGAACCAATTGGTACCAAATTTTGCATGTCGCTTTTTATAAACCTGAGCAAAAATATCGGCTACATTTTGATTAGTATTTTTGGCTATTTATTTATTTATTTTTTCATTTGAAGAACTTTTTTTTTACGCGGAGTAAATACGAGGAGAAGTAACAACACCAGGCCAATTAAGCGAACAATGAGCGTTCTGAATTTTTTTTTTTCAAGTTGCTTGTGTACTTTTTTGAAATATCTACTTATATATTTGCCTTATTCTGTCTGTTTGTCTGTTTGTCTGAAGCTCACGGATGGGATTTTTCATAACCATCGGTGGTTCAGTGGTAGAATGCTCGCCTGCCAAGCGGGCGGCCCGGGTTCGATTCCCGGCCGATGCATTTTTTTTTTTTTTACAATTTTTAAAACTCATTTATATATTACTAGACGAATGGCCCGGGCAACGCCCGAATTTTACCCGAGTGCGTATATATTTTAAAAACGTTTTAATTCAAATACTATTCGTTACAATTATAAATTGGCGCCATGGATGTCACTCTTGTGAAACGTCCCGTTCCAAACTGTGTGTTTTTAAAATGTTTTAATTAAAATACTATTCGTTACAATTATAAATTGGCGCCGTGGATGTCTCTCTTGTGAAACGTCCCGCCCCAAACTGTGTGTGTCTTGAAAATATAAAAATAAAAATGTGAATTTTCATAAAGATTTCATCATGTCGATTTTTTTTTTTTTTTTGCATTTCACCTACTAAATCGATAGAGATAATTACATTTGCAACATGAACTTAGGTATATTGACTAAATAGAAAACTGCATAGTAATAAAGATCATTTTTTAAAGGCACCATATCGTTTTTTTTTTCAATATCGAAACAAAAATTAACGATAAATAACGATAATTGCCTTAAAAAGAAATTGCCTTAAAAAAAAGAAACATTCGCGGTGATTTTGTCTTGCATTCGTTTATACAATTATTATATACGAATGACCCGGGCAACGCCCGGGTTTTACCCGATTAAATGCTTTTATTCAAATACTATTCGTTACAACTATAAATTGGCGCCGTGGATGTCATTCTTGTATAATATATAAATGAGTTTTAAAAATTGTAAAAAAAAAAAAATGCATCGGCCGGGAATCGAACCCGGGCCGCCCGCGTGGCAGGCGAGCATTCTACCACTGAACCACCGATGGTTATGAAAATTCCAATCCGTGAGCTTCAGACAAACAAACAGACAGAATAAGGCAAATATATAAGTAGATACGAATGACCCCGGCAACGCCCGGGTTTTACCCGATTAAATGCTTTTATTCAAATACTATTCGTTACAATTATAAATTGGCGCCGTGGATGTCATTTTTGTATAATATATAAATGAGTTTTAAAAATTGTAAAAAAAAAAAAAATGCATCGGCCGGGAATCGAACCCGGGCCGCCCGCGTGGCAGGCGAGCATTCTACCACTGAACCACCGATGGTTATGAAAAATACCATCCGTGAGCTTCAGACAAACAGACAAACAGACAGAATAAGGCAAATATATAAGTAGATACAAGAATGACATCCACGGCGCCAATTTATAATTGTAACGAATAGTATTTGAATAAAAGCATTTAATCGGGTAAAACCCGGGCGCTGCCGGGGTCATTCGTATCTACTTATATATTTGCCTTATTCTGTCTGTTTGTTTGTCTGAAGCTCACGGATTGGAATTTTCATAACCATCGGTGGTTCAGTGGTAGAATGCTCGCCTGCCACGCGGGCGGCCCGGGTTCGATTCCCGGCCGATGCATTTTTTTTTGTACAATTTTTAAAACTCATTTATATATTATACAAGAATGACATCCACGGCGACAATTTATAGTTGTAACGAATAGTATTCGAATAAAAGCATTTAATCGGGTAAAACCCGGGCGTTGCCCGGGTCATTCGTATATAATAATTGTATAAACGAATGCAAGACAAAATCACCGCGAATGTTTCTTTTTTTTTAAGGCAATTTCTTTTTAAGGCAATTATCGTTATTTATCGTTAATTTTTGTTTCGATTTTATTGAAAAAAAAACGATATGGTGCCTTTAAAAAATGATCTTTAATACTATGCAGTTTTCTATTTAGTCAATATACCTAAGTTCATGTTGCAAATGTAATTATCTCTATCGATTTAGTAGGTGAAATGCAAAAAAAAAAAATCGACATGATGAAATCTTTATGAAAATTCACATTTTTATTTTTATATTTTCAAGACACACACAGTTTGAGGCGGGAGGTTTCACAAGAGAGACATCCACGGCGCCAATTTATAATTGTAACGAATAGTATTTTAATTAAAACATTTTAAAAACACACAGTTTGGAACGCGACGTTTCACAAGAGTGACATCCATGGCGCCAATTTATAATTGTAACGAATAGTATTTGAATTAAAACGTTTTTAAAATATATACGCACTCGGGTAAAACCCGGGCGTTGCCCGGGCCATTCGTCTAGTATTTTTATATGAGTCTTATTTTTTTTTTTACAAAAGTATTGAGAGAGAGAAATTTATATTACTAAGTTACAGTAAGTGCACACAATGCAATTAAAAAAAAAAACTTTACAAAACTAGCGTTACTGTAAGTAAATAATGGCATTAGTATTTTTTATTAATTTTTGTTCTGGCCTTTGTTTTTTTTATCTCTTTTAAAAAATCGTTTAAAATGCAGTCGCAGTCTTTAGCTAACACATATGTTTGCCTAATTTACATGTGCTCTTTTATTTTTTTACAGAAAAATATTTACATGCCAGTATTTTGGATTAATTTTTTTTATAAACCTATTTTTTCTTATTCTTACTGAAAAGATGGGCATCGCAGTCAAGATCCATCGCAGTCACTCACTCAACTCAGGCAATTTCAAGGGTAATGAGCTGGGTCGGGTACCTCGGGGGTTGGGTAGAAAAGCTGTCATCTATTTAAACTATATTGATTTAGAGTACACACAGACAGACATTCATTTTTATATATATACTAGCGGATGTACCCGGCTTCGCCCGGGTTTTACCCGAGTAAAGGGTTGTCTAACGAACATTTGTTAAAACAATTCTCTATAAACTTATTTAAAAAAAAGATATATTTTGATAATTTGAAACTCGTAAATTTGAATCTCTCGATAAAGTGAACATTTTTTCCCGGTCCCTGTGTGCCGTGTCATCCTGAATTTTGTCTTTCCTAATTTTCTACATTACAAAATCATCGTTTTATCTAGTGAACATTTTTTCCCGGTCCCTTGAAAAATACTCGATAAGTTGAATAAAATCAATATTAATTGGTTCCCTCGGTAATTTGAAGTTAAAGGAATAGTATCTTCGCCTTGGAATTGTATCATTATTCTTGTCTCAAATAAATTGCCGTGTCATCCTGAATTTTGTCTTTCCTAATTTTCTACATTACAAAATCATCGTATCATCATGATAATATTTAGAGCAGATTGTTGAATTATAACAGATAAATTAGAATATTTATCTTGATTATTTTAAAGCGAAAAGTTATTTCAAAAATTTTATTTTCTAGAAACCTTCCCAGTACTATACTAAATAACTTCCCAAAGTTTCATGGCGTTCCAATGAGTGGTTTGGTCAGGCATAAAGGACAGACAGACACACACACACACACATACATTCATTTTTATATATAGATAGATTATTCACGCTATTTTTAGTCGTATATATGCCAGTCCAAAAAAAAAAGCCTTAAATAGCTGCAAGCCTGCTCTCAGCAGATTGGTCAATTCCTCGTGGGAGGTCGAAAGTGACGTAGGCAAAATCCGTTACTAACTGCGAATATATCCTGAGCAAAGAGTATAGCTTGTCCCTTTCAGCCATACTGTTCAAAGCGGCCACTATATCTGACAATTTTTACAAATGGTATGATCCTGGACAGCAACCGTTGCTCAGGCTGGAAGAGTTGAAGAATTACTTCAGGAATGGCTCCAGGATCCAAGCTGTTCCAGTAAGCCTTTGATGGTGGAGTCTGCTTGCTGCTATTGACATGCTTGTTACAGCGGTGGCACAGCAACAATGGTGTCTTCTGAGCTAATTCAGCAGGAAGGTAGGGAGCTTTGCTTGTGCTGACTCTATAAGTTGTGACCTGATTTGGGTATGTTTTCTTGGTGCATATTTCACAAATGCTGTCGCAGTAAGTGTTAATAGTGTTTGTGACGGTAGAAATATCAGCGTTGCCTTTTAATATTCGCAGACGATCCTTTTCTAGGCGAATTTTACGTCCTGCTGCTGTTTCAATGGCTCTTGATTTGGATTTAAAATGACGATCGTTTTCTAGGCGAGATTTATGTTCTGCTGAGGTTTCCATGGCTCTGGAAGTAGATTTAAAATTACGATCGTGTTCTAGGCGAGCTTCACGTTCTGCTGAGGTTTCTTTGGCTCTGGACGTGGATTTAGAATGACGATCGTGTTCTAGGCGAGCTTCACGTTCTGCTGAGGTTTCCATGGCTCTGGAAGTAGATTTAAAATGACGATCGTTTTCTAGGCGAACTTCACGTTCAGCTGAGGTTTCCTTGGCTCTGGACGTGGATTTAGAATGACGATCGTGTTCTAGGCGAGCTTCACGTTCTGCTGAGGTTTCCATGGCTCTGGAAGTAGATTTAAAATGACGATCGTTTTCTAGGCGAACTTCACGTTCTGTTTAGGTTTCCTTGGCTCTGGACGTGGACTTAAAATGACGATCGTTTTCTAGGCGAACTTCACGTTCTGCTGAGGTTTCCATGGCTCTGGACGTGGATTTAAAATGAAGATTGTTTTCTAGGCGAGTTTCACCACTCTACTTAGATTTCCATGGCTCTGGACATGGATTTAAAATGGCGATCCTTTTCTTGGCGAGCTTTACGTTCTGCTGAGGTTTCAGCTGCTCTTGCAAGAGATTTATGAAAACTTTTTTTTCGAGTCTTATTCGCCTAGCCCCTTCATGTGCGTTGCTCAATTTCTCCTGACGCTTAATTTTTTCCTTCTCTAGTCGTCTCATACGCTTTGTAGCCGTTTCTTTTCGTTGTTTATTTTTCATTTTTATTTTTCTAGTGGGGTGTGCTCACTTTTCCTAAAACTAGATGAGCTCGATTGGAAGGTGAAGGAAATTGTAATTTTATATTCATTTATCTGGTTTATTTGGTATATCGTTACGTAGACAAGGTAGAAATGTGATATTAAAAATAAATTATGTTCCTAAATAAACAAATAATCTGCTGCAAATATATCACCTACAGATTTAAGTAGTAATTACAAGTACTTTCTTCATATTATTTTATTCGGTTCACCGAATTTCCTGGAGCGCACAGAAGTAAACAGCAACTTGTGTCATCCTTCAAACAAAATGTTTTTGTAGTACTAACAAATGGAGGGCCATGGGGATAACAATATAATAAAGATTAAATAAGATATATAATTTTATACAGTACTAGCCGAATGACCCGGGCAACGCCCGGGTTTTACCCGATTAAATGTTTTTATTCAAATACTATTCGTTACAATTATAAATTGGCACCGTGGATGTCACTTTTGTGAAACGTCCCGCTCCAAACTTTGTGTGTTTTCTATATATATAAAAATGAATGTATGTGTGTTTGTTTGTTTGTCCTTTATGCCTGACCAAACCACTCATTGGATCGCCATGAAACTTTGGGAAGTTATTTAGTATAGTACTGGGAAGGTTTCTAGCAAATAAAATTTTTTAAATAACTTTTCGCCTAGAAATAATCAAGATAAATATTCTAATTTATCTGTTATAATTCAACAATCTGCTCTAAATATTATCATGATGATACGATGATTTTGTAATGTAGAAAATTAGGAAAGACAAAAATCAGGATGACACGGCAATTTATTTGAGACAAGAATAATGATACAATTCAAAGGCAAGATATTATTCCTTTAACTCCCAATTACCGAGGGAACCAATTAATATTGATTTTATTCAACTTATCGAGTATTTTTCAAGGGACCGGGAAAAAATGTTCACTTAATCGAGAGATTCGTTAGACAAACCTTTACTCGGGTAAAACCCGGGCGAAGCCGGGTACGTCCGCTAGTAAAATATAAAAATAAATATGTAAATTTTCACAACGATATTTGAAAATTATATTATTTTGATTTTCAAATACAATTCGTTACAATTATAAATTGGCGCCGTGGATGTCACTCTTGTGAAACGTCCCGCTCCAAACTTTGTGTCTGAGAAGCGATATTTTTATAGAAAGATGATCTGGCTTTTGTTTTCTGCTCGAATGAATGTTTTTCTGTTAGAATTTTGTTCCTGCGAACAAAATAATGAACTGGTTTCACCCGTGGTCTCTGCTTTTTGGAATTTTTCCCGATATAATTTTGTATCTGATAATCAAACATGATACAGCAATATCGTCATCATCATTTTCTGACTAAAAATATATAGTTTTAATAATTGATTTATATATTTTTTAAAAATAGCCTATCGTCTTCCCCGTATTTTTTCACCTATGTATGGAAATTTTGTTTTGAATTAGTGAACTACTGCGAATTTGTATACCGGACATACAAACAAACATACAAACATTCATTTTTATATATATAGAAGATATGAGATTAAATACAATTAAATGTTATTATATAAAAAGATAATTAGGCTTAAAAGTAATATTTATCGAAGAGAGCAAAGTTATTCACATGCCGCGCGTCAAAGAATTAGGGCTCAAAGTAGTGTTACCGAAGCAGCGTTTTCCCTCGAGTTCCCCCTCGTGAGCCTCCTGTGCTGCGCACGCATTGTCATCAGGTTTGAACATGTGTACCAAATTTCATATTTCTAGGTGTCCTATAAGTATATTAAAAATTGATTACAAGATTTGGCGACAGACATCCAGACAGACAGACATGGAGGCAAGTTAAATAAAAGCTTTTAAAAAGAAATATAGATAATGGTTCATTTCCCGCCTTCCCGACCACCCAGAATTCTGAAAATTAGTAGACTTGCATTGTTAATTGGACTGAGCGAGTATTGTGAGTTTCATTATTCTATATGGTCTGGAAGCATATTAAAATTAAATATACAAAATTTGAAAGGAAATTTGGAAATTTGTCCGTTCTTGGCCAACCTGACAGCCCAGAAGTCTGAAAATTGGTCAGCTAGCATTGTATCAGGTTTGAACATGTGTACCAAATTTCATATTTCTAGGTGCCCTATAAGTATATTGATAATTGATTACAAGATTTGGCGACAGACATCCAGACAGACAGACAGAGAGACATGGAGGCAAGTTAAATAAAAGCTTTTAAAAAAGGGTTAATTTCATTTGAACTTGTTCAGAATTTATAATAGGATAGCCCAGAATCTTTATGTCCCTACCTTATATATAGTAAATCAAATATATATGTAGGTGAATTACTCAAAGCGAATTAAATATATTCCTTTATTGTTTCAGGTTTTCTAAAACTGTTCCAAGCCGCGGGCGCACGGTCACGCGGTTGCCGAGGCCGTGCTAGTTCGGCTCGCTGAAACAAAGTGTAGTCGCCACACTACTCCCCCTCCAGTAGGATCTTTCCAGCGATCCTATGCAATCTTATTGGCTTGCCAAGTTCGGGTCTTGGGAAAACATCGGTCCTTCTGATGAGAAAGCAGGCTTGAGGCGGTCGATTGACACCCACGTGGATCTCTTTTTAATTTTCAGTTTGTAAATTTTGGGTTTCCTATAAAGGACTTCATATGGACCGTCGTATGGGGGAGATAGCGGTGGCAATATCAGGTCCCGACGTAGATAGACATGGGAACATGTCTCGAGTGGTTTGGGCACGTAAACGTGGCGGTTCCCATGTGGTTTGCTTGGTGCAGGTTTCAGAGATGCCATGGCGCGTTTGAAGTCCTCCAGCCACGGTTCGGTAGGCGAGCTTGCAGAGGGGGGGTCCTCGAAAAATGTTCCTGGAAGGGGTAGGGGCTTCCCATAGACCAGCTCAGCGGTTGTGGTGTTGAGATCTTCCCTTAGCGACGAACGAATCCCTAGGAGCACCAGGGGAAGTTTCAAGGACCAGCTCGTGGAATCGTGACAGCGAAGGGAGTCTTTCAGCTGTCTGTGGAATCTTTCTACCAGGCCGTTTGCTGCTGGGTGGTAGGGTGATGTCCTTATTCTGTTGATTCCCAGAAGCCGTGTCAACTCACCGAAAAGTGCTGATTCAAACTGCCTGCCTTGGTCTGTAGTCACTTTTGCTGGCACGCCAAAACGAGATATCCAGACCGATAGGAAGGCATTTGCTACTGTTTTGGCGGTGATGTCCTGTATGGGTAGGGCTTCGGACCACCTAGTGAATCGGTCGACGCAGGTGAATATGTACCGATAGTTTTCACTCGGTGGTAATGGTCCGACCAGGTCAATGTGAACATGACTGAACCTTCCGTCTGGGGGACTAAACGACTGAAGGGGCGTTCTTGTGTGTCTAGCGGTTTTGGAGCCTTGGCAGCGGTGGCAGGCGCGAGTCCAAAGTGCGCAATCCTTCTTGACGGCCGGCCAGACGTAATGGGCGATGACCATCCTTGTAGTAGCTCGTACTCCGGGGTGAGACAAGTTGTGGTATGCAGAAAAAATTATGCGGCGACAGGATGCGGGTACGAATGGTCTGGGTTTTGCTGTGGAAACGTCACAGTACAGGGAAATGTTCGTTTCTGGGATTTGTACTTTTTCCAGTTGTAATGAGCTGCGGTTTTCCGATGTCAAGAGAGCTTGTAGCTCCTGGTCTACTGCTTGCGCTTCGGCGAGGGATTTAGGGTCATAAGGTTGGTGATGGGAGATGGGTTCCACGCGTGACAGGAAATCTGCAGGTATATTTTCACAGCCCGCGATGTGGCGGATGTCTGTTGTGAATTGCCCGATGAAATTGAGGTGTCGACATTGGCGCGGTGAAGCCTTGTCCAGATTTTGTTGAAAGGCGTATGTGAGAGGTTTGTGGTCCGTATAGACCGGAAATTGTCGCCCTTCCAATAAATGTCTGAAATGCTTGATTGCCAAGTATACCGCCAGGAGTTCTCTGTCGTATGCGCTGTATTTTCTTTGTGCAGCGTCTAGTTTCCTTGAGAAAAACGCTATTGGTTGGAAATTGTTGCCAACCTGCTGGTGAAGCGCGGCGCCCACAGCAAAATCCGAGGCATCTACCGTAAGGCAGAGAGGCGCTTCTGGAAAAGGATGGTGCAAGAGGGCAGCGTTGGCTAGTTGAAATTTGCACTGGTCGAAAGCCTGGAGTGCTGTTGGGGTCCATTGGCAGGATGCGTTTTTGCGCCCTACGACCATGGCGTGGAGTGGTGCCTGAGTACTAGCGGCATTGGGGAGGCAGCGCCGATAGAAATTTAACATACCCAGAAAACGTCGAAGTTTTCCGACAGTATCAGGGATTGACATGTCTTTAATTGCTTGTACTCGCTGAGGGTCCGGCGAGATTCCGTGTTAGTGATGATAAACCCCAAGAATTTGACTGAAGATTGGCCGAAGGTGCATTTGGTTTCGTTGATCGTCAGGCCGTAGTCTCGAAGGCGACCAAAAAGTTGTTGAAGATGGGATACATGTTGATTTTCTGAATCGGATGAGATAAGCACGTCGTCAATGTAGGCAAATGCAAAATCCTAACCTTGGAGTACTTCGTTGATGAGCCTTTGAAAGGTTTGGGCTGCATTACATAGGCCAAAGGACATGCGGGGAAACTCGAAAAGGCCGAAAGGCGTAATAACGGCAGTCTTAGGGATATCTCTACATTCCACGGGCACATGGTGGTACGCTCTAACCAGATCGATAGTAGAAAATATTTTCTTACCATGCAGATGCGTGCAAAGTCCATAATGTTAGGGACTGGATATCGGTCGGGCACGGTAGCGGCATTCAGTTTCCTGTAGTCTCCACATGGTCGTAGCGAGCCGTCTTTTTTGGGTACTAGGTGTAGAGGGCTGGCCCACGGTGATTTGGATGGACGACAGATGCCTTTCTCCATCATGAAGGCGAATTATTTCTTTGCCGCGGCGAGTTTGTCCGTGGGGAGTCGTCGCGGTTTTGCTGCAATCGGGGGGCCCTTTGTGACTATATGATGAGTCACTGAGTGACGGGGAGGGCTTTTTACAAGATTCTGACTAGTGAGCTCTGGGAATTGTCTGAGTATTCTGGAGTAAGGCGAATTGGCGATTGTAAGGTGAATGCTAACAGCGGGGGAAGGGGAAACTTGTCCAATGGAGTGAAGGGAAGATACTGGGTCGCTCAGCCGGTGATTACGCAGGTCTACTGTCAGCCCGTAATGTCGGAGAAAGTCTGCGCCGATGATGGACACGCCGACGTCGGCTATGATGAAAGGCCAACGGAATAATCGTCCGAGACCGAGGTCAAGCTCAAGATGTCGTTCCCCGTAAGTGTGGATGATAGATCCGTTAGCTGCAAAAAGCTGCCTGTGCGAGGGCCTAGCGTTTTTTACTGGTGGTGGAATCACTGAGACTTCGGCTCCAGTGTCGACCAAAAACAAATAGGCGCTGCGTCGGTCCGTAATGAAGAGCCGGCGAGTAAGGCCTGCGCCGTCAGTGGCTCCTACTGACGGCGGGCGTATTCGTTTTCCTTGGACCTTGAAGTTGCATGGTTGAAGGCACTTCCTAGCTTGCGCTCCAAGCTTCATATGGTACCAGCAAGTTCCTGCGTTTCTTTTTTTGTTGTGGGTCGGGTACCTAGCGTTCGGATAGCGATTGTGTGGGGTGTTCATGGATGACTTCAAAGCTTCGACTTGCGTATGCAGGTCTTGGATTTGCGTCATCAGCTGTTGGTGGGCTTCCGCGCTATGACCTGTGCTTGGTTGGTCCACTGCTGAGACCGTTGGCAGTATGGCTTCGTGTATGTTGTCTGCCATTTCCGCCAGCTTACTCAAACTTGTTTCAGAGGATGCTGCGAGAGCGGTTCTTATGTCCTGAGGTAGGCGTCGAGTCCACAGCATTTTCAGTACTGTATCGGAGAAATTTCTTCCTGCCTGATGTTGCATCGCGGCTAGGACTGTTGATGGCTTCTGATCTCCCATGGGACGCCCATCCAGAACCTGTAAGATTTTAGTTTGTTTTGATTGACCGAGTCGTTGGAGAAGGCATGCTTTCAGCGCATCGTATTTACCAGAGGGTGGGGGGGCCGTTACGATGTCCGCGACGTAAGTAAGGGTTGGCTGGTCTAGGCTCGTTACCGTTGCTTGGAATTTAGTTTCGTCGCGGGAGATCCCGGCTAGACCGAAAGCGGCTTCTAGCTGGCTTATCCACAGTTCAACGTCGTTGGGCCAGAATGGTGGTGCACGGAAAGCCAATCTTGATACTTGGGAGGGTGCTGTGAATGTTGGCCCTTCCGGATGTTCCGTAGTTGCGTCTTGCATTCTGGGGCTGTTGAAAGTTTCGTGGATCAAATAATAATAAAAAAAATAGAGAAGTGTTATTAAAATAACCTATGGATCACGTCCGGCTCACCATTTTGTAGGTGAATTACTCAAAGCGAATTAAATATATTCCTTTATTGTTTCAGGTTTTCTAAAACTGGCCGAGGCCGTGCTTGTTCGGCTCGCTGAAACAAAGTGTAGTCGCCACATATACATTCATGACGATCGTTCCACACCGCATTTATTTTCACTCATAGAAATCTAATTTTGTTCAAATTGCGCAGGAGCTGATATGATTATTTTTCCATGTTAGTGCCTTTCATATAGAAGAATTTATAAAGAGGTTTTTATTCATTATTATTTTGAGTACAAATTTTATTTTTATTTTGAAAAATCTAAATTTCGTAATAAGGAATAATTGAGTGAAATCTTTATCATTATTTCTTTACATTAATTTATATTATAGGAAATTTGGACCATGGAAAAAATTGTTTTATCTTAAATTCCGCGCTAAAGAGAAATTATTATCGAGATATTACTGCTTATGATTTTCAAATACACATATTGTAATTATAACATTATTTATAAAAACCATACAGGTTAGCTAGCGATGTATGTATACGCACCATGAGCCTGTATTACCTATACGTTACTAAAACATTTTATGGATTATATCGTCCCTACAATATGTCGCCCATTTCCCGCCAAAATTCCACAGGCGTCGTCTGCGGGGTAAAAAAAAAAAAAGGCTCTCAGTAATGAGATGATGAAAAATTGAATTTTTAAAACTTTAAATGTTTTGAAAATATTCATATATGAGCAAATAAAAAATATATATTATATATTCAATGAATATAATATCGTCAGGAGAATATCATCATATAAAATTGAAACCTTTTCATAATCAAATTGAGACTGACATCTATAATGGTTTTTGATAAATTATAAAGTACTATTCATGACCTTAAAATGACAGCGCTATTAGTTGTGACTGTTGCGTCTGGAAATTTAAAAAAGGTAAAAGAATTAATAGAAGCTGGCGAAAATATTGACCAACAAACTAATTTTGGAAGCAGCTTATTGCACATTGCTGCCATAAATGGCAAGCTAGGTATAGTACGGTATCTGGTAGAGGCAGGGGCTAATATAAACTCTAAGAACCACAGAAAGGAAACTCCCCTACATTGCGCGATTAATCGCAGCCAAATTGCTATCGCAAGGTATCTGGTAGGTGCAGGAGCAGATGTTAATATAAAAAATTCTACTAGTATGGTCCCACTGTTGAGTGTAATTACAAAAATGGAACATAGGCAAACACTGAGTCGATATTTTAAGAATGCTTCTATTCAGACTTATAAAAGGTTTATTTGTGAACTTGTTGAAGCTGGGGCAGATGTAAATATTCCAGATTCATATAACAATACACCATTTCTTAAATTACTACTGGCTACAGAGGACAGCGAATTATTTAATTTGTTTATTGAGAAAGGTGCAGATATCCACGCTAAGGATTCTAATCGTAATTCTTCTTTAATTTTAGTTGCCATGAATGGTAATCTAGATCGTTTCAACTATTTAGTAAATGCGGGAGTTGACGCTAATTGTGTAAATAGATGTGGAAAATCTGCTTTCTTTTATGCTGCAGATTCAAATAGCCCACAAATACTTGAATACTTTCTGAAGTCTGGGTTTGATGTTAATGCCGTAGATATATATGGTGTCACTGCATTGATGGAAGCTTCTAAAAGGGGTAAGCTATCCAAAGTAAGAATGTTGCTAAATGCCGGCGCAAATATCAACGTTAGGGATGATTCCGGTCTCACACCGCTTACACGTGCAATACAAAATGCCAACTCGAATGTTATTAGGCTTCTTGTTGAAAATGGCGCTGAGGTGGACATCAAAGATAACTCTGGTCGCCACTTGATTAATCGTACTGCGTTTTATTTCATTTTTCAAATCCGTAATTTGAAATATCTGTTGAGAGTGGCGCGTCACATCGACTTGCTACAAGTCCTAGAGGATGATATAGTTTCTACTAATATTAGCCATTTTGAAGATTCATTAAGAGAGCTGATAAAACATTTTCTTCTTATTGATCCTGCGGCTTCTAAGCCAAATTTACCTCATAACTTATCCATATGGTGGGATAATTGTAAGCTACAGGTCCTGAGAATGCACGAACATAAGCTAGGCAAAAGTCATATCTCTTTGCGAGCCTATCTCCTGGAAATGGATATTCAACAAAGAGCAAACATCGTGTCAAACCACACCACAATGATCCGACAAGAGCTGGAGTCAAGGAAGTCATGGTATAGAGAGAATGCTAACCACTACATTGATACCATTGAAGAATATTTTGAAGATGATTTGAAGAGGGCCAAGCTACTTCACAAATGGAATGCCATCACACAAGAACGGATCTTCAAACCGACGACAGTGACAGTTCGGCTCCAGATTGCGGAGCACCTCGCTGATAGCAACCTTGAATGGCTTGTTGGCAATCAATAAGAACAGATAACCTCTTAAATTAGTAGAGGACAAATTCTCCAATATTTTCTTTCAATTTTGTGTATATATAATATATATATATATTTTTTTTTTTTCTATATATATAAAATAAAATTCTTCATCAAAAATATTTGCTCGCCATCTGTATCAAAATTATACTTTTAGCATGTATGGTTCTAATTCAAATAAATCTATATTCTCTACTGCTCTTACAGTATTTAGAGAATATATGTATTACATTTTGATAAATCTCTCTATATATAAAAGTCAATTTCTGTCTGTCTGTCTGTTTCGCGATAAACTCAAAAACTACTGAACCAATTGGTACCAAATTTTGCATGTCGCTTTTTTTATAAACCTGAGGAAAATTTTCGGCTACATTTTGCTTAGTATTTTTGGCTATTTCTTTTTTTTCTTTTGAAGAACTTTTTTTTTACGCGGAGTAAATACGAGGCTTACGCGGAGTAAATACGAGGGAAAGTAACAACACGAGGCCAATTAAGCGACCAATGAGCGTTCTGCATTTCTTTTCAAGGTGCTTGCGTACTTTTTTTAAAGTATCTTTTTATACGAGTGTCACTTTTTTTTTTACAAAAGTATTGAGAGAGAAATTTATATTACTAAGTTAAGGTAAGTTCAAACAATGCAAAATTTCACACAATTAAAAAAAAAAAACCTTACAAAATTAGCGTTACTGTATGTAAACAATGGCTTTCTTATTTTTTATTAATTTTTGTTCTGGCTTTTGTGTTTTTTTTTTTTACAGTCAATATGGTAATTCTTAAAATTAAACAAACAATAATCAATATGCAAAAAATACAGTAGTGAAAATTTAATATGAATTACTGTCTCATTTAACAGCCAAACATGTGTTTGTCTAAAATTTATATTGCTAAGTTAAGGTATGTTCACACAATGCAATTAAAAAAAAAAAACTCTACAAAATTAGCGTTACTGTATGTAAACAATGGCCTTCTTATTTTTTATTAATTTTTGTTCTGGCCTTTGTGTTTTTTTTTTACAGTCAATATGATAATTCTTAAAATTAAACAAACAATAGTCAATATGCAAAAAATACAGTAGTGAAAATTTAATATGAATTACTGTCTCATTTAACAGCCAAAACATGTGTTTGTCTATAATCCATATACCCTTTGGTTTTTATCAGCCTAAAATATTAACATGGCTATTTTGGCATTAGTTTTTTTTTTTTTGTATTATTTTTTTTTCTGACATGTTGATAGGGCACTACATTTTACACAGTTACGGTTAGTAAATGCAGATTTGACAATATTTACAAACTTTTATTACTGTATATAAACAATGGGCTTATATTTTTTAATTGTTGTAATGGCCTTTGTTTTGCTATTCTTTTAAAAAAAATCATATGTTTCATTGATAGTTTAAAATTTAGTCTGTTGTTGTCATTTATTTTATTCGCTTGCCATTTCTGTATATTTTGTTTGTGGTAGTTCTATTATGCTGCTTTCTTTTTGTCTACGCAGATATTAGGCTAGGGGAAAAAAATAGTTGAGCATTCTAAAGATTGACCTGTTTGACATGTTTTACCATTAGTTTTTTTAGCCTTATTTTTTTCTGCTGAAATGTTGAGAGAGAAATTTGTTTTAGTTACCAAGTTATGGTTAGTGAACAATGTAGTTTTGATATTTGCAAACTTAAAAATTTTTACTAGATAATCAGTTTTGTTCTGAAACTTATTCTGATACTTTGGATTTGTTTTGGGTCTGCACTGTTTTCTTTAAAAGCCTTTTTTTTTAATATATATACAAAAATATTTTTGCTACTGATTGTGCTATTTCTGTTTTTTTAGGACATATTTTCAAATTGAATCATCCCATTTGTTATGCCTCGCAAAAGATCTGCAATTGGAGTAAGAACTCCTGCAGCTCGACGCATGGCTGCCCGAGCTGCTAGAAGCCAAAGTAGCCGCACATTGGAGAATCCCCAACAGTCTCAAGCCCGCCTCCAAGGTCAGTCCCTCAAAATTGCTGGCATTGACTTGGAGCAACCCTGTTTCTCGCATGGGCAATTGTATGTTGCCTGCTCTAGAGTTGGCTCAGGAAGAAATCTTTATGTTTTGGCTCCAGAAAATAAGACTTCAAATTTTGTGTATTCTTCTGTGTTGTCATGAATATTTTTTTTAAATGCTATTTTAGTCTTTTTGTTGTTGTTGTTGTTGTTTGAGTGGTATATTATTTTCATAATTCTTTCTATATACGTATATATTTGATGATGAAATATTTATGCACCCCGCCTTTGCAATGGTACCCGTCTCTGTGTTAAAAGATTGTGGCCTCATGTGGTAGAGGCATACATTTTGACTGGTTGTTTTCAAAATGAAGAGGTTTTTATTCCCCGGATTCCTCTGAATCATGATGATAAATATTCTCCTTTGCATTTTAAAAGATTGTAGTTCCCTATTCGAGTTTCTTTTGCCTTGTCGATTAACAAGGCTCAAGGTTAGTCCCTCAAAATTGCTGGCATTGACTTGGAGCAACCCTGTTTCTCGCATGGGCAATTGTATGTTGACTGCTCTAGAGTTAGCTCAGGAAGAAATCTTTATGTTTTGGCTCCAGAAAACAAGACTTCAAATTTTGTGTATTCTTCTGTGTTGTCATGAATACATTTTTTATGCTATTTTAGTCTTCTTTTTTTTTTTGTTGTTTGAGCGGTATATTATTTTCATAATTCTTTCTATATACGCATATATTTGTATATATTTGAAAGGTAAAATCTCTAGAATTAGAATATTCAAGGACAGTTGCAGATTATTATGATTTATATTAATATTAGTTTTTTTTTTCTAATTATTTTTCAGAAAAACATCTACGAATGTTTGACTGGGGTTTGAAAACATTAGATTACAGGCTGCTGGCCAGGCTTGGTCAATCACGGTCACTCTTCTCAAGCAATTTCAATGCTTATCCCTTTTTGCCCAAAGAGTGTAATAGACCTACAGAGGATGCACCACTATATATAAGAATTAACACGCTGGGGCGGGTACCTCGGAGGTTGGGTGGAAAATCTGCCAACTATTTGAACTATGTATTACTTCGGTGTTGCTATTCTATGGCTCTAATACTATTTATTAGTAATGTTCTTTCAGTATGAAGGAAATTGCACTCGGGGGAATTCCCGGGCGAAGCCGGGTCATTCGTCTAGTATCAACATATATAGTCACGACCGTCATGGGTTCTGTCACGGGTGCGCGCGCATCATCATTATGATCATTATCTAATAATAATAATAATAATAATAATAATAATTATTATTATTATTATTATTATATTATTATTATTATTATATTATTATTATTATTAACATATATAGTCACGACCGTCATGGGCCGGTTATGTCACGGATGCGCGCGCACAGGGAGGTCACGTGCTCGCCGACAGCCAACGGGCGCGCGCCGCCGGCATTACGTCATAGATTATAAACACAAGGTAATAAGGCCAAATAAAAAAATAGTGTGTGATAAGGCACATTTTGGATTATCTACTTATATAATTGCCTTATTCTCTCTGTGTGAAGTTCACTGTGTGAAGTTCACGGATAGATTTTGGTCAGAATGGATAAAATAAAAAAAGTGTCAAGGGATGGGAATCGAACCCACGACCTTCCGCTTACCGGGCAGATGCCATGACCACTAGGCTACCCTGGACATATTTTTCCGTTCACATTTTTATTTTTATATTTTCAAGACACACACAGTTTGGGGCGGGACGTTTCACAAGAGAGACATCCACGGCGCCAATTTATAATTGTAACGAATAGTATTTTAATTAAAACATTTTTAAAATATATACGCACTCGGGTAAAACCCGGGCGTTGCCCGGGCCATTCGTCTAGTACATATATATTTTAAAAATAAGGCTGGGCAACTGGGCGAACAAATCTCAACGTCTCACACAACAAAGCACTGTGATCAATCTCTCAACCCAATCATACACCCCAGAAGCAACAACTCTATTATCAAGCGGTTTGAACTTTGTGCCATCTCAAAAGATAAACACTCCTAAAACATTAGCCTTAATAGAGAATTCAATTTAAAATTTCTCAGATGAACAAAAGGCAAAAGTTAGAACAGAAATAGCACCAATTATAAAGAAACTAGACGAATGGCCCGGGCAACGCCCGGGTTTTACCCGAGTGCGTATATATTTTAAAAACGTTTTAATTCAAATACTATTCGTTACAATTATAAATTGGCGCCATGGATGTCACTCTTGTGAAACGTCCCGTTCCAAACTGTGTGTTTTTAAAATGTTTTAATTAAAATACTATTCGTTACAATTATAAATTGGCGCCGTGGATGTCTCTCTTGTGAAACGTCCCGCCCCAAAACTGTGTGTGTCTTGAAAATATAAAAATAAAAATGTGAATTTTCATAAAGATTTCATCATGTCGATTTTTTTTTTTTGCATTTCACCTACTAAATCGATAGAGATAATTACATTTGCAACATGAACTTAGATATATTGACTAAATAGAAAACTGCATAGTAATAAAGATCATTTTTTAAAGGCACCATATCGTTTTTTTTTTTTTTTCAATAAAATCGAAACAAAAATTAACGATAAATAACGATAATTGCCTTAAAAAGAAATTGCCTTAAAAAAAAAGAAACATTCGCGGTGATTTTGTCTTGCATTCGTTTATACAATTATTATATACGAATGACCCGGGCAACGCCCGGGTTTTACCCGATTAAATGCTTTTATTCGAATACTATTCGTTACAATTATAAATTGGCGCCGTGGATGTCATTCTTATATATATCTTATATCTATATTAATAAAATGCAAATTTCATAAGAGTACATCACTAAAAACTTTCGTTACAATGCATCAATTTCGACCAAATTTTCAACATTTATGTAAAACGAGATGGAGCAGGTTTTGCTTAACATCAAAATATTTTTCCCTAACATTAACATGCGTAACTTCGCTGTTATCGATTAAATACAAAAAAATCAACAGAGTTCATTTTATTTATATATAAATACAAAATTAAATTTCAACAGAGTTAATATTTTTACATACTAGCTAATAATCTCAATCTAAAAATATAATATAAAAACCAACAATGAAGAGTGAATGTAAGATAAAAAGCCAACAATGAAGAGTATATGTAATATAAAAAGCCAACAATGAAGAATGAATGTAAGATAAAAAGCCAACAATGAAGAGTGAATGAAATATAAAAAGCCAACAATGAAGAATGAATGTAAGATAAAAAGCCAACAATGAAGAGTGAATGTAAGATAAAAAGCCAACAATGAATAGTAAATGTAATATAAAAAGCCAACAATGAAGCATGAATGTAAGATAAAAAGCCAACAAAGAAGAGTAAATCTACTTATATAATTGCCTTATTCTGTCTGTGTGAAGTTCACAGATAGATTTTGGTCAGAATATAATATAAAAAGCCAACAATGAAGAGTAAATATGATATAAAAAGCCAACAATGAAGAATGAATGTAAGATAAAAAGCCAACAATAAAGAGTAAATGTAATATAAAAAGCCAACAATGAAGAATAAATTTAAGATAAAAAGCCAACAATGAAGAGTAAATATAATATAAAATCCACATGTGTGATCCCATTCTCTCCCCTCTCGGTTAACCTCTCCCGTTTCCTCAAACCCTTTGGCATCCGTACCTTTTTTACTAACACACCTAACCTCCACTCACTCCTTAGGCATCCCATCACAAAAACCTACTCCTCCACTGATCCTCTAACATCTGGGGCAGTCTACTCGGTCTCGTGCCAACAGTGTTCTGCCACCTATGTGGGGGAGACCGGTAGGACCATCGCCATCAGAATGACCGAACACACACGCAACATCACCAACCGAGATACCCATTCCCTTATTTTTCAACACATTGCATCTTCTGGCCATTCCTTTGACACTGCTAACCCAACCATTCACTACAAAAATATCTCCAACCTACACCAGAGATTGGTTCTGGAATCCATAGTTTCATCCAAGCTACACAGCATAAATAGAAAAATTGACATCCCCGCAGCCTACACAAACTACATTTAAACCTCCCACATGTTTATTTCAATAGCCCAAACCATGCGCCGTCTCGTGGTTTCAGACAGCAGATTTAATATTTACTTTTCTCAAAAAACGGTCTTCTGTTAAGATTAACATATATAAATCGTTATCTTTCTTAGTATAGTTTTATTTTTTGCCTGTCGAAGGGCTTTTGCCCGAAAGCTCGTAGCATTCATACAATAAAAGAAACTCATCTTCTGATCCTTCTTAATTGATATACCTTACTAGAAGAGTCTTTACCTTTAATAATATAAAAAGCCAACAATGAAGAATAAAGGCAATGTGACACGGCAATGTGACACGGGAAAAAATGTTCACTAGATAAAACTATGATTTTCTAATGTAGAAATTAGGAAAGACAAAATTCAGGATGACACGGCACACAGGGACCGGGAAAAAATGTTCACTTTATCGAGAGATTCAAATTTACGAGTTTCAAATTATCAAAATATATATTTTGGATGTCATTCTTATATAATATATAAATGAGTTTTAAAAATTGTAAAAAAAAAAAAATGCATCGGCCGGGAATTGAACCCGGGCCGCCCGCGTGGCAGGCGAGCATTCTACCACTGAACCACCGATGGTTATGAAAAATCCCATCCGTGAGCTTCAGACAAACAAACAGATAAACAGACAGAATAAGGCAAATATATAAGTAGATTAGAAAACAACAAAAATAATTTGAGTAAAGAAGAAAATAATGCCATAAAACAATTGAAAGAAAACAAACATATAATCATAGCACCTTCAGATAAAGGTAGAAACACCGTAATCATGGATGTAATAAAATATAACAACAAAATAGAACAGTTAAATCAAGATAAATATATATACGAACCTTTAACTAAGAATCCCCTAAGATTTCAATAGACAATTTAACAAAATCAAGCGCAAATACAAGCTAGATAACAAACCTTCGACAGTTTAAAAGCCACAACTCAAAATCTTCCAAATTTACACGGTCTACCAAAGGTTCATAAGCCCAATACCCCATTACGTCCCATAGTGTCATATTCTGGCTCGCCCCTGTACCCCATCACCAAATATCTGTCATCAATTATATCACCATTCCAGAAGAAACTTCCCAACACAGTCCTCAATCCAATAGTAGCTATTGAAGCCATCAAAAATACTCCAGTTTCACCAGACATCCAGATCATATCTTTTGATATAGAATCCCTTTATACTTCCATCCCGCATGACGAAGCAATTCTTGCTCTCCAAGAATTTATAAACTCCCACCCAGACTTAACCCTCCCTATCCCAAAGGAGGCTCTCGTAGAACTGATCAAACTCTGCCTATCATTCAATTACTTCTTCTATAAGGACAGATATTTCAAACAGGTCAAGGGACTTCCAATGGGAAATCCTATATCATCTGCATTGGCTAATGTCTCCATGGATAAAATTGATAAGTTAATCGTTGAATCTACACAACTACAATTTTTAATGTGGAAACGCTACATTGATGATGTATTATGCATCACAGAGGTGGATGTTTTCATAAATATAAATTTTCTAAATAGTCTTAGACCCTATCTGAAATTCACTTATGAATTAGAAGAAAATGGGTCTCTACCATTTTTGGACTTACAACTGACCAGAAATCAAAATAAAATTGAAACGAGAATTTATCGAAAACCAACCCACACAGGAAGTTACCTGGATTTCAATTCTTTTGGTCCTATCTGTCATAAGGTTGCGGTGGTCAAAACACTTTCCAAGAGGTTGACTACACATTTTACGGATAAAAATGATGAAAAAATGAAAGAGCAAGATTATTTCAAGAACTACAAAGCAATATTTATCCTAAAGAATTCATCTAAAAGCAATTTATATGCACCAAAAATTCCATGCACGAACAATAGACAGATCTCAGCCCCGAACATATTTTGCTCCTTACCTTACAACTATGGCTGTGAAAGAATAGCCAGAAGTTTAAAAAAAAAACACAATATAACAACAAGATATCAACCCAACCAAAATTTAAGAAGCATCTTCCGTCACCCTCACACAAAACAAATCTATAAGCCAGAAGATAGAGCCAATGTAATTCATAAAATACCATGTAAATCCTGCCAGGCAATATATATAAGAGAAACCAGCAAACCCTTATCTGAAAGAATTAACCAGCACAAATCCGCACTAAAGTATCATAACCCGACATCCCTTCTGGTAGACCATGCGCTTAACAATAGTCACACTCCAGACTTCGATCACACATCTATAATACATCAAAATATAAAAAAAAAAACATTTCGATTATTTTTAGAAAGCTGGAGCTCATTATAAAATAAAAATAGTATCAATAGAAACTTGACTAGAAAATTGACTTGCCAGATGTATATACTCAGTTTAGAACCTCCTAGATGATTATGCAATTTACATGTTTATTATATTTCATTTTTAAATCGGATATTTACTACTATTATTTGCATATTTCACAGTTAATTCAATTTTTATAATATTTTATTTGTTTAATTAATTCGATATCTCTTAATTTTAAATAGTTATTTACATATATCACATTAATTTTCTTTTGATTATATTTACTCTCTTTAAAATGTATATATTAGATGGTTTATCGCCAAATAAGCTTGAAAGGCGTCTAGTGGTTCACCTGGGGCACGCGACCTGCTGCGTGCTTCACGGCAAAATACCTCGTAAAAGATGGAAGATTGGTCAATCGAAATATCGGATTAATAAATAATCTTATCACAATCCAAAATAAGCCTTATTTTAAAAATATACATATATTATGGATTGCTCTATATATTCAGAATCAACATATATAGTCACGACCGTCATGGGCCGGCCGGCCGGCCGGTTCTGTCACGGATGCGCGCGCACAGGGAGGTCACGTGCTCGCCGGCAGCCAACGGGCGCGCGCCGCCGGCATTACGTCATAGATTATAAACACAAGGTAATAAGGCCAAATAAAAAAATAGTGTGTGATAAGGCACAATTTGGATTATCTATTTATATAATTGCCTTATTCTGTCTGTGTGAAGTTCACTGTGTGAAGTTCAAGGATAGATTTTAGTCAGAATGGATAAAATAAAAAAGTGTCAAGGGATGGGGATCGAACCCACGACCTTCCGCTTACCGGGCAGATGCCATGACCACTAGGCTACCCTGGACATATTTTTCCGTTCACATTTTTATTTTTATATTTTCAAGACACACAGAAGTTTGGGGCGGGACGTTTCATAAGAGAGACATCCACGGCGCCAATTTATAATTGTAACGAATAGTATTTTAATTAAAACATTTTTAAAATATATACGCACTCGGGTAAAACCCGGGCGTTGCCCGGGCCATTCGTCTAGTAATATATACAGTTATCAGCGTCATAATCAATTCTTTCTTAATTCTTTCACTGTTTGCTTTGTGAATGGAATAAATACCCAAATATGGCCATTTCTCATAACCATCGGTGGTTCAGTGGTAGAATGCTCGCCTGCCACGCTGGCGGCCCGGGTTCGATTCCCGGCCGATGCATTTTTTTTTACAATTTTTAAAACTCATTTATATATTATACAAGAATGACACCCACGGCGCCAATTTATAATTGTAACGAATAGTATTTGAATAAAAGCATTTAATCGGGTAAAACCCGGGCGTTGCCCACGTCATTCGGCTAGTACATATATGTCATAATTTGTATATAATTAAATGCAACCCCGACCCACTATGTATGTACCATGTATGATTTTCAAAGATTTAATAAAAGAATAAGGTAACTGGAGGAAAGAAAGTAACAAAAGACATAGGAAGTAAATATAGAGGAGAACATATTTATTAATAACGCCGCAGTTAACCTTCTGACCCCGGGTCCCGGCGAGCTAAGTTTAAACCAACACTTCCTGGAAAAACAGGACGTATCTAGTATCCGCAGAAGTTATATTAATCGAGAGACACCCAATGCTTCCTGACAGAACCGGACGTATTTTGATAGCCGCGGAAGTAAATAGAGTCGAACAAACACGACACTTCCTGACCCAGGCCGGGCGTAACTAACACCAAAGGAAGCCGCCGGCCAATCAGAAGATAGCATCTAAATAGGTCAACCAATAGGGAAAGATCATGTGATCATCTCTCAACCAATCAGAGAGAAACTGAGTCTTGGTGTTAAATCGGAAAGCAAGAATGGTCAGTTACGTTTTCGCTCTCATAGGAACAACACCTACAGTTGTTCAGTTGCTCCTTCGCTTCCAACAAGGTAACATCTACTCTAGAGATCTCTCTCCCTCCGCTCAATTCATCTAAATCCCATCATCGCCATGTGATCAACTAATTAATAAGTCAAATCGCTCAACTCTTCTCAAGCTTTCTTCCCTCCAACCCAGTTGCCTTTTATTTTCAAACTCAATCACGTGTCCTGATTATTCCTAACTGTATGCTGCAACTTCCACTCAAACGGCTGCGCTTCAACCAAATCTCACCATTCGCATCCAACAACAAGAAACCCCGCAACGATATTGCCACAGAACGGTTAAGTCGACAGGATAGTGAGATGGAATTAAATCAGGATCCCATAAGCGTAAAGTCAGACGGTCCAACGGAAACAATGGAAAGAAGGCAAGAAGTAAGAGGGAGCGAACCGGCAGGAGGAAGACAGGAGATGACCGGCCGAGAGACAACTGCGCCCCTAGCGGACGCCGTCAACCAGCTGTCAACGTTCCTGACGCGAGTAA
>CP092874.1:31563396-31648025 GCA_030710605.1 Cordylochernes scorpioides
GATCTTATTATAACAACAACATTTGGTTATAACTCATCATGCCCGTCCCAAGCCCAGATGAAAAAGGAGGAGAGGGAGCAGTAACAAGCTCACTAAAAAACCTGGGTTCAGCTGGCCCGGTTGATAATACTCTGTAAGGGCTCCTAATCCAGGGATACAGTATGTCTGTACTCCATGTTAGGAGCGGCTGTACATGGCGTCTGTTTCTCATGTCAGAAGTGGCCATTTCATTTTGGAGCTAAGTCAGTGGTCTGCTACTGAGTCTTAATGACAAAGGCATTCTACTTTACTCACACCATCAAAAGTCTCAAGCTCTACAAGCTTGATATCCTAATATGACTGGAGATAAGAAGGAAGAAAAAGAAGATAAATCTAAAAAAAAATTCCAAGTTTTAACTACAAAATTTTAACCGTGGTTATATAACAACCAAAATCTTTATCCCAAGTGATATTGATATAGTGAGGTTGGACAATGATGTTTAATGATAAGGTACAATTAGGATTATAGATTATAAACACAAGGTAATAAGACCAAATAGTGTGTGACATTTCAGTAACAGTGTTGTTACCATCTTCAAACAAAACAATCTGGCCATCCTCGCATCGGCGAAATCAAGAATCAACCGATACTTCGTCCAGGTCGGACTGGTCCAGGCCATCGAGGACCCCATCATCGCCTGGAAGAGGACACTATCGCGATGGGGACCTGGCTGATTGTATAAAGTTCTCTTGATCTTTTTCATATAAATATTGACTAGGAAGTCAATAAAAGTGTTCTAATTGTCAATTATCATCTTCAAACAAAAGTACAGAATCTGTACTTCAGTACTTTTGTCTGAAGATGGTAACAACGCTGTTACTGAAATGTCACACACTATTTATTTATTTGAATTTGGTCTGTTGTTGTTGTTGTTTCTTATCCCCTTGTGTAAAGATTACACGAAATCCATGATCTCATGGAATGGTGTGTAGGGGTGCAGCTTTCGTTGATCCATGGCACCATGATCCAGGCACACTTTGGTGAAAGTCTTGACTGGTCTTATTACCTTGAGTGATATTTTTAAAAAATGGTATAAATCTCCAGACTAGAGTGAGAATATAGAGAGAAGTTACCTTGATCTGCTCCAAGTCATCCGGTACACATCTCCTGACTTCAACCTTGCCGGGAACTCTGCCAGACATACATATCTCTTAGTGTGTTAGTAGGTCGTTCTCTAATACTACAACACACAGCACTGATATGTATATATGGCAATATAATAATAGGTGGGAAGAGAAATAAGGACACCACAAGTTTGAAAGAGGAACCCTGGCAACCAGAGAGAGAGAGGGAGAGAGAGCCGGGCCCGACAAAGCCGGGCGTCCGTTCGTGTCGCACACAATCCCCAACTTTCTTAAAAGTCCCGAGGTGTTAACGGACAGGCCCAGTTGCCATCCTTTGGAATGTCACTGCTGTCTCAAGTGACCGGACTTTACATCCCATCTCTCTCTGGGTTGACTGTAGGTTTGCTTTATTATTCCTGGAAGAGTATATATTATGACATATATATAAACCCTACATCATATATACAGTACAACTACCTCAAGGTAATAAGACCAAATAAATAAATAGTGTGTGACATTTCGGTAACAGCATTGTTACCATCTTCAGACAAAAGTACTGAAAGAGAAAATGGTAATGAAGATCATAACAATGCTGTTACCGAAACATCACACACTATTTACTTATTTGGATTTGGTCTTATTACCTTGTGTTTACAATCTATAATCCAAATTGTGCCTTATCAGTAGAACTACTTTTCTCTAAAGGACAACTTAAAACTTAAGGGAAGTTGTAACTTTTAGCATATATATCGGGATTGAGACAATAACTCTGAAAGATATTACAGGGACCTTTATTGAAGACTTACAAACAAAACTTAAGGAAGTTGTACCTTTTAGCATGTATATCGAGATTCAAACAATAACTCTTAAAGATATTAGTGACCTTTATTGTAGAAACACGAGATAACCAAGTGTGAACAAAATTGTCTCTGTCTCTTAAAAAAAATAGATGATCAGCGATATTAAAGACTTTACACTTGCTTAAGTTTTGTCTATGAATGTATTTCCATAGTATCAGATATGCACACACCCTTGTGAAATGGCAGCAATCATTTTAATAATGGCAGTATTAGAACACAAGACTAGAGGAGATGGGGATATATAAGGAGATTCCTAAGAATGAATAAAAGGTAACAGCAACGAGATTCTTTATTAAAGCAATATAATCTTGGCAAGCTTTCGGACTATGGTGTCTTTCAACAGGCTATTATGCGAATGGATTTGCATAACAGCCTGTTGAAGGACATTATAGTCTGAAAGCTCGCCAAGATTATATTACTTTAATAAAGAATCGAAACTCCGCCTTTGCCGGTCCCAAGCCCGGATGAAAAAGGAGGAGGGGGAGCAGTAACAAGCTCACTAAAAAACCTGAGTTCAGCTGTCCCGGCTGATAGTACCCTGTAAGGGCTCCTAATCCAGGGATACAGGATGAGCAGCGTTTGCACTCCATGTTAGGAGCAGCTGCACATGGCATCTGTTCCTCATGTCAGAGGCGGCCATTTCTTTTGGAGCTAAGTCGGCCTGCCACTGAGTAGTTTTCCCAGTCTTAATGACAAGGCAGACGCATGCTACTTCACCCAGTCATGATGGTTGTCAACAGACATCATCAAAAATCTCAAGCTTAACAAACTTAACACCCTAATATGATTGAGTGGAGATAAGAAAGAAGAAGAATAAAGAATTGAGTCGATGTTAACTTTCATTCTTTCTTAGAAATGATATTCACTGATTCCTCCTTTAATATAAGGAGATCACCATAGCTCTAAATAATGGCAGTATCTGTACATCTTATCATTCAAACAAAAGACTAGGGTAGCACTACTTATCCAAGTACAGCCCTTTCTATGTAACCTCACACATTGATGAAACCATAGAACACATTCTCTTCTTGACTGATACAGGATCTAAAAGAATACAGAAATTACAACAATCCCCTATCTAGAAAATTATCCAAGAAATGAAAACATCCCCCGGTCAAAATTCACCAGACTTTATTTTTAAATATTCTTAGAGCTCTATCCCTCGCTTTTTTCTAGCTGTCAAAAACCAATGGTTTAGACCACTCATCCATATTAGTAAACAACTTACTTATTGCATCGAGAGCACTCACTTATGTAGAAGACGGGTCACCATGTTTCACATCACACATACATACATGCAACATACCCAACGTACACACCTCTCGCTTTCTCTCTCCCCACGGATTCTTACATTTGGTCGTTGTCTATGAACTTGTGGAGGGCGTCACCGCTCTTATCTTCCTGCTCATTGGTGGAGCACTTGTCACTCACTGGGCAGAAAACAAACAAATTCACTTAAATAAACTAGGAACCAAATTAGAGACAAAAGTATCTGATAAAGAGGAAATCTCTCTCTAAAGGACAAAACCTAGTTGCAGAGTCAAAGTACCTTTAGGTAGAGAGATGCTTTCTTAAGGGAGTCGGCAGCAAATTGATAAAAATGGTAAATTTGGTAAATAGAGGCATCCATTCAATGAGGTTCCACAGTAGAACCTCCCTATAAAGGACACCTAATTGCAGAGCCAAACTGTCCTTTAGGGAGAGGTGTCTTCTTACCAGAGTTAGTAAATAGTATAAAAATGGTAATATTGGTTATGAAAAGTGTCATTTGTAGAGAAATGTCCTCTAGCACGGGATTCCTCTCATGGAAGTTCTTAGATAGATATATATATATAAAGTAGAACTTCTTTAACTCAACAGACTATAAATCAACCAAAACGTTATTGCAGAGCCAAAATATCCTTTAGGGAGAGGTGTCCTCTTCCTGAAGAGTTATAAAAAGGTAAAAATGGTAATTTTGCAAGTGAAAACTGTCCTTTGTAGAGAAGTGTCCTCTAGCGCAGGTGTCCATTCATGGAGGTTATACAGTAAAGATATATATACAGTAGAACCTGTTTAAATTAACATACAATAAATCAAAACATTTAAAGCCCAGCCATTTCCCTTTCCAAACAAATGTTCATCTTTAATTCAACCAACTCCTTGGTCTTATTACCTTGTTTTCTTCTAAATGAAATAATCAAATGAAAGGCCACATAAACCGTTGGTTTTCAGCTGCTACCACCCGGGATCTAATCCCGCATTGGGAACTTTTTCTAATTAAAAAAAAAAAAAAGAATGCTCCAATGGCCCCCCGATTCTTACAAAAGTCCAACCCCACCAGCGAGTGCAAGTAACCAAACGGGGATCTGACACATTTGTAGGTGCAAAAGTCGAATTGCTTTTCACATGTGTAGACATGTGGTGCACTTACAGTAATAGCAATCGCTAACTACCCACCATGATTATCATGGCCTGTACCATGTGTACTTGGGATAAATTTAAAAAAATAACAATAACAATACAGTTAAACCTGTCTATAGCGCCCCCTCTAAATAGTGCCTCCCTCTCTATAGCGCCCGATTTTAAATACGTAATACGATGCAATTTAAATTAAAATTAACCTGTCTATAGCACCCCCTCTCTATAGCACCCTATTTTGGTGAGTCCCAAGTGATGGGCGCTATAGACAGGTTTAACTGCATATATATAAGCTAACGGATTCAAGATTCTTTATTAAAAAGATACAAGTTTGGCAAGCTCTCTGACAATAACATCTTTTAACAGGCTGTAATACGGATACAAGAAACTTGAATTACAGCCTTTTGAAGGATGTTATTGTTCGAAAGCTTGCCAAGGTCATATCACTTTAATAAAGCAACTCTCATCACCGTTAACTTTGGTCTTAGCAATGATATCTGGTGATTCCTCCTGTTGTAATTTGGATATAAACCTTTATTATTTATTTATCCATATCTTATAATTACAAGGTAATAAGACCAAATCCAGCCCATCCATATGGATTTGGTCTTATTACCTTGTGTTTATAATCTACTAGCCGAATGACCTGGGCAACGCCCGTGTTTTGCCCGATTGAATGTTTTGATTCAAATACTATTTGTTACAATTATAAATTGGCGCCTTGAATAAATGCATATATTAGTTAATAACTATAGCCTATGTGCTTTATCTGTCTATGTACTGTTGGCTTCCGTAGGCGTCTCTTACTGGCAAAAAGAAAGAGAGGATTCCATTTAGTTATTAACTAATATATGCATTTATTTAAGGAGTGACCCGCTCCAACACAATAGTTACAAAAACAAAAAAGCGAGTGGGGGGGGGGCAAAGGTGGCGTGATCGTAGCCAACCAATAGGAGAGCGCCATTCCAAAAAAAAAAGCAAACAGTGACAGAGATGAAAACTGAAGAATTAAGAGATGAAGAACGCATGACGCTCGTAACTGTATATAGAATAATCCAAATTGTGCCTTATCTTATTATTGTTACTATTGTGACTTATTTGTTAGGATTCTCAATAGAGACAGAAATAATGAAGTGGTGGGATAAGGAAATTGATCACCAATATAACAGGTTTTATTTAAGATATAAAAACTTCAGGTTTCTAGAGATAAATTAAGACATCTCCTTATCGTGCAATTGAAAGTTGCTGATGGCTTGTGCCATCTGTCGGAATAAATATTGTTGCAAAGTATGTATGATTTTATTAACAGAGTATCATTTTTGATGTTTATACTTTGCTACTGTAAACCTCCCTCTTTTGCTTATCTTTTGTTTATCATTCATAGTTTGTTCTTGCCTGAAATAAATTGTTGTCTCATCCCGAAGTTAGTCTTTCCTAATTTTTCACATGGTAATATCAATTATCCTGTTGATTTCTAATTATTCCAGAATTGGCCAAATTGAAATAATTAAAAATCAACAGAATACTTGATATTTAATCCAACAGATGGCGCAAGACATCAGCAACTTTCAGTTGCACGATAAGGAGATGCCTTTTTCTTAATTTATTCACCTTATCCCAGTACAATTTCATATTTGTACTATTTTTCCAGGGATAAGTTTGATTAAATTTTATCCCCAGATACCTGATGTTCCTTTACCTTATAATAAAACCTTTATTATTTATTTATTCTCATCTTTTTTTCTTTTTGGCTTATCCCTAGTACACATGGTACAGGCCATGATAATCATGGTGGGTAGAACTTTACTGTAAGTGCCACCACATGTCTACACATGTAAAAAGCAGTTCAAATTTGCACTTACAAATGTGTCAGAGCCCCGTTTGGTTACTTGCACTCATTGGTGGGGTTGGACTTTTGCAAGAATCGGAGGCCATTAGGGCATTTTTTTTTTTTTTAAATCAGGAAAAAAGTGTCCAATGCGGGAATCTAACCAGAGTCGTAGCGGTCAAAAACCAACGGTTTAGACCAACCTTCCACCGACCCCCTCATTCTCATCTTAACAATAGTTAGTGTAGAACAAAGTTTGACAAATTTTACCGCAAATGTTTCTTTTGAATGAAAAATCTTAATTTATTTTAAGGAGAAATAACGACTTTTTTTTTTCTTGTCCCACAACTATTTCTAATCTTAGGGATGAGGTATGAGAGGATGAATTGTGAAGAGTAATGATAAACAGAAAAATAAAAGTGTCCTGGGATGGGAATTTATTTTTCCATTCATCATTACTTTTCACAATCCATCCTTTCATACTTCATCCCTAAGGATAGAAATGGTCGTTATTTCTCCTTAAAATAAATTACGATTTTTCATTTAAAAGAAACATTTGCGGTAAAATTTGTCAAACGTTGTTCTACAATCATAAGCCACATTATATTGTATTATAAATAGTGGGTGTATTGTAACTATTGTTAAAGTTAGAATTCAGTAGAGAAATATATAATGACGTGGTGGAATATTGATATCACCTCACCACTCTCCACTATCTTACAGAGTATAAAGACCAGATGTATAATGTCTTGATAACTCCATATCAACTCAGATAATGGAGTTTTATCTCAACCCTTAAGAATTCATATTTGGAGTCAACTCTGCCTTTGCCAGTCCCAAGCCCGGATGAAAAAGGAGGAGGGGGAGCAGTAACAAGCTCGCTAAAAAACCTGGGCTCAGCTGGCCCGGCTGATAGTACCCTGTAAGGGCTCCAGGGATACAGGATGAGCAGCGTTTGTACTCCATGTTAGGAGCGACTGCACATGGCGTCTGTTCCTCATGTCAGAGGCGGCCATTTCTTTTGGAGCTAAGTCAGTGGCCTGCCACTGAGTAGTGCTCCCAGTCTTAATGACAATGGCAGACACATTCTACTTCACCCAGTCATGATGGTTGACAAACAGACACCATCAAGGGTCACAACTTGATACCCTAATATGTGTGAGTGGAGATAAGGAAGAAGAAGAAAAGATATTTGTAGTCAATTTTAAAAAATAATAAAAATGTGTCCTTAAAATTGGTTTCATTTTTTTTTTGGATGCTCAATTTATTACCAGGAGAGGTACAGAAGGGTTTCAAGAAGTCAATCTATAGATTCCATTATAGCCAATGGATAATCTGCCAATAATCCTTGGAGTGTATATGGCCTGCTAACTTTCTTTTTATTTATTTCATTTAGAAGAAACACAAGGTAAGATCATCAAATAAATAGTGTGACGATAAGGCACAATTTGGATTATAGATTATAAACACAAGGTAATAAGACCAAATCAAAATAAATAAATAAATAGTGTGTGATGTTTTGGTAACAGCGTTGTTACCAAAACGTCACTCACTATTTATTTATTTTGATTTGGTCTTATTACCTTGTTAATAGTGTGTGACGTTTGGATAACAGCATTCATTCAGTACTTTTTATATAATGATGGTAACAACGCTGTTACCGAAAAGTCTATTTATTTGAATTTGGTCTTATTACGATGATAAAGTACAATTTGGATTATAGATACGAGAAAATAAGACCTAATCCAAATAATTTAATAGTGTGGTTTTTTTATTATTCTTTTGTCTGATGATGTTAACAATACTGGTTACTGAAACGTCACACACTATTAAATTATTTGGAGATTAGGTCTTATTTTCTTGTATTGGTCTTATTAAATTGTTTATAATCTAGAATCTATATTGTGCCTCATCATTTAGAAGACTATACTCTGAAAGTTTTGAAGATCAGATAATAAGACAGGTAAAAATGGTAAGAAGACCAAATCCAAATGAATAAATAGTGTGACATTTCGGTAACAGTGTTGTTACCATCCTCAAACAGACTATATAAAATAGTTACATTGTAGTTCTAATCTATAATCCAAATTGTGCCTTATCATTCATTGAGGCTAGGCTATACTCTGAAAAAATAGAATATGTAATCTGAAGATCATCTGGGGATAATATACTGACCATAATGTGGAGAGAGACACATTGAAGAATGAAGGGAGAGGTACACCGAGGAAGGATTTGGTTTGATAATCTAATAGTCAGGAATTAGGAGACCTGCAGAAACACCGCCCTTGCCGGTCCCAAGCCCGGATGAAAAAGGAGGAGGGGGAGCAGTAACAAGCTCACTAAAAAACCTGGGTTCAGCTGGCCCGGCTGATAGTACCCTGTTAGGGCTCCTAATCCAGGGATACAGGATGAGCAGCGTTTGTACTCCATGTTAGGAGCGGCTGCACATGGCATCTGTTCCTTATGTCAGAGGCAGCCATTTCTTTTGGAGCTAAGTCGGCCTGCCACTGAGTAGTGCTCCCAGTCTTAATGACAAAGGCAGAGGCATTCTACTTCAGCCAGTGTGGAGATAAGAAAGAAGAAGGAGACCTGCAGAGAATTGCATACAACAGGGGTGGTGTTCCATGATATCTGACCTTTGTTTCGGAGATGATACTACTATGATGGTGACATCAAAGACTTTCTACTTCCTTAAGTTTTGTTCATGAGTGTTGTTGTCGTGTCCAATGAAGAGCCTCAGATATCTCCATACATCTCTATCACAGTAGTCGCAATGTCCACTATCTTGGGTGTGTAAATCTGCTGTTCTGGATCAATTTTCTGCAAGAATGCGGCCATTGCTGGGTATGAAGAATATGTAGGTAGGTGTTAGTTCCACACCAGGATAATTTTCTTTGTCTATGAGTATAAATTATTTATATAGTATTGAAAAATACTGAAGCGAAATAGTATTTTAATAACAGATTATTAATTTTGATACAATAGACCTCACAGTACATAGTTCACCTAGTTGCAGAGCCAAAGTGTCTTTTAGAGAGAAGTATCCTCTTACAAGAGAGTTGCTAATTAGTAAGAATGGTAATTTTAACGATGGCAACTGTCTTTAGTTGAGAAGTGTCCTCTCATGGAGGTAACACTCTATATTTTGCTACTCTGTAAACTCCCCCCCAATGCTACAATTTTGTTTTTGCATTAAATCGCCAAGTCATTTTACGATTTCTCTTTCCTAATTTCTAAGTGAGACATTTTGGTGGAGATGCTGGGGGGTAAATATAAATTATAAACTGATTATCTCAGAGGAGACTTTGAGGTACTGTGAACTAGATTTTTTCTGGCTCCTGGATAAGATAATTTTTTTGCTTATCCCTAGTACACGTGGTACAGGCCATGATAATCATGGTGGGTAGTTTTAAGGAATGCTTTTACTGTAAGTGTACCACATGTCTACACATGTGAAAAGCAGTTCGATTTTGCACTTACAAATATGCCAGTCCCCAATTGGTTACTTGCACTCGCTGGTGGGGTTGGACTTTGGCAAGAATCGGGGGCCATTGAAGCATTATTTATTTATTATTAATTTTTTTTTTAAACAGAAAAAGTGTCCAATGCGGGAATCGAACCCGGGTCGTAGCGGTCGAAAACCAAACAGTTTAACCAGCCTTCCACCGACCCCCTAATAAGATAAATAAAATGTTTGGTAAAGAGTTTCTTCAATAAGACAACATCATAGAAGCACGGTTGAGTTCTCGAAAGCTTGTACCAATCTTGTCTTTTTTTAAAGAAATGCTTCACAAATAGTTTGGCCAGTATCTTTAAGTTGAATGATTTGTTACAATCTGGATTATAGATTAGAAATATAAGGTAACAAGACTACAATTCCAAATAAAAATAAAGAAGACATCTCCTGACCACGAGCACATGTGCTTTTTAGATGGCAGAGCGCCATCTAGTGGAGCAAAAATAAACTAAACGTTTATTTAGCTTGCTCTGTGATATTTGGCCAACCCAATTTCTTGATAAATCAAGAAAAGCCATCCATGAACGCGTTTTGCGCTGTTGGCGCTCGTCAGCGTGGAGTAGGCTGTAACCACTGCGACCAAAAATATTTTTGGTCCCAGAGGCTTCCTGAGAAATCAAGAAATGGGTATTTAAGGCCAAATTTGCGTAAAGACGCTTAACACATTAAAAAAACAATAGAAAAATCCAAATAAATAAATAGTGTGTGACCTTTCAGTAACAGTGTTGTTATCATAATCAATCAAAAGTACTGAATGTACTTTTTTTTTTCATTCAAAACACTTTTTTTTGTTTGATGGTGGTAACAACGCTGTTACCGAAACATCACATATTATTTATTTGTATTTAGTCTTAATACCTTACATTTCTATCTTAGGTTGAATTATATGGCCTTATTACCTAGTGAAAAATCATGTTACCTTGCGAGTTGTAAGCACCTACCTATATCAAGATTACCATGTAAACACAAGGTAATAAAACCAAATGCAAATACGAGGGTGAGTAGAAAAGTAAGGTCGCCTATTTTTTTTTTCATAGAAAAACACATTTAATCACAACTTTTTATACATCATTGGAAAGGTTGGAAACTTTGCTATTTTTCTACATAGTCGCCTTGATGCTCAATCACTTTTCTCATCCTGTCAACCAACTTTGTAATTCCGGTGTTGTACCACTCTCCCGCCGCCTCTTTGAGCCACTTGTCGACCCACCTGGCGGACACTAAGGTCTTCTACGAGATAATTTCCGAACGTGCGTTGCTAGGTGAAATCCGACAACACCGCTGCCTTCCTTGGTTCCCCCTCTACCGTTTAGAACCTTCTCAGTGATCTTGGGACGCTTCAGTCGCTGTCTGGCAGCCGTTCGCGATGGAGCTTCCCCTTAGCTCTCCCGCCAAGTGCGAGTTGCGCTCAGTTATACGCTTTTTAAATGCGAAAAATAATTCTCTGGTCGAAATTCACCGTCAGTTAGTGGAAGTGTATGGTGAGAAGTGCATGGACATCAAAAATGTGCGGAAATGGTGCCGGGAGTTTAACGAGGGGCGTATAAACGTCCACGATGAACAGCGGTCTGGGCGGCCGAGTTTGCCGGAATCAACCGTAAACCGGCGGATAACCCTTGAAGAGATCGAGGATGGCCTGAATGAAGATTGCAGCCACTTCTCCGTGCACAAGATTGTGTCTGAGACCCTCGGCTACAGAAAGTGGCCGCCAGGTGGGTCGACAAGTGGCTCAAAGAGGCGGCGGGAGAGTGGTACAACACCGGAATTACAAAGTTGGTTGATAGGATGAAAAAAGTGATTGAGCATCAAAGCTACTATGTAGAAAAATAGCAAAGTGTCCAACCTTTCCAATGATGTATAAAAGGTTGTGATTAAATGTGTTTTTCTATGAAAAAAAATAGGAGACCTTACTTTTCTACTCACCCTCGTAAATAAATAGTGTACGACATTTTGGTAACAACGCTGTTACCAAGACATCACACACAATTTATTTATTTGGATTTGGTTTTATTACCTTGTGTTTATAATCTATAATCCAAATTGTGCTTTCTCAAGATTACCATGTCCTATATGTAACTTTGGATAAGTATTATTAGATAATATGTAAATATGTTGATAAGTCACAATTTGGATTATAGATTATAAACACAAGGTAATAAGACCAAATCCAAATAAATAGTGTGTGATATTTCAGTAACAGCGTTGTTACCATCTTCAGACAAAAGTACTAATTCAGTACTTCAGTAACGAGTTCAGTACTTTTGTCTGAAGATGGTAACAACGCTGTTACTGAAACGTCACACACTATTTATTTGGATTTGGTCTTATTACCTTGGATGTAAATAGGTTGTTTAGGTAAGTAACCAATAACAATAGGTCTGATAATGCACTAGGGAAATATCATATATGGTTCACATATGTGTTGTGTAGGTGAATTTGGTATTGTCAACACTTACCAGTCAGTATTCCTATTTTAATAAAGTTGGACATCGCTCTAGGCTCTGGAAAAAAAGCAACACCAAATTGTTAACAATTCTCTGAAATAGGTAATAGTTAGTTAAAATTGCAAGGATTAGTTCATAATAAATTAAAAGAATTAAAAACTGGGAATAATTCAGTTCTTTTACAAGGTAATAAAACTCCGCCTTTGCCGGTCCCAAGCCCAGATGAAAAAGGAGGAGGGGGAGCAGTAACAAACTCACTAAAAAACCTGGGCTCAGCTGGCCCAGCTGATAGTACCCTGTAAGGTCTCCTAATCCAGGGATACAGGATGAGCAGTGTTTGTACTCCATGTTAGGAGCGGTTGCACATGGTGTCTGTTCCTCATGTCAGAGACGGCCATTTCTTTGGAGCTAAGTCGGCCTGCCACTGAGTAGTGTTCCCAGTCTTAATGACAAAGGCAGACGCATTCTACTTCACCCAGTCATGATCTCAAGCTTTACAAGTTTGATACCCTAATATGATTGAGTGGAATTAAGAAAGAAGAAGAAGACAAGGTAATAAGACCAAATCCAAATAAATAAATAATATGTGACGTTTCGGCAATTCATTGTTACCATCACCATACAAAAGTATTGAATAAAGAAAAAATATCGCAGCATATCATTCATTCAGTATTTTTATCTGAAGATTGTAACAAGACAGTTTATTTATTTGGATTTGGTCTTATTACCTTGTGTTTATAATCTACTAGCCGAATGACCCGGGCAACGCCCGTGTTTTACCCGATTGAATGTTTTGATTCAAATACTATTTGTTACAATTATAAATTGGCGCCTTAAATAATTGCATATGTTAGATAATAACTATAGCCTATGTGCTTTATCTGTCTATGTACTGTTGGCTTCCGTAGGCGTCTCTTACTGGGAAAAAGAAAGAGAGGATTCCATTTGGTTATTATCTAATATATGAATTTATTTAGGGAGCGACCCGCTCCAACACAATAGTTACAAAGACGAAATAGCGAGTGGGGGGGGGCAAAGGTGGCGTGACCGTAGCCAACCAATAGGAAGGCGCCATTCCAAAAAAAAAGAAAACGGTGACAGAGATGAAAACTGATTATTAGGAGATGAAGAATGACGCTCGTAACTGTATATACTATAATCCAAATTGTATCTTATCATGATTCATATCTTTGTTCTTTTAACTCTGGTTAGATATTTGACTCTTATTTTCTCTATGTTGTGTTAAAATTTAAAGTCAGCATGAGAACTGTCTAATACCTAAAATAATTTTACCTAATGATAAGGCACAATTTGGATTATAGATTATCAAAATTCAAAACTATTATAGACGAGTTTGATTCTTTTTAAAAAATAAACAATATCTATTGTCAACACAAGGTAATAAGACCAAATCCAAATAAATAAATTGTGTGTGACATTTCGGTAACTGTGCTGTTACATCTTCAGACACTTCAGTCAGAAGACTTTTGACTGAAGATGGTAAAAACGATGTTACCGAAACGTCACACACTATTTATTTATTTGGATTTGGTCTTATTACCTTGTGTTTATAATCTACTAGCCGAATGACCTGGGCAACGCCAGTGTTTTACCCGATTGAATGTTTTTATTCAAATACTATTTGTTACAATTATAAATTGGCGCCTTAAATAAATGCATATGTTAGTTAATAACTATAGCCTATGTGCTTTATCTGTCTATGTACTGTTGGCTTCCATAGGCGTCTCTTACTGGGAAAAAGAAAGAGAGGATTCCATTTAGCTATTAACTAATATATGCATTTATTTAAGGAGCAACCCGCTCCAACACAATAGTTACAAAAACGAAAAAGCGAGTGGGGGAGGCATGATGGGGGGGGGGGGGGGCAAAGGTGGCATGATCGTAGCCAACCAATAGGAGGGCGCCATTCCAAAAAAAAAGCAAACGGTGACAGAGATGATTAGGAGATGAAACTGTATATAGAATACTCCAAATTGTGCCTTATCAATATCTATTGTCCTTCCTGCAATGGAAAAATTAATGGGAGGGCCTGGCTCATCAGTGGTGAACCCTCCCAGCGGTTTCGCCAGTTTAAAATCTACCATTGCGGTAAGGGCAGTAGATATTGTTTCTTTTTAAAAAGAATAATATGCGTCTATAATAGTTTTGTATTTTGATAACAAATGGCGCACTAGTGCATCATTATAGATTATAGCTACAAGAAAATAAGACTTAATCCAAAATAAATAAATTGTGTGTGACATTTCGGTAACAGTGTTGTTACCATTATCAGGTAAAAGAATAAAATGTTTTCTTGTAGTTACTTTTCCATTAATTTATTTTTAATTTTTTTTTTCCTGATGAGAACAAAAGATTTTTGTAGAAATGTCGAAAAATAATAACTCTACTGGCCAAAAAGTGTCTCTTTATTTCAAGAAATATAAATGCTGGCCAGGCAACCTTTATCTTCAAGATACAGTTAAACCTGTCTATAGCGCCCCCTCTTGGGACTCACCTAAATAGGGTGCTATAGACAGGTCACTTTTAATGTAAATCACATCGTACTATGTATTTAAAATTGGGTGCTATAGAGAGGGAGGCACTATTTAGAGGGGGCGCTATAGACAGGTTTAACTGTATTTTAATTTTTATTATTTGTTTAACCAATATTCACTGTGGAAAAAACCCAAAAAGGTCTTTCTTAGGCAAAATATAGGTAACGCAAGGTTCCTGTAACACAGAATGACAAATACCCAGTCTTTCTAAAAGTTATATGTATATAGGAATAAATACAATTATTTCTTAATCACAATATATATATATATATTAAAAAACGAAATAAAAGGGAAATATTAGGGAACAGGCTAAATCAATGTTTAGTTGATTTCTGTTCCACCAGATGGCGCTCTGCCTTCTGTAAAGCACATATGCTCCTGGTCAGGATATGCCATTTTTAATATATATATATATATATATATGTTCTACTAACGTTTACTGCAATGATAAAAATATTAGGAGGGCCTGGTTCACAAACATCAGTGAACCCACACACCTTGAGATTTCGCCAGTTTAATCATCATACCGCTTTATAATTGTATTGACCTGTTGATGATGAACTCTTGTAAGATATTTTATTATTATAAAAACATGTATAATTGTGTCTATCAATTCTAGACATGATTGCAGATGTAATATACTAAAATTTGAATGGTTGAAACCGAAATTAAACAATAAATTAATCAATACATATTAAGTATTAGTACATATGAAAGTTCGGAATATATTAATGTTAGTAAATATAAACTGCGTTTTAAAAGTCCAAAGTATTTAGCGAGATTCAGTCTCGAGTTATAATATATTGAATTCAGTGCAAAGTGAAAATAGTAAAATGCTTAAAATACCTTGTCAGTAATTTACTAAACGTACATTGAAAAAACTTTTTAATAATAAAGTAACTAAAAAAAAAAGAGCGCCCAAGTCTCAATACCAAAGAGCGGAAATTTATTCTTATCTTCACATGGTTTTGATTTAAAAGGGACTAAAATGACTTCTATGATTTTACATATAAATAAATGATATTGACAGTTTAAAGTCTAATTTAGTCATTATTATTTGATAAATTCTAGAATAACTCATATATTATTTTCTATTTTAAAAAAATAGTGCAGGAAATTCATACGTTTTATTTATAATTTTTAAATATATAAATTAAATGATTCCATTTGTGTAAAATACATCCGTTGAATTTAAATATGAAATCAAGGAATATTGGCTTTTTTTCTTAATGCTAAAAGGCTCTAAATAAGTTTTATTAGGAAATTTAGTCCACACAATTTTTTTCATAGAAAATATTTTTGTATTATTTAGTTGATCATCACAATTGAATTAGTAAACAAAATTTAATATTTCTATTTTAGTTATTCATAAACACGTTTATTTTGTTTTATGTATTTAGAAAGATAATTTAGCTATATAGGTAAACAATTTTAAATATTTTTTACAAGTCAACATTAACAATTCGATATAATTACAAATAATGAAACAATTAAAATTGCATATTTGTGTCTTTTAGTCATAACCAAATTATGATATTAATTTTCAATTATTTTCTAATTTTATTTTTTCATTATAACACATGAATGTATATTATTCGCACACCGCCTCTCTTTCACAGATCTCTGCAACTTTATTTACATGCATTTTAGATTGGTCCATTTTATATATTTAGAAGAATAATTTATTTTTAAGGTAACATGGCCAATTCCAAATAGGTATATTAAACGTTTCAATAAAAACATTGTCACTATCTTTAAAGTACTGAATGCACACTTTAGTTACTTTTCATTCTGCACTTTTGACTAAAGATGGATGTTCAGTTACTGAAACATATTTGAGTGAACTACTCACTTCTGTGGACGACTGGTGGCAATTTGCCACTGACTATATCACTACACAAGGTTAGGTTCAGATAGGTCAAATTAGGTTGTGTAAGAAATGGAACTTTTTTTGATAAAGCACAATTTGGATTATAGATTATAATAAAAGAAAATAAGACCTAATCCAAATAATTTATTAGTGTGTTACGTTCCGGCAACAACATTGCCACCATTATCAGACAAAAGAATAAATGAGAAAAGATATCACAGCAAGTTCTTAAATAGTACTGTTATCAAGTGTTTAAACACTTGATCTTTTCTCATTTATTCTTCTCATTCATACTTTTACTTGGGGGTCGGTGGAAGGCTGGTTAAACCGTTTGGTTTTCGACCACTACGACCCGGGTTCAATTTCCGCATTGGACACTTTTTCTGTTTAAAAAGAAAAAAATGCTCCAATGGCCCCCCGATTCTTGCAAAAGTCCAACCCCACCAGCGAGTGCAAGTAACCAAACAGGGCTCTGGCACATTTGTAAGTGCAAAGTCGAACTGCTTTCACATGTGTAGACATGTGGTGCATTTACAGTAAAAAGCAGTCGCTAACTACCCACCATGATTATCATGGCCTGTACCACGTGTACTAGGGATAAGCAAAAAAAAAAACACAATGTTAAGATGATGTGACAAATTTACATATAAGGACTTTGTATAATGATAAAGTACAATGTGGCTGCCGCCGATGTAGAGTATCGACACTGGGTCGGTCATCAGTAACACCGCATATTTCTTAGTCGATGAAATAAACCTAAATCACAAACTTTGCCAACCAGGTAATGGTATGGCCCTAATATCAATAAATGTATCTTTGATAAAAGTACAATTTGGATTACAGATTATATCTACAAGAAAATAATACCTAATCCAAATAAATTAATAGTGTGTGATGTTTCAGTAACAGCATTGTTACCATCATCAGACAAAAGAATAAATGAGAAAAAAAATCATGTTACCGAAATGTCAAACACTATTAATTTATTTGGATTAGGTCTTATTTTTTTGTAGCTGTGAGCAATTTTCTTCCTATCTTCTACTTCCAGAACATAGTCTATTAGTTAAAATTTTACACAAATAAATTTACTGGCAATGCGTTTCTTTTAAATATCATCAAATATTATCTCTATAGACCTTACTGCAATGATATGAGTTATTAAATGAGAGGGTTCACTACTGATGAGCCAAGCCCTCTCATTCAATAACTCATATCATTGCAGTAAGGTCTGTAGAGATTATATTTGATGATATTTAAAAGAAGCGCATTGCCAGTAAATTTATTTGTGTAAAATTTTAACGATAGATGGTAATTAAATTTAATAGTCTATTAGATTATCAAACAATCTTTCCTTGGTCATCTCCCTCCGCGCTTTCTTTCATTGAGGTGAATCCCTCTGTTATATGGTCAAAAGATGATCTTTCAATAATCCACAGAGTACTTGTCTTTCAAACTTTCAATTTCCCCTGTTTGATATTACTTTATTCAGAAATCTCTGGGGTTGTTGGATGAATGGTCTAAACCAGAGGTTGGCAACCTGCAGCTCGTGAGCCACATTCGACTTTTTGGATGTGAAGCTGTGTGTAGTACTTGTATAAATTAAAAACTTTATTTATGCCAGTATTAAACACAAGGTAATAAGACCAAATAAATAAATAGTGTGTGACGTTTAGGTAACAGCGTTGTTACCATCCTCAGACAAAAGTACTGAAAAACTTGTCTGAAGATGGTAATAACGCTGTTACCGAAACGTCACACACTATTTATTTATATTTGGTCTTAATACCTTGTGTTTATAATCTATAATCCAAATTGTGCCTTATCTATGCCAGTACTATTCATTGTTGGCAAGAAAAAATTTTGTGGCTCTTTAAAAACATTGAAATTTTGTAAATTGTAATTTTTACTCTTCTGACTCAAAATGTTGCTGACCCCTGGTCTAAGCTGTTGGTTTTCAACAGCTACAACCTGGGATCAAATCCCAGATTGGGCACTTCTTAAAAAATGACACAATAGACCCCGATTCTTGCAAAAGTCCAACCTCACCACTGAATGCAAGTAACTAAACTTGGGCTCTGGCACATGTCTAAGTGCAAAAGTTGAACTGCGCCTTTCATATGTGTAGGCATGTGGTGCACTTACAGTAAAAGCAGTCGCTAACTACCCACTATGATTATCATGGCCTGTACCATGTGTACTCAGGATAAATTGAAAAAAAAAAAAAGGGTATCAATCTTGTAGAGCTTGTTGATGATGTCTACTGGGAATGAGTAGAGCTCATCAATGGATGAGTCAATATAGTCAATGATGTGGTTCTAAGAAAACTGATTGCCTCCTTTCTCCCCGTCTTCACACAACATAGAGAGTAGGTGGGGGAGTGGAATATAAATTGTCGATTTTAACAGATTTTTCTGAAACAAAAATTACTTCAATGGCTCCGATTCTTGCAAAAAGTCCAACCTCCCCACTGAGTACAAGTAACCAAACGGTTGCTCTGACAATTTATAAGTATAGGACCATAATGTGCCCTCAATACATAAGAAAATAAAATATTTAATCACGAAATTTTCTTTTTACACATAAATAAAATTTTATTATTTTTTTCAATTAATCAAATTTATAAGTGCCAAAGTCGAGCTGCTTTCTGCATGCATAGACATTTGGTGCACTTACAGTTAAAGCAGACACTTACTAGCCACCATGATTATCATGGTGTTTGTTTTTTTTTTGCTTATCCCTAGTACACGTGGTACAGGCCATGATAATCATGGTGGGTAGTTAGTGACTGCTTTTTACTGTAAGCGCACCACATGTCTACACATGTGAAAAGCAGTTCGACTTTGCACTTACAAATGTGCCAGAGTCCCGTTTGGTTACTTGCACTCGCTGGTGGGGTTGGACTTTTGCAAGAACCAGGGGCCATTGGAGCATTTTTTTTTAAACAGAAAAAAGTTTCCAATGCGGGAATCGAACCCGGGTCGTAGTGGTCGAAAACCAAACGGTTTAACCAGCCTTCCACCAACCCCATAGCTATGATTCCATCCTTCATTGTCTCATATAAAAGCAGAATGATCCAATACAGTATTAGAGCTCTGAGAAGCGGTCTGGTGGATTAAATTGGCGAAACCTCTGGGAGGGTTCACAAGGCCTCCAAAAATTTGTGATTTAATGCTTTCATTTGCTACTATAGTGGTTGAAAAGGTACAATTTGAATTATAGATTTGAAGTATAAAGTAACACCGGCAAACCTTATATTAATTTGGTCTCACTACCTTGTTTTTAACCTATATATACCAGGCTGTATCAAAAGTTTGTTCCCATAGATAAGATTTTTTTTAATATACATTAAATAGTAAACAAAAAAATATTTATCCATTGAGACCGTCATTTTGAATAACAGCTAGACATCTTTTTGTCAGGTTTTCAATTTGCTGATGATGCCATTCTCAGGGTTTGCAGTCAAAAAGTCATGACAGGCAATTTCGACGTCTTGGAATGTTTAAAAAAATGTAGCCATGGACTGAAATGATTCCTAATCAAATGGCACAATATCTGGGCTATAAGCAGGGTGAGGTAGAACTTTATTATCCTCCGAATCCTTCATTCTATTCATTGTTAACCTTGCTCGATGAGCTGGAGCGTTGTTATGTTGCAGTAATCTCTTTCAGTTGATCAAAGCAGGATATAGAGTCTTCAAAACTTCATATACTCGGCTGAGTTGTTCTGAGTAGAGATCGACATTAACTGTACGACCATCAGGAACAAGTTCATAGTGTACAATACCATCGATGTTCCACCATACAGACATTATGGCCAAAGCGATCCTCTTTAACTACAGGTTTAGCATTTTGACCACAGGGTACCCATTGTCTTCTTGTATTGGGATTATGAAGATAGATCTACTTTTTATCCCCAGTTACAATCCACTTTTTGGACTTTTGGAAGCCATTGGAGCATTTTTTTTTTTTTATTAGAAAAAAAAATTGTCCAATGCGAAGGATTTTCGATCCTGGGTTGTAGCGTTTGAAAACCTAAAGTTTAGATCAATCCTCCACTAACCTCCTTCTATACAAAAGGTCTCCATATATAGAATAAAGTCAGCCAGTTAAGTTAGCTGTTATATAAATCTATGTTAACCAAAGTGATGTTGTGTGGCCACAGGAATAATGAACTACCTCATCAGGTCTTTCTCCAGAACTCTGACCATTTCTCCAGCTGTTAAAGGTAAGTCCTCTTTTAATATTTTCTTTTATTTTTATTCTTAATAAAAGAAATATTCTCTTTATTGCACATTAACCAAATTTAGTACATGTGTCACAAAGACATTTTCAATGGACAACAAAACAATGAAATGGAGACAGTGGGATATTTCCATCATTATATATTTTTTTTTGATTGGTTAGAAAATGAAAAAGCACAATTTGAATTATAGATTATAGTTACAAAAAAAATAAGACCTAATACAAATCAATTAATAGTGTATGATGTTTCTGTAACAGCATTGTTACCATTACCATACAAAAGAATAAATGAGAAAAAATATCACAGCATGTTCTTAAATGATGGTAACTGTCATGTCTCTCTGGGCCATGAAACCACTCTTATACTTGAAGCAAATTTTCTTCTTCCTCTTTCTTATCTCCACTCAATCATATTAAGGTATCAAGCTTGTAGAGCTTGACAACCATCATGACTGGGTGAAATAGAATGTGTCTGCCTTTGTCATTAAGACTGGGAGCACTACTCAGTGGCAGGCCGACTTATCTCCAAAAGAAATGGCCGCCTCTGACATGAGGAACAGACGCCATGTGCAGCAGCTCCTAACATGGAGTACAAACGCTGCTCATCCTGTATCCCTGGATTAGGAACCCTTACAGGGTACTATCAGCCGGGCCAGCTGAGCTCAGGTTTTTTAGTGAGCTTGTTACTGCTCCTCCTCCTCCTTTTTCATCCGGGCTTGGGACCGGCAATGGCGGAGTTACACACAAATTTTCTTTCATTTGTCAAGCAAAAAGCTACAGTAGCGAAAGAAGTTTAAGGCAACAAGACTACTCTATTCCTCAGGCTGGACTGGACTTCTTAACTTTATTCTTACATCCTATTTATAGCACAAATACGTTGAATTAAAACTATGTAAATTGTTCTACAATAAAGAACAAATATGCAAAGACAGTAACAATGCTTCTACAGAAACGTCACACAATATTAATTTATTTGGATTAGGTCTTATTTTCTTGTGGATTGGTTAGAAAATAACAGTGTAGATTTTTTAACAGACACACTCTCACTTTCAAGCACAATATTTCACTTCAAATAAAACTTTTATTAATTGAAATTTAAAATGTTCTTATTTTGCCACAATGTGAAAAAAATAATTGAGAGTAAAAGGTATTTCCTGATCACTTGCTGATGGCTTGCACCATCTGTCAGAATAAATATCACTAATTGTTGGTTTTTAAATTCAATTCAATAACCCCTTGTTTTTTTTTTTTATTATTATCCCTAGTACACGTGGTACAGGCCATGATAATCATGGTGGGTAGAAATTGTCGACTGCTTTTACTGTAAGTGCACCACATGTCTACACATGTGTAAAGCAGTTCGACTTTGCACTTACAAATGTGCCAGAGCCCCGTTTTGTTACTTGCACTCGCTGGTGGGGGTACTTACTGTAAAAACAGTGGCTAACTGTTGTTGTTAGCGTCCATGAAATTTGACTTTAGGTAACTACCATGGTATATGGTGGCAAATATTCTCTAATTTGATCTCTTAGTGACCATCTTTTCAAGAATCGGGGGGGCGATTGGAGCATTTTTTTTTTAAATCAGAAAAAAGTGTCCAATGCGGGAATCGAACCCGAGTCGTAGGGGTCGAAAACCAAACGGTTTAGACCATCCTTCCACCGACCCCTTAATAATCCCTTGTATCAATAATGCCTAAAAATACCAGGCCTCCAGGGAAAAGCATATTTTCAAAAACATCTTTATTCTCTAGCTTTCAGGCATGAACGAATCTTCTAAAGGATAAAACCTGGTATAATTATACCCTGTTTTCTCCTGTAGAAGGGCGATTGTACCTGAAATCTAGAGATGTTTTTGAAAAGATACTTTTCCCTGGAGTCCTGGTATTTTTACGCAAAAAATTGTTGATTTCTTAATAATCCCAAAATTGGCCCCGTTCTTGAATAATCAAGAAAAGCTAATCACATACACCTTTCAGGTTGCTGGCCTTCATCATTTTTATTTTCAAATGAAAAACTACTTTGTTTATTCCAGCTATCTCTGAGTTGTGAAGGCAGTGAATTCTTTGAAGTCTGTTTTGGTATCACCCTGGTTTTTGAAGTATTTTTTCGCATGGTTGGGGTGATTGAAGAATTAATGGTTGGTTGATGAGTATAGTGGGTAATTAAACACAAGACAATAGCGCACCATTTAAACTTAAGAAATTGACCCATTAAGCGCATGAATGTTTCATTTAAATTCAGATGAAACAAACTTCTACTCTGTTGTTGTTTCTTATCCCATTGTGTAAAGATTACACAAATTCTCTCCATGAGCCCATGCTCCTTGAGCTGTTTGATGATAAGCAGCAGCCTCTCCCAAAGGTTTAAATCTATTTGATCTCATTATGTGTCTGAAGTAGGTCACATGAGCTACTTCTACCATAATTAACAGATCTGGTACTACTGTTGTTGATGTTTCTTATCCCCTTATGTAAAGATTACACAAATTCCATGAGTTCGTGCTCCTTGAGCTGTTTGATGATAAGCAGCGGGCTCTCCCAAATGTTTAAATTTATTTGCTCTCATTATGTGTCCGAAGTGTAAGTCACATGAGCTACTTCTACCATAATTAACAGAGATGGTACTCTTGTTATTGTTGTTTCTTATCCCCTTGTGCAAATATTACACGAATTCCATGAGTTCATGCTCCTCAAAGCTGTTTGATGATAGGCAGTGGCCTCTTCCAAAGGTCCTATTTAGTCCATACAAGCCAAAATGTGTTCTGGAGCTGTAGGTGCAAACTTCTACTGTTCTTATTTCATGAAAAATATTGGGAGAGTTTGTCTCATCAGATCTACCAGTGGTTTCGCCAAATTTAATCCACCAGACTGCTTTTAGGGGTCTAATACTATAGCAAAACTGCTGAGAAGGTTCCCCACTAATGAGCTAAGCCCTCCCGCCCACTATTTCCTATCATAGTAAGGACAGTAGAAGTTTGTTTCATTTGAGTTTTAAAGAAACGTTCATGCTTTTCATGGTTCAATTTCTTATGAATAAATCTTTAATTAAAAAAATATATATTGGATCAAAATATCATTTATTTCACCAATATTTCAGTTGGCTGAATGCCAACCTTTATCAAGGTGTTATAACATATTAATGTGTGTCAACAACAAACTCAGTGCCACATAATTGACGCACATTAAATATGTTATAACACCTTGATAAAGTTGGCTGGCGTTCAGCCAACTGAAATATTGGTAAAATAAATTATATTATGATCCAATATATACCTTTTTATTTAAAGATTTATCTATGGATTGCTCTATTTTCAAAACAATTATGAATAAATCAAGTTTCCTAACCCAACTCATGTCGCTTTCGTCAGCATCGAGGTAGTATTTGATCAGTAATTGTTGTGGAGAACCCCTTTCTGTTGATCAATGTAGGAATAATCATTGACGTTTTTTGTGGTCTAATTATTATTTTAGAATTGCTGACTAAATGTCACCAATCTCATGATGGTTTCACTAGAATTCAGCAAGCTGTGAAAGCATCGGTAAACCAGCAAGCAATCGCCATAACCCTCTGGTGAAAGTTTGGGGTGGCGAAATGTTGCGGGGGCAATGTCGTTATACAAGCAATTCCATCGATTGGTGTTGGATGCTAGAGAGACAGAAACCAAAACTAAGCTGCTAGTTAACAATACTTTCAAGAAACTGACGGTTCTTGATGCATTTGGAGTAAGTGCCAACAAACTCTTCATAAATTCACTCAGCAATCTTTTTATCGAACGTTTTTGTTTTTGCGCCCTTCCAATTTGACGCATGTTCAGGAACTGTGAATGTTGACATTTTATCAGTCACCTCTCGTGTAGTTTTGTGACTTGATTTATCGTCTTTAATTGATAAGCCTTCCACGCGACTGAGGCTTGATATTTCCGGCACGGGATTTTGCAAACTGCTCGGGTAGTGTGTTCAGAAATGGCTTTTCATCGTCCCCCATGCGCTGATAAAATTTTCGAGAAGTTTTCACAGTAGTGTTGTTTTCAAGTTTAACCTCGCGAAGTTATGCGGATTACCTTTTTCGAAAGCCACATTTCAATTCAATGTAAAATTTACACCATATATAGGATAAGATATTTCTTAAATAAGAGACACACACAACGTTTCAACAAAAGCATTTATAACGCCTTGCCACAAATGTTTCATGCTCGAGGAGCATGAACTCATGAAATTCGTGTAATCTTTACACAAGGTTATAAGAAACAACAACAACAACGAGGACAAAAGATTATTGTCGAAATGTTGAGAAAATAAAACCTTTTCTGACCGAAGTGATTCTTATTAAAAGAAATATGAATGCTGCCCAGAAGCAAAACCTCCTATCTTCAGGATAATGACAAGTGATGGATACACAGAGAGTGGTACGCAACAACAGCATAATTTATATTTCTTGTATATATTCCAGGTAGAGAGGATTGGGGGAATATTGATTTAATAATCCGTCGAAAGCCACGACCCGGGGATCGAATCCCGCATTGAGCTTTTTTTCTGAAGAAAAAAAAATTACTTCAACGTCCCCGATTCTTGCAAAATTCCAAAGTTCATCCATCTTGAGAGAGTCCTCTTCCAGACAAGGACAGGACAGGTTGAACGGAGCTTCTATACTTGTTCGATGGCAGATTCTGATAGGTTTATTCGATTTTTGTTTGGGAGTGTACTGTATTTGCACCAAATTGGAAGTACTATGGGGGCCAAGAGACTTCCTTCCAGCCTGCAGGAATGACAGACCGTCGGCAAACATACAAGCGAGGCCATGAAATAGGAGATGATCACCGCTGTGTGGCGCGGCAGATCGGCGGAAGTCATTCAGAACCCAATAGACATTCTAGGGTGTTGTCCTTCTTGTCTTCCTCTAAAAATGTAGCTAATAAGTAATACCAATAAAACACTAACTTTGAAATACTTTTCTGGGCCATCGCTGGACTAATAAATCGACACACGACAGTATGTATGTTATTATCGGGAGAATCAACGAAACCGGGGGATTTTACACTCCTCCACCGAGCGGGCTGTGACTCCCAAGTTCCCAGGATATAACGACCTTAATGTAAGAAGTCAACGTGGTTGATTAATCCTATTCTTTAACAACCAACTTTCTCCACACACGTTTATTCCTTTAAAACATCTTTTTATAGGGTACATTTTACTATTCTGGTTCCAAAAATAACGTGATTAGGTACCGCTCAACAAGAACAACCTAACTTATGATATTTACAACAATGAATAATATATGTGAAGGTTATTTACATATTAAAACAAAGTGTCCAATGCGGGATCTCGGTTCATGGCTGTCGGGAATCAAAGGTTTTAACCACTCCTCCACCGACGAATCTTCTTTTACATATTACTATATGTGGTTCTTTATGATACGACCTAATATATAGAGCCATATATATGATATGCACAGTTATAGGTAGCTGTATTGTGGAAATGTATAACGGAACAAAGAATATGTGACGTCCAAGTAGGGAGAGATGAGTTCAATAGAGAAATGGACATCAACGCTAAGCTAAAACTTCGACAAATTTGCCTTTTATCCTCATTTTTTCAAAGCGTTAAATCCCTATTTGCATAAATTTTATAAAAGATAGGTTTTGTAAACTATTCAATTTGCATATATCCAGTTTACATATTGCAAATTTACCTCTTTTTTTTAATGTTACATCTCTATTTGCATATAAATTTCACAAAAGATAGGTGTTGTAAAATATTCACTTTGCATATCTTCAAATTGCGTATTACATATTTGCATATTGCAAATATACTTGATTTAATCTCGAGATTAAAATAATACAACAGGTTTCTAGAGGTGAGTTTCTTTTTATGAATGTAATCTCAAGCTTTCGGTTATTTCTACCTTTCTACAGCAGTACGTAAAACGAATAATAATAAATGCCACGGCGTTTATTGTTCGTTTTCCTGTAGGACATAGATGTCCGTGAGCTTGAGATTACATTAATAAAAGAATCTCATCTCCAGAAACCTGTTGTATTATTTGAATATTGCAAATATTTGCCATTTTTAATGTTACATCCCTATATTTGCATAAATTTTATAAAAGGTGTTGTCAAATACCCACTTTTCCCCCCTGGACCCTTGGAATATTCGACCAAATTCTGGTTCGTTTCCAAGGTGACTAACGTGGCAACGGCACCCATTTTACAATGAAGAGCCCCAAGATAGTGGATATTGCTACTGCTGTGATGGAGATGCATGGAGACATCTGAGACTTTTCTTTGGACACGACAACAACAACAAATACCCACTTTGCATAATCTCGTGACAAACTAAACAAACGTGCGCCCTATAGTTATCACTTTTTATTTATATAGATTACGAGAAACCGAATCTTAAAAAAAAAAAAAACAATCACCTAGACTATCGGCACGGCGATGTATAATTCAGGTTGGGAGAATGACCACAACCCTTTTCTATTATTTAATATCTGCCGTCACCCCTCAACTCTGTCCCCTCCTCGCGTGCTGCCCTGACCCCCCTCCTCTATAATAGATCTATCTCCTCACCTTTCCCCCCTATTATTAGTTTTTTTTTTTTTAATAACTGTTCTCCCGTCACATTTGCTCCCTATCTTAATCTGTATGTTCGGTGACGGATTTCTCTTTTTTTGTCTTCTTTTCAAAAATCGTTTTTTCTTTTAGTGTCCTAGAATGCTGGGCCTTGAGACTGAAAAAAAATCTGTGTTGGGAATTGAACCCTGGTTCAACCTGACAGATAGGAATACTTGACCATTCTACCACTGAAGACTTATTTAATCTTTTAAGTGTTCTGGACAATGGTCAGTCTCACTATTCGGTCCTGTAATGGCTTCAATTTGCCTTTTAACCTGGTCAAATTTCTGTCCGGCTAGTGGTCAGTTTCGGAGAGAAAGGTAAAATTCTCTGTAATGTATATAATTAATAAACAAAACAGCTCCTGAGGATCTTTTTCTTGTTTTATTGTATATTATTCTCAAGATTTCGGAATTTACAAACCTTTCTAAGGAAGTATATACTCCTGTATATAACTTATAACACACAAAGAAGGTAATATATATTTTCTCCCCCTTTCAATATCATTAATAATTAAATATGTAAAAATTATTTTGTATAAAAACAGTATATATATCATCAATTTATTATTGTGATACTCCTGTAGAAGGACTGACAAGTCCGAAAGCTTGAAAATAAAAATTCAAACAAGAAACTTAACCCTGGAAGCTTTATTTACGTTATGATACTCTCCTGTATTTATATTCCTGTATACTCCCGTATGTAGGATCATATACTCCTGTAGAAGTGTTTGTAATGCCCGAAAGCTTGAAGGAAGAATATGAAAGTAAAACAAGAAAGTCATCCTCGGAAGCTGTTTTGTTTATAAATTATAGTGGTCAAGTTTGGCAATATGGCCGATCTTTGATGATCATAATTCAGTAGAATTATCTCTCTGTAAAAAGCAACACCTAGTTGTAGATCCGAAGTATCCTTTAGGGAGAGGTGTCCTCTTACTAAAGATTTGATAATGAGAAAAAAATAGTGATTTTTGACGATGAAAACTAGCCTTTGTAAGAGAGGTGTCCTCTTTACGGGAATATCATCCTCTCTTTGAGGTTTTACTGCGATAATAAGATAGTATTTGTGTAAAAGCAAAAATTCGTAGGGAAAACAACTACTTGAGGGGGGCAGAACCAAGGTTATTCGGTTAGTTAATAAATAAAGGGAATTTAAAAAAAAAAGATGGACTAAGCTAGTATTTATTCTATGGTAGGGGATGTAACAGTGATATTTCATCAGCTTTATCACCGAATATATTATCTTCATTTAGGTTGGGGGGGGGGGGGGGCATTTTTAGACAAAATTTTAGATAATAAACATCTAAGGATGAGTATCTTTTAATTAAACGTTTTTCAAGCTTTCGGGATAACACCCTTCTACAGGAAAATTTGAGCCCAGAAAAATCGAAATTGACAGGTTCTGGGCAAAAAAAGTTGCTCTTAGTCAGAAAAGATAATGACAATATTGCTGTATCATATTTGATTATCAGATACAAATTTATATCGGGAAAAATTCCAAAAAGCAGAGACCACGGGTGAAACCAGTTCATTTTTAGTATGCAGGAACAAAATTCTAACAGAAAATCATTCATTCGAGCAGAAGACACAAAGCCAGGTCATCTCTCTAAAAATATCGCTTCTCAGACACAAAGTTTGGAGCGGGACGTTTTTTCGGTTCCAAAATCACTTTATTAAGCACCGCTCAACAAGAGCAACCTAGCTCATGATAATTGAAACAATGAATAATATGTGAAGGTTATTCACATGTTAAACAAAATGTTAACGCGGGATTCAATCCCAGTTCATGACTGTCGGGAATCGAGCGTGTTACCCACTCGTCCACCGACTTCTTTAAGCGGGACGTTTCACAAGAGTGACATCCACGGTGCCAATTTATAATTGTAACGAATAGTATTTGAATAAAAACATTTAATCGGGTAAAACCCGGGCATTACCCGGGTCATTCGGCTAGTATTCTAAAAAGACAAAAATCTCTGACTTGCTTCTTGTAATATATATTTAAGTAACCCAGGTTCCTGGAGCGTACAGAAGTCGCCAACTACCCGGGATGTCCTTCTGACCTAAGTCTTCTTGGATTTATATACAATGCCAGTGGAAGTCCAATTAATGAGGTGTCGCCAGGCAGATTTCTTTCTTGGGAGATTTTCTAGGGATGCTGGACATATGTTGGTGATACCTAGGAGAGTGGCTGTCTGGAATCTTTGGTATTGGTAGGTTGAGCAAGTGAAGAGGAGGTGGTCTACGGTTTGGTCTTCATCTTGGCAGTGGGGGGCTTCTTGTAATCAATACTGGGTTGATGGGGTAATGCGGTCATCACTATTGTTGTCATGAATTTACCTCCTGAATTCTCTTATCCCATTTATTCTTGTGCGTATTACCTGAAATTCTTCTTCTACATACGATCAGGATATGCAAATTTTGTTTTCAAAATAGGCATTCCCTGACCGCTCTCATGAGCATTTTAGATAGCAGAGCGCCATCTAGTGGAACAAAAATCAACTAAACGTTGATTTAGCTTATTCCCAATATATTTGGCCAACCCAATTTCTTGATAAATCAAGGAAACCACGTACGCGTTTCGGGCTGTTGACCTTCGTCAGGGTGGTGTAGACTGTGTAACTATGGTTGGGGACAAGTTTAATCAACGTTTAGTTTATTTTTGTTCCACTAGATGGCGCTCTGCCATCTAAAATACTTATGTGCGCAGTCAGGAAATTCCAAAATTTTGTTTTTAATATATATAATAATAAATAGAATGACTCTTTTCTGTTTGTTAATACACTGGTGTCCAAAAAATAAGAAACTTTTGTTTTTTAATGATATGTTATAAAATATACAACGCTAAAAGCTAAAAAGTAATTTAAATAGGTATTTTAAGTCGTAGAATTTATTTATCGCAACCATTCGATTCGGTAAAATTGAAAATATGCAAATTTTTGCTTGTCTTTATAAGTGTGCTATTAGGCGTGTCGTTTACCCCATCTAAGAATTGTCCAATTATAATTTTATTTAATCCTTAGTTAATTATGAGTTTACGAAAAATTTTAGCAGATGATTTAAAATGGAGAGCTGTTGGAAGAATGGAGGCAGGGCAATCACAAGTTGAGGTAGCAAAATGGCTGAATGTGAATAAATCTGTGGTCAGCAAAATATGGAAACAGTTCATTGAGACAGGAACCATCAAAAGAAAAGAAGGTTCTGGTAGAAAAAGAAAAACAGCTACCTCTGAAGACCGTTATCTGGTCGTAACTGCCAAGCGCCATAGGGAGATGACAGCTATTCAACTCTATAATGAACTCTCAAGTGCTACTGGAACGAGAATATCAAGACAAACTGTTTACCGAAGGCTTCACGAAGGTGCTCTTTATGCAAGACGACCAATGGTCTGTATCCCTTTAACCTCTGCTCACAGGAGAGCCCGCTTGAATTGGTGCTTGAAACATCACGCCTGGACTCATGATCAGTGGGCCAATGTTCTCTTCAGTGACGAGTCAAGATTTAGTTTAAACACAGATTCTCGACGAGTTTTCATGTGGAGGGAGCCTGGAACCCGCTATCATTCCAGTAACATCAGGGAAATAGACAGTTTTAGAGGGGGCAGTCTCTTAGTCTGGGCTGGCATCAGTTCTAGCAGACGCACACCCCTCCACATTTTTTCTGGGGGCACTTTAACTGCCCAAAGGTACAGGGACGAGATCCTTGAGCCCTATCTAAGACCTTATAGAGATCAAATTGGTCACAATTTAATTTTTATGGACGATAATGCTCGTCCGCATAGGGCTAGGCTAGTCAATGAATATCTCCAGAGTGAGAATATTCGAAGGATGGATTGGCCAGCCAGATCTCCGGACCTGAATCCAATAGAGCATGTGTGGGATTCTCTAGGGAGGCGTATTGGAGCTCGTCACCCCTCTCCCAGAACCCTCGTTGAGCTAAGAACTGCTCTATTGGAGGAGTGGGGTTTTACTACCCCTGGACCTCCTCCAAAGCCTGGTAAACAGTATGAGGGCTCGCTGTGAGACCTTGATAGCTGTTAGAGGTGATCATACTCCCTATTGATATCTTATTTCTTTAAGATCTGGAACCTTAGCTTTGGGTATGTTGGTAATAATTTGCATATTTCATAATTTCAAATATTTTTTTTTTATTTTCATATAGCTAGTCAAATTCTCCATAGTTTAAACTATTTGTATACTAAATTTTATATTTGTTAATAAATTAGCTTTTGAGAAATTTCAATATTGGTTAAGTTTCTTATTTTTTGGACACCAGTGTATATAGATCACACAACACAGAGTAATAAGAGAGTGTGTATGACAGTGTGACCGAATCGACCCCAGCACAGGTGCGAATGACGACCACGAGTTATTATCCGGCCGCACTGAAATATTTAACGTCGCCAATTACACGCCCGGCTCCCCTGCAATATTAATTACAGCACAGATTATTATATCGGCGTTATTTGACCTGAGACCTGCCCTACTTCTAACCTGGCCCTTTTTTCAATACGTATCCCATCGTCTGATTTTTTTTTTTCTTTCTTCAAAGAAATGGTGGTGGATCTTCTGCTATGAAATTAAAAAAAAAGGGATATGCTCCATTCTTCCCAAATATATATACAGTTAAACCTGTCTATAGCGTCCCCTCATGGGACCTCACCAAAATAGGGTGTTATAGAGAGGGGGTGCTATAGACAGGTCACTTTTAATGTAAATCGCATCGTACTATGTACATATAGTCGGTGGATGAGAGGGTAACACGCTCGATTCCCGACAGTCATGAACCGGGATTGAATCCCGCATTAAAATTTGTTTAATATGTGAATAACCTTCACATATTATTCATTGTTCAATTATCATGAACTAGGTTGCTCTTGTTGAGCGGTACCTATTAATGTGATTTTGAACCAGCGCAGCATCGTACTACGTATTTAAAATCGGGCGCTATAGAGAGGGAAGCGCTATTTAGAGGGGGTGCTATAGACAGGTCACTTTTAATATAAATCGCATCGTACTATGTATTTAAAATTGGGCGCTATAGAGAGGGAGGCGCTATTTAGAGGGGGTGCTATTGACAGGTCACTTTTAATATAAATCGCATCGTACTATGTATTTAAAATCGGGCGCTATAGAGAGGGAGGCGCTATAGACAGGTTTAACTGTAATTGAATTATACAAAGTCAATGGTCTAAACCAGGGGTCTTCAAACTGCGGCTCGCGAGCTACATGCGGCTCTTTATATAGTTCCATATGTAAATATTATTTATGTGAGTACTATTTATTGTTGGCAAGAAAACATTTTGTGACTCTTTAAAAACTTTGAAATTTTGTAAATTGTCATTTTTGACTCTTCCTACTCAAAAGTTTGCCGATCCTTGATCTAAACCATTGGTTTTCGATTGCTACGACACGGGTTCGAATCCTGCATTGGACACTTTTTTTTGGGGGGGGGGGGGGCTTGAAAATCATATACTTTGGTTAGTTAGTAGCTCGTAAAATCATATTCTCTCTCTTCCCAAGAATTTCACTCTTTCATCATTATCTATTTCGATTTGGAAAAAAATATACATGGCTCCATCTCAACTAATTTTATTTTTTATAAAGGACTGCGGCGTATGATTATAAAGCAACACTTAAAGCCTCCCCGCATGGCACCTGCCCGGTAAGCAGAAGGTTGTGGGTTCGATTCCCGCCCCTGGACACTTTTATTTTTCCGTTCGCCATTACTCTTCATATTTTCACCCTTTCATACGTCATCCAATCATATATAGACCATTACTCTTCATATATTCAACCTTTTCATACGTCATCCAAAAAGTTAGAAATAGTACATATTTCTCTTTGAAATTAATATTGATTTTTCACAAAAAAAGAAACTTATGCGGGGAGGCATTAAGTGTTGCTTTATAATTTTATTTTTATTTACACAAGGTAGTAAGACCAAATCTAAATAAATAAATAGTGTGTTGCGTTTCGGTGTAACAGCATTGTTACCATCTTCAAACAAAAGTTCTGAATCTCTTTAAGCTCATTCAATACTTTTGTCTGAAGATGGTAACAACGCTGAAACGTCATACACTATTTATGTATTTGGATTTGGTCTTATTACCTTGTGTTGATAATTTATAATCCAAAGTTATCATTTTTTTATTTATTTCCCGATGTGTCTCTACTGTCACTCTTCTTGAGGGAACGTCAGGAGCTAAATAAATAATTGGTGGATTTCCAAAATAAACTTCTCCAACCAACAATTTCTTCCAATGTTTTTTTATTATTTCTACAAACCGAATTTTGAATTCCCGGCTTCACCCTGATGGTATTTGTCCATTTCAATTACGTTTGGTTACGACACTTAATTTCTTTAAGTAATTTTTGTAATAAAAAAAAATGCATTTCTAAATAACTTTATTGAATGCCGATCAAAAAGATTACAATATAATGTGAAAAAAATATATAATTTCAAAAAAATGGTCAGGTTTTGGTATTTGTAATATACCTTATAATAATATTATAATATACTCTGTTTAATTAATTTATTTTTGATTGTTTGGATTTGGCAGCACTGTATAATTATTGTTGTTGTTATGAATCTATTTAAAAAAGTGTACGTTTGACATTAAAAAGATATATAATAGAAATTAGTTTATTAATTTAATAAAGATATTTATTTATTTAATCGAAGAGAGAGAGAGAGGAACATTACAGTATTAAATAAAAAAAATTAAAAAGGGCATATCCTAACCACGCTCACGTGAAACTTTTTAGATGGCAGAGCGCCATCTAGTGGAACAGAAATCAACTAAACGTTGATTTAGCCTGGTCCCTGATATTTGGCTAATCCATTTTAGTTTATATATGTTCCACTAGATGGCGCTCTGCCATCTAAAAAAAAACTCATGTGAGCTTGGTCAGGATAGGGCTACTTTATTATTTTAATAATTGTGTCTATATGTTTGTTGTGTGTCCAGCTACCAATGGTCAGTCGACGGTCAGCCGTCAGCTTCTAGCAGCGACCCCTACCTCTTGGACCGCCCCACTCTCCCTGAGCACAACCCCCGCCGTAGCTTGCCCCCGGTACCGCCGCCGGGAACCCCGCCCACAAAGCCTCGCCTACAAACAAGAAGCAGCCATCCTCCTAAAACGTCACTACCTCGGCCCCGAAATCCCACGGAAACGGAACAACAAGCTTCTCATGGGCAAAATGCAAGCTAAAGGCATCGTCCTGAAGACTGTCATTAAGAAACCAAAGAAACCCAATTCTGCTAACCGTAAGTGCGTCTTCGTTCGTCTATCTACAGGCCGGGAAGCCTACGCCTACGTCCCCGGGGAGGGCCACACGCTCCAGGAACACAACCGGGTGCTGGTGGAGGGAGGACGTACCAAGGATGTACCGGGACTTAAACTTAAAGTGATCCGTGGCAAACTGGACTGCGGAAAGGTCATCAAAAGTCAACCTTCATCTACCATCGGTGTCCAAGAATAACTGGCTGCATATAGAGTTTAATAAAAAGTGCAAGATCTACTCCTAATTGTAGTGTTTTTTTGTCTACCATTCTTTATATACTAAACCACTACATAGAGACTACAATATCCAGGAGTGTGAGTTCAGTTTCTCCTGAAAGATATTTTAAAAAAACACCACAGTACAACTTGGATAATTCCAACGTCTTTAATTCACATTTTTGGATAATTTGAACGTCTTCAATTCAAATTTTTGGATAATTTGAACGTCTTCAATTCAAATTTTTGGATAATTCGAACGTCTTCAATTCAAATTTTTGGATAATTCGAACGTCTTCAATTCAAATTTTTGGATAATTCGAACGTCTTCAATTCAAATTTTTGGATAATTCGAACATCTTCAATTCAAATTTTTGGATAATTCGAACGTCTTCAATTCACATTTTTGGATAATTTGAACGTCTTCAATTCAAATTTTTGGATAATTCGAACGTCTTCAATTCAAATTTTTGGATAATTCGAACGTCTTCAATTCACATTTTTGGATAATTCGAACGTCTTCAATTCAAATTTTTGGATAATTCGAACGTCTTCAATTCAAATTTTTGGATAATTCGAACGTCTTTAATTTGAATTTTTGGATAATTCGATTTTTTTTGTCCCTTGGGCTTTTGAATGATCTATACATATTTGACACTTGCCGAATGACCCGGGCAACGCCCGTGTTTTACCCGATTGAATGTTTTGATTCAAATACTATTTGTTACAATTATAAATTGGCGCCTTAAATATATCCCTAATGATAATAGTACTTACATATGTACATAAGTATGTGTATATATATATACACCTTAATAGTACAAAAGCTACATACCTATACTTTCGATATTTGCGGACCTATAATGAGGTATTGTTAACAATAGATTATTTAAGGAGCGACCCGCTCAAACACAATAGTTACAAAAACAACAAAGCGAATGGGGGGGGGGGGGCAAAGGTGGCGTGATCGTAGCCAACCAATAGGAGAGCGCCATTCCATAAAAAAAAGCAAACGGTGACAGAGATGAAAAAGAATTGATGACGCTCGTAACTGTATATAGAATTATTGTGGTCACACCACTATTATGCTACATCTAGAAATCTCAAGTAGAAGTTTCCACCTTCGCTAGTGTCAGCTCCTGGTTCCATTGGCCCATTAGCTGGGCTGAAGTCCGCCCATCTAACATGGAGCTACCACAACTTAAATACCATAGAAGTTACAGAGATGGAAAAATAACTTCCCTCTCTGTTATTGCACGTTAGCTCTTGTTCACCACAAAAAAATAACAACAACAGCAACAAAAAGCCTTTATTTAGGGTCACTGACCCTATACAGGATTCACCAGAGGTATGCATAAGAACAAAGCAGTGATACAAAGGAAACAACGATATAAACAGAAGAAAAAGAAAAAAAACAAGAAAGAGGGAAGCAAGAAAAACAACACAAAAAGAGTAGCAGTAAGAAAGTGAGGAGTGAGTGTCACTTGGCCTTCTTCTGAGATATGGACTTGTGGAAACCATAAAACGCCGTAGCAATATACTTATTCTGGGTCATATTGTCAATTAATGATGGAAGTGACACCACAAAAAAATAATAATAATACTTAAAAATTATTTTCAAGTTGATAAAAAGTCCTAAATACATATAAATTGAGGATTATTGATTTATTTAACTCCAGAATATAGTTGATACCGCGTGAAAACCAAGTAATAAAGAAGAGACTCGGTGACCTAAGGAGGGAGCTAAAAGAAAGACATTTACCTAACAAGTTCGACTGTAGTAATATTGTTACTAATATTCAATACTAAGGGAATCCTTAGCAGGAACACATAGTAGTAACATAAAGGTAACTCCTGGAGCGTATCCATAGATTGCCAACTATCCAGAGAAACATGTCAGATCCATGTCAGTATCTACAATAATTGCAAGCTGTGGGTCACAGCTCCAATAGGGAAGGAGTTATGTAACAAGGTATTTATTATATTTTATATACAGATTATTAAATATTAAATACATATATTACACCAAAGACTTATTCTAGAATCCATAGTATCCCACAAACTGAACAGCATCAACAGAAAAATAGATCTTCCAGAAGCTTATCATCCTCTCTTGTCCTTTATTTAAACCTCCCACATGTTTATTTCAATAGCCCTAATCATGCGCCGTCTCGTGGTTTCAGATTGCAGATTTAATATTTACTTTTCTCAAAAATCGGTCTTCTATTAATATTAACATATATAAATAAAAACTTTTCCCTGGAGGCTTATATGTTTTTATTTTAATATTAATTCAAGGGATTATTTGATCGAAAAATAAATAATTCAGTGATAAATAGTTCTTCAAATAAAAGACACTTCGGCAGGTAAATCTTTTATTGTCTCGACGTTTCGACAAAATTCTTTTGTCCTCGTCAGGAGCAAACAAAAATTAAAACATTAGGCAAAGCGTTAGAAATTATTCTAAGGCTGCAAGGGCGTTCTCAAGCGGTATTTGAAATTTTGTACAACATCTAAAGCACGAGTCAAAAAACAAATATTTAACTCACAAAAGACATGCCGGCCAGGCAGCCTCTATCTTTAAGATAATTAGTGATATAAATGTTATAATATTATAAAAGTTAAATAAAGGCTTTAAAAAAAGGATACGGAAGACGGCTGAAGAGAAGGGGAAGCTATACACATAATCTAATTGATGTAAATAACTATATGTACTCTTCCAGTAAGGTATATCAATTAAGAAGTTTCAGAAGATGAGTTTCTTTTAATTGTAAAAACGTTACAAGCTTTCGGGCAAAAGCCCTTCGACAGGCAAAATATAACTACACTATGAAAGATATCGATGGTTGTAGTGAATATATACACGTATTAATTTACATAAATATAAAAAGGCATGCAAATGAACAATTTAACTATTTGTAAAAATGAAAAGTACGAAATAAAATGAAAATCCTAGAGGGTAATTCAAGAAATGCAAAAACATTAGCTGAAGGAAAAAGAATACCAATGAGGCAAATAATCTATGTCAGGACTAGAATGACGAATCCTGTATGGGACTTTGATTCCAGTAAAAGGCTTGTTGCTGCTGTTGTATATAGTCACAGTGTAGAAAATACTATACTATACCTACTACATATAGGTTTCTCTCTGTATTCTTAGTTCTCTTCTCTTCAATTACTCTGTAAACTGGCGAATCCTTTATAGGACGAGAGGTCCTCAATAAAGGCTTTTGTTGTTGTAAAAAGGATATCATTGCGATGGAGCTTAAGAGGGAATGATTGAAAAGCACGAACGAGGCCTTGGGTTGCAGATATAGCAAGATACAAGAGGTAGAAACGCCAGATATCATTTCGAAGAAGGAATCAGCGACAAGTTTATTACACTACTCATCGCCATTAGCTTTTATTCATTCTTCGATATAGCAAGATTTTACAAGAAGTCAACGTTTTGCACAATATCGAAGAATAAGAAAAAATAATTAGTGAGATGCAGCAAAAGAGGTATCGCAATACTATCAGTAACGTTTACCCCGGATGAAAAAGGAGAAGGGGGAGCAGTAACAAGCTCACTAAAAAACCTGGGTTCAACTGGCCCGGCTGATAGTACCCTGTAAGGACTCCAGGATACAGGATGAGCAGCGTTTGTACTCCATGTTAGGAGCGGCTGCACATGGCGTCTGTTCCTCATGTCAGAGGCGGCCATTTCTTTTGGAGCTAAGTCGGCCTGCCACTGAGTAGTGCTCCTCAGTCTTAATGACAAAGGCAGACGCATTCTACTTCACCCAGTCATGATGGTTGTCTAACAACCCAACAAGGGTCACAACTTGATATCCTAATATGATTGAGTGAAAATAAGAAAGAAGAAGTAACGTTTACTTCTTTCAGAAGTATAGAATTGCTTCTTGTGGGGATAAAGGGAAACAACAGTGATACAGTAATCCAGAATTTAATCTGAGAAAAGTAAAAACAAATTTAAAATGGAAAGTTTTCCTCTGCACTACGAACGTATTGAATTACGAGCATGTCTCTGTAACAGATTTAGTTCGAGGTACCGCCTTTCTACATAGCATTGTATTTATATATATCCTTTAACAATAAGTTTCTTTTGTTGACTTTAATCACGATCTGTCAAGTTAGAAAGCCAAGACATTTTATATCATTTGAATGAAAGATTCAGAAAAATGAAGTATTCACCAGAGATGTAAACATAAGATGCCAATACAGAAAAGGAATTGACTGGAGAAACACCTTTTGCCTGTTAAAGAACGAAAACTCGCGGTTAAATTTAATAAAAGAAACGTATTGCGAAATATGATTATAGTTTATATATAATTTTATGAAAAACAATAGAAAAAATAAGTGGGTCAGGTGTTGATATTAAAAATAAAGAAGCATATCCAGGGAACAGGCTAAATCAGTGTTTAGTTGATTTCTGTTCCACCAGATGGCACTCTGCCTTCTGTAAAGCACATGTGCTCCTGGTCAGGATATGCTTTCTTTATTTTTAATACAATTTTATATAAAAATTTCTATTTTCAATCATATAGTATAGAACAAACTAAGTATATTGATACTGTTTTATACTTGAGGCCCCTACATATTCATCACTATTTACCTTTAACAACCATTTTGATACTCCTTGTTTCAGTTTCAGACTTTTCTACCACAAGTAAATTACCTTAAAGACCACTTTGTTGTGATCTATACAGATTTAACATTATTGTGTCCACACCACTATTATGCTACATCTAGAAATCTCAAGTAGAAGTTACAGAAGTTTCCACCTTCACTGGTGTCAGCTCCTGGTTCCATCGGTCCATCAGCTGGGCGAGAGTCCGCCCATCTAACATGGAGCCCAAGATACCTTACCACCAGAACTTAAGCCCCATATAAGTTACAGAGATGTAAAAATAACTTTCCTCTCTGTTATTTCATGTTAGCTTTTAGTCACACCCAAAAGAAAAAAGTTAAAAATTATGTTCAAGTTGATAGAAATGCCTAAATATATATAATGGGAGGATTATTGATTTATTTAACTCCAAAATATAGTTGGTACCGCGTGAATACCAACTTATAAAGAAGGGACTCGGTGACCTAAGGAGGGAACTTAAAGAAAGACATTAACCTAAATGTTAACTAGACACGGTGAGGGCTCCACGTGATATCTAGATACATAACACAGAGGGGGTTAGACTATCTCACACCGTCATGTATTGCTACACCCCCTGAACCCAACTTCCCAATTCCTGACAACTCGATGAACTCGTTGAGTTCACTATTGGACAACAAAGTGGAATGGAGCGGACTAGAGACCGAAGACAGAACTGCTGACACTGCCAACGCTGAAAGCCGGACTTGACGTCACACGCGAGGCCTCCCATCGGAGTTTTGCACCAGAACCAGCAGACTAGTAATTAGTACCTAGTCCTGGGTCTGTGGAGCGAGCCAAGCTGCCGGAGGAGAAGTTGAGTACCAATCCACGTTATGTGACACAGGGTTAAAATAGTGGGTCCTCCCGCCCAACGTGGAATGGTACATGACCACAGCCCCTGCTGTGATCACACAGGAGTGTAAGCGCTAAAACCCGTCCCCGCTGTCAATAGCTACTGTCTAACACTAGCTAGATCCTGCAACAACGCGTTAGTAGAGCTGGAACACACGGAAGTCACGGCTCTTCCATCTGGAACATCTGTTACACACAGCAGCCTAGAATTCAGACTTTATGGTCAACAGATTGCTATTGTCACCGAGTCCCTTTTTTATTCTTGGCATTCCACGCGGTTTGTAAGTTTTTATCCTATAGTATTCCTGGTGTGCTTTCAATTAGAAAAGATCAAAGTTCACAAGGTGAATATATGACTATCATCTGATCTTTTTCAATGCAATTTTAACCGAGAGTGTTTAATATTCACATCTATTATTTTTAGCCTTAATTTTCTAGAGGTTATGCTCATATCTAGCTAAGATTGCTAATCACACTTTTCTAAAGTTATTTTTAAGACTTTTAATTATTTTTGTTGTTGTTTTGTCATCAAAATGGTACTCCGTTTCAATTTAAATCCACTTGACTTCGATATGGAGCTTTTCCTTCCTTAAATAGAATAGAGCTGAGTTAGATTTCTACTATCTTGGTAATATTTGCTATCTCAGCATATAGGATGGTCAAAGTTGGATAAGTTTAGTGTAAAAATATGTGGAACAGATTTAAAGAATATCAAAATTGGGTTAAAAGAAGCACAACTGGCGTCATGTTGTGATCTCTATCAATCCAACCACTCAGTTGGGCCAGTTCACATCACGTGATATTTATCTAACTTCTGGTTGGCTGATGGTGTATCAAGATTTGGTGATCAAGAAGAAGAATCAACGTCAGCTAACATTGGGGCCCTCATCAGTAGAGAGGCGACATCTGAGATTGATACAAGAGTTGGATTGATCATTGAAATGTCTTCGGTATGATTGTCAGGGTGAATTCTTACCTTCAACATATTGCTATATAAATTAACAATAAAGTTTGTAATATTGTCTTAATATATTACTTCTTTCTTCCTTCTAAATTTTCGCCAGTATTTTCTTGTTATCGTTAAATATATGGAATTATATCAAAATTGGTATCATAATATTCCTCATATATTTTATCTAATTTGCAAAGGAAAATATATTTGTATTCATTATCATTCTAATTATATATTTTGTGGTTTCGTTAATTATATTTTGTTCAATGAGCTTCTTTTATTTCTTAGTTTATCATACACAACAGAGAGAACGAATTAATTGCTTTTGTTTTAAGTGTTAATATTGCCAATCGGACTTTTCACATGGTCAAATTTCAATAAAAATATCACGATATATCAATGAATAATTTTTCTTCATATTTCTATTGTTTAGGATTTTTTAAAAACATTTTGTTACATTTACTAAGTAAAAATTTAAGACATTAGTTTTCTTTGTAATTTAGATATTTTATGAGAATTTAAAATATATTATTTTTATAGAAATATAATTTTTCTCTGGCTGGCATATTTATAATGGAAAAAAAATATTTTTTTCTAACTAAAAATTAATGTTTACTCCATTGTTATACTTAAAAAGAACAAATTTTCATTTAAGACAAAAATTCATAGATTTAATATTTATGAATTTTATGGGAGCAACTAGGCTCAAGTAAACTTATCGTTTGGTAGAATATCTTCATCTCATTGGAAACTTCTATCATTGTACTTATTTATATTATTGATTTATTCATCTGTATCTGACGTACGAGTAGTCTCACGTGTGTTTGTTTCTGATATTTATTTTCTATAGTTTGTTATACATTTGCCTGGCTTAATCTCAGTGTAATATAATTTAATTTACTTTATTTTTAATTTTCCTGTAGAAGGGCGTTGCCCGAGAAAGCTCGAAATAAATTTATTTGCAAAAGAAACTCATCCCTCAAGCTTATAGATTTGAACATTCTACAGTATTAAGGGATTAGCCTATTAATTGTACTGTGGATTGTGACATTGCATGTTATAAGAATATTGATAGATATATATTCATCAGTTTTATTGAAGTTATGAATACACTATGAAATGTCTCTCCTCTTTTTTAAGTAAAAAAAAAAACATACACACACAAATATTAAAAATAAAGTTAGGCATATCATATTCCAAAATCAACAGCAGAAATCATTTTTGTAATATATATTCGAAGTTAGGATCATATATGATGTAGCCACGCAATAATAGCCACGTTTTTATCGCCTTCGTTTCAAATATATATATATATATGAAAAAAACAATAGAAAAAAATAAGTGGGTCAGGTGTTGATATTAAAAATAAAGTAGGCATATCCTGACCAGGAGCGCATGTGCTCTTTAGATGGCAGAGCGCCATCTAGTGGAACAGAAATCAACTAAACATTGATTAAACCTGTTCCCTTGACTATTTGCCTAACCCAATTTCTTGATAAATCAAGAACATATATATAGATATAAATAACACACAAATATATACATAGAAAATAAATTTGAAAACACAAGTAATAAATGTTGGAATATTACACAGAGTAACAATGACTATAGATGAGCTCGTGTTTGAAAAGGAACTTGTATGTATATAATGTTTATTTATAATACAATATACTGCAATTATTGGAGGCAAAAAATAATATGCCACCGATTGTAATTAAATCGACGATAGGACCAACCGGCGAGAAACTATGCATAATCGAAGCCTCCTTAATAACAAAGATCCTAGACAAATGTGGAATCGAGTATAAACTTGAGGAAACGGTTCAATCAAAGAAGAGAATTCGCGGCTCCCAGGATGACTCAAGATCGCCAACTAGGAGCGAGCGTAATCTGAAGACGCCTAGAATGGACATCGACGAACAAAGTCCCGTCACTGGAGTTTCTCAACAAATGAGCGCAGCTCACCCACCGCAAGACGATGAAGAAAATAACGACAACGATGGCCCATGGACCACAGTCACTAACGTGAAAAAACCGAGAATTCCTCCTGTTATTGCAGAAAATGTAGCAGATTGGAAGCTTCTTTGCCAAGAACTAAAAGACTTGTGCATGGAACCATTCCAAGTCACGATTTCTGGCAAAAAGCACATAATTAAATCGAAAAACATAGGCGACTTCAAAAAAATCAGGGAGTATGTACAGAAAAATAATGGAGGATATTCCTACAGACTACAGGAGGAAAAACCACTGAAAGTGGTATTGAAGGGGGTATCACAACAGCCTTCAAAGAAGAAGACGTCGTAACTGAACTGGTCTCAATGGGCTTCACTGAGGTCATTGTCAAAAGACTCCATAGACAATCGACCAAAATACCGATGAATATAGTCCTAGTAGAGCTACCGAAAAATGAACAAAATAAACGAATCTATGGAATAACTGAAATACTTTACCAAAAAATAGTCGTGGAATCATTCAGGACTACAAAACGAGTGACCCAATGCTTTAACTGCCAGGGCTTTGGGCATGGCCAGCTAAACTGCTTTTTAAAGCCCAAATGCGTCAAGTGTGCTGAAGAACACCATTCGAAGGATTGTCCAAGAAAGTCGAAACAGCTCCCACCAAAGTGCGCTAACTGTGGAGAGGCGCACACAGCCAATTACCGCGGATGCCCAAATTTTCCGAAGCCACAACAACAGCAGCTAAAGCCTCCCAGACAAAACTCCCCTAACAACATACCTCAAGCAAGCTCCACTAAAACAGAAGAAGCAACTGTTGAAAAACAAAAGGCAAGTTACGCTGAAACTGCAAAAAAGAAAACTACTCGTTCTGACACCAGGGAACTGTGCGAAAAGTTATTAGAAATTATCAAAACCTTCTTACAATGAAAGGTAAATTACTTTTAAAAATCGTTAATTTCGCAAAATAAAATCGCAATTTCAAAAATCATCAAATCCAACTATACAAGAATTTGTTCAAAATCAAGGTGACCTCAGCCACCGAATCCGACGACCTGGACCCAATGGCTAGCTGACAGCCAAACACCCAACAACTGCCCTCCTGTAAGGTTCGGGGGGCCACTCCAGCATTACAACTCGCCATGTGTAAATAATCTGGACAAGGTGACTCGCGAGCTGTGCTCGAATGTAACACCTGCAAATTGAGATGAAATAAATAAATAAATAACAATATACTGCAGCTTATGATTGTAGAACGAAAATTGCAATTATACCGCAAATGTTTCTTCTGAACGAAAATTGCAATTATACCGCAAATTTTTCTTCTGAACGAAAATTGCAATTATACCGCAAATGTTTCTTCTGAACGAAAATTGCAATTATACCGCAAATGTTTCTTCTGAACGAAAATTGCAATTATACCGCAAATGTTTCTTCTGAACGAAAATTGCAATTATACCGCAAATGTTTCTTCTGAACGAAAATTGCAATTATACCGCAAATGTTTCTTCTGAACGAAAATTGCAATTATACCGCAAATGTTTCTTCTGAACGAAAAATCAAAATTCATTTTAAGGAGAAATAACGATTATTTCTAACCTTTAGGGGTGAGGTATGAAAGGATGAATTGTGAAGAGTAATGATAAACGGAAAAATAAAAGTGTCCATAATAATTATTGTTTTTGTTGTTTTCATGTAGACATATATACCAAGATTTGTTTTGTATAATTGCTATTAATAATAAATAATATTAAAAATGGCATATCCTGACCAGGAGCACATGTGCTTTACAGAAGGCAGAGCGCCATCTGGTGGAACAGAAATCAACTCAACATTGATTTAGCCTGTTCCCTGATATTTAGCCAACCCAATTTCTTGATAAATCAAGAAAAGCCATCCACGAACGCGTTTCGCGCTTTTGGCGCTAGTCAGCGTGGAGTAGGCTTAACCATTGCGACCAAAAAATATTTTTTGATCCCAATGGCTTCCTGAAAAACCAATAAATATGTAATAATATGTAAAGTTAAATTGGTTACGTCCTTCTTACTTACTTTAATTACATAACAAGAAATATATTTACAGAAGTAGAGAGAGAGAGAGAGCTGATATCTCTACATATAAAAAGTAAACACATAATATTATATAAAAAATAAAAATGGCATATCCTGACCAGGAGCACATGTGCTTTACAGATGGCAGAGCGTCATCTAATGGAACAGAAATAAACTAAACATTGATTTAACCTGTTCCATGATATTTGGCCAACCCAATTTCTTAATAAATCAAGAAAAGCTATCCATGAACGCGTTTCGCGCTGTTGACGCTCGTCAGCGTGGAGTAGGCTGTACCACTGAGTCTAAAAATAATTTTGGTCCCAGAGGCTTCTTGAGGAACCAATATAATATGGTATATATTACCAATATATATAAAGTGGCGACTTATCACACGATCTTCACCGAACGTATCCTTCAGCAATTGTTTGGCACCGCGGGAGATATGAAGAGGTCCTCCATCTTGCATTAATGTTAATTCGCTTAGTGATTGTCTGTCCTGCAATATGGGAATAAGTTGAACGTAACGTTCACCAGTTACAGAAACGGTTTTAAAAGTTCTTCCGTTGATTTATTCAAAGAAAAATGGCCCAATAATAAAAGAAGAAGTGAACCCACACCAAACTGTTTCTCTGGGCTGATGAAGTGGCATTTCCGTAAATATGCTAGGGTTTTCTGTTGCCCAAATGCGGCTGTTTTGAGTGTTAACTTCTCCGTTTAGAGAAAGTGAGCATCATCTGTCCACATAGCATTCGACAGCCAGTTTTCATCAATATCAATTTGCTGGAAAACCCATGCAGAGAATCCTTGACGCTTCTCAAAATCGCCGACTTTTAGTTCGTGAAATCTTTGAATTTTTTTACAGGTATTTTTTGAGAAAAATTCTTTGTGCTCTCCAAACTGTTCCATACGAAATCCCAGTTTGTCGAGAAACTTTTCGAGCACTTACTTCTCCATACGTGGATAACGTTTCAATAGCTTCAACATTCCGCGAAACCGTAACAGCCACTGACTTGCATATCGATGGTCTTCCACTCCGAGGTTTCGCTTCCAGCGAACCAGCCTTCTCAAAATGTTATCCTTCGCATTAGAGAGTAGCAACTCATGGGTCCTTTACCGCTTCGAATACCTTTAAAGGTACGAAACGCTCGTAAAGCTTCAGTGGCAGACTCTGAATTGCAATAAAAAAAATTTCACCAAGAGTACTTTGGCCTATAGTGACGGCATTCCAGAGTAAAATAAATTATCAGAGATAGATAAATATTTTTCAAATGAATCAAAATAAATATAATCGATACTGAGAGAGAGTTGAATTAAAAAAATTATAAACATAATATCTTCGAAATTTAAATCGCTGAGAGGATTCCAGCAAACCATATCTAAAATATCAATTTTTTTTTGCTACATGTTTTAATTTACATTTACCTATTTTACATTTCTCGGATTGCATTTAAAAATCGTCATCCAATTCTTCAACTTTTGGCGAAATGGTGTTTTGTTAAATTATCATTTGATATTATTAGGGTTCTTTCCTGGTATTCAAAAAGCAAAAATATGTGTCTCTGGTAGAGCGCCATCTAGCGAATAAAATTGTAGCTAAAATCAATTTGAAAATTTTCATTATTTGCCCTAAAAATTCCGATTGAATCTTGAACACAATGGTGTTTACCGCATTGCTCTAGCTCAAATATTCGCGGAGTTATTAATTTTTAAAGCTGTTCAAGACTTTTGGATCACCCTGTATGTCATCGAAGAGAACAACAGAATGACTCAAACAAATGGTCTTCGATTGGCAAGAAGCTTGCGTACTGTGACGGATAAGAAAACTCATATCTGGATAACGAACCCTTATCCTCGACCTTTAAAAATCATGAAAGATCAAACATTGGCTTATGGAATCCTTCCTGCAGGGGTAAATTTCATAGAGAAGTAAGAGCAAATTGAAAATGACGAAATCCAATTTCAGATAAACAAAAATTTATCACCTAAAGAACAAGAGGAGTTAAAACAAATTTTGATTAAGTATGCTGATTTGTTTTCGTCGAGGTTAGGCAGGACCAATTTGGCCAAACACCGGATCGGCACAGAAGATGCAAAACCGATAAAGCACAAGCCATATAGGGTGAGCACCAAAGAGCGGGACACTATAAAAGATAAAATTGATGAAATGCTCAAAGAAGGCATAATTAGACCATCTTCAAGTCCCTGGTCTTTCCCCGTAATACTGGTCAAGAAGAGAGATGTTAAGTTCAGATTTTGTGTAGACTATAGAAAATTGAATGATGTAGCAGTGATAGATGTTTATCCAATCCCAAGAAATGATGATGTAATGGATACTCTCCAAGGATCGAAGTACTTCTCAGCAATAGACCTTAGATCGGGATTTTGGCAAGTCGAAATGAAGAGAAAGACAAGGAGAAGACAGCTTTCACTACGACCAAGGGATTATATGAATTCAACGGCATGCCCTTTGGACTATGCAACGTCCCTGCTACTTTCGAGAGGAATATGGACAATGTGCTTGGAAATCTAAGATGGCAGATTTGCCTTTGTTATCTGGACGACGTTATTATATACAGCTCAGACTTTCCAACCCACCTTAAAAGACTTGAAGCTGTCTTTAAAATGTTTTAGCGAATCTAATTTGAAACTGAACGACAGGAAATGCAGATTTGCTTTTGAAGAACTTGAAACTTGAGATCCTTGGCCATATAACCAACCAACAGGGTATAAAACCGGCCGAATATAATATCAAAGACGTTAGGGATTTTCCTCAGCCCAAGAAGGTCAAAGAAGTACAATCATTCCTAGGAATGTGTTCCTATTATAGAAAATTCATTAAAGATTTCTCATTAATTGCTGACCCATTGACAAGACTCATCAGGAAAAACGTGCAATTTACCTGGACAGAAAATCAAGAGGAAGCATTTCAAAACCTTAAAAAAAGCTATTAAAAAATCCGCCAATTTTGGGTCACTTTGATCCAAATGCAGCCATCTACATTCATACAGACGCCTCTAACATCGGCTTAGGTGCAACACTGGTCCAAATTATCGGAGGGGAAGAGAAGGTGATATCATATTTGAGTCGAACTCTAAGTAAATCTGAGCAAAATTATTCAACCACCGAAAAGGAATGTTTGGCTGTGTTGTGGGCGATATCAAAATTACGACCCTACCTATATGGAAGACACTTCAAGATAATTACAGACCATCACGCATTGTGCTGGCTGAAAATCTTAAAGATCCAACAGGTAGACTTGCAAGGTGGGCACTGAAAATTCAGGAATACGATTTTGACATAATACACAAATCGGGTAAAAAACATATGGATGCTGATGGCTTATCTAGAGGACCCCTACCTGAAACGGATTGGGTCGAAGATTATGAACGACTATTTTTGAATCAGATAATAAATGAAGAGGATGAATTCATAGAAAATGTTAAGAAAAGCCTTAAAGGAAGCAGACGAGCAATCACACAGAATTTTAAAGAGGAAAATGGATGTCTATATAAGAAGAACCCAAACCCTGAAGGCAGAGCATGGTTGCTGGTATTGCCGAGGAAGAGAAGGAAGGAAATCATGAGTGAATTCCACAACCATATGCTGAATGTGCATCTGGGCGTCGCCAGAACCACATGATTAGCATGTATGTAAATACAGACCAGAAGAACTGGGACGAAATCCTTCCTTTTATCACCCACGCGTACAACACCACAATTCAAGAAACCACAGGGTACTCTCCATTTTTCCTGTTGTTTGGGAGGGAACCCATGTCCCTCTTAGACGACGAGAATATCCCAACGGACAGTAACATGAACGATTACGACGAATATATAGAAAACTACTTAGATAAAATAGCAAGGACGAGGCAGGTAGTCATTAACAACACAGAGAAGACTCAGGAAAGAATGAAAAGAAACTATGACAAAAAACACAATGAGAGAATCCATGAACCAGGACATTTAGTGGCAGTTTGGACACCAGTCAGGAAAATCGGAAAATGTGAAAAACTACTGAGAAAATACTTTGGCCCATATAGAATATTAAAAAAGCTGTCCAACGTGAATTACTTAATAGAACCGAAGGATAATCCTGACCAAGACCCGTCGATTGTCCATGTCTCGAGGCTTAAACCCTATTTTGAAAGAATTGATGAGGTCACTCACGAGGACGTGACGACCTCTGGAGAGGGGGAGTGTTGCATCATGATTAATGCGGATATTTTTAGAATTATTCATAATATTATTTTCCATATATTTCAAATCTAAATTTTATATTTATTTATTTTTATAAAACAGAATATTATTATGATATATTATGTACTATAAAATAATTTGTATTTTGATACACTGAAATCCCAACCTGCTTTAAAATTTGATGTGATAAATAAAGAAATATTCTAGGTGTTACCTAAAAATATAGTTGTCTTATTATTGCCTGGTTTAACCTTGTAGGATGGTTGAGACACGTTCTGGAAAGATGCAAGACGCGTCTGAGGAGAGAATCAAGACTGAAGAATCTGCCAAATCGCAGCCTGGTGTAACAATATGTAAATATCTACAGTACTGTAAATGGAAAGTTCCAGACGAAGTATAGTAGGGGTCAAACGTACCCTAGGGGATGCATGACTGAACACAGATTGCGTGAGATTTTAAAACATCGCATGATACTAACAGCACGTGGAGCGGAAAAAGTCGATTTTTATCGATTGCTTTTTTTTTACCTCTCCAAATATTGGGTCTGTTGATTCCATGGACGGTTCGGCTTTCATTCTTCCCCTAGTTGTGTTTTCTTATTCAAGGGTAATAAGTACATATATATTGCTGCATCATGCTGTATTTATTAACCTTATTTATATGTTTCAATCTCTCTCTTGATGTAACTAGGATCCCTGGAGCCACCACGTACTAAAGTCACCAACGGGTTGAGACATCACATCTAATGGTGAACATCCAGTTTATCAGATGTACTGTACTTGGTTCTGTTTAGGTATTCAGGGGTAAATATACTTATTCCAAGTTTATAAATATATTTCTTTGCACTTCGCCGAGTCGTGGTCCATTTGGATGAGGAAAGTGAAGACTAGAACGCGGCTGATTCCACACTAGCTTGTTCAGTGATACGCTAACCTATGCACGGTGTGGCCACTGGACATACGTCGGACCTGAAGGCTGTTGTTGGGTTCTGTGCTGCCTGGAGTATAGGAGCTCCATCTATACTTCTTTCCTGTGGTGAATCTGTATAAGACCGGTTGTCTTAATAAAGCTAAATGTATGTATATGGTGGGTCCTAGTAGTATCTGTGGCCACTGGACATACGTCGGAGCTGCAGGCTGTTGTTGAGTTCTGTGTTGCCTGTAGTATAGGAGCTCCATCTATACTTCTTTCCTGTGGTGAATCTGTATAAGACCGGTTGTCTTAATAAAGCTAAATGTATGTATATGGTGGGTCCTAGTAGTATCTGTGGCCACTGGACATACGTCGGAGCTGCAGGCTGTTGTTGAGTTCTGTGTTGCCTGTAGTATAGGAGCTCCATCTATACTTCTTTCCTGTGGTGAATCTGTATAAGACCGGTTGTCTTAATAAAGCTAAATGTATGTATATGGTGGGTCCTAGTAGTATCTGTGGCCACTGGACATACGTCGGAGCTGCAGGCTGTTGTTGAGTTCTGTGTTGCCTGTAGTATAGGAGCTCCATCTATACTTCTTTCCTGTGGTGAATCTGTATAAGACCGGTTGTCTTAATAAAGCTAAATGTATGTATATGGTGGGTCCTAGTAGTATCTGTGGCCACTGGACATACGTCGGAGCTGCAGGCTGTTGTTGAGTTCTGTGTTGCCTGTAGTATAGGGGCTCTATCTATACTTCTTTCCTGTGGTGAATCTGTATAAGACCGGTGGTCTTAATAAAGCTGTATGTGTATATAGATGGGTCCTGGTGTAATCTGTGGTCACTGGACATACGTCGGACCTGAAGGCTGTTGTTGGGTTCTGTGTTGCCTGGAGAATAGGGGCTCTATCTATACTTCTTTCCTGTGGTGAATCTGTATAAGACCGGTGGTCTTAATAAAGCTGTATGTGTATATAGATGGGTCCTGGTGTAATCTGTGGTCACTGGACATACGTCGGAGCTGCAGGCTGTTGTTGGGTTCTGTGCTGCCTGGAGTATAGGAACTCCATCTATACTTCTTTCCTGTGGTGAATCTGTACAAGACTGGTGGTCTTAATAGAGCTGTAAGTTTGTGTGATATACCATGCACTGTGTGTAATAGTGAAATTATTCAGGACTTTCCACTCTATATGTTTTACTGTCTGGCTTTGGAGGATGAGAGAGTAATTCTCCGCCAGAAGATTGCTTATGAAAACAATTTTCCATATGCTTTATTGGTAAAAGTAGTATAAATCAAAATCAACATATTGACTTTTCATAAATTCTGAAGAATAGCACAATCGAAAAACGTAACACAGAAGAACGATCCAACTTGAGGAAAGATGATGATATTCTACACTTTCTGTAGGTAAATGTTGCTTCTATTTACCCATCTGGAACCTATCTACCCATTTTTTGGCAAATTCGGACAAACGCCAACAACCTGTATACCAGGTTTTCGGGCTTCTGTCTTCATCAGTACAGGGACGGCTTCGATTTTATATTAAAAGCATGAAAATTGGCCCTTGCCACTTCACCAACTTAAATACCTTTTTAGTAAGGATAAAAGCCAGACGATATAAGCCAGACCTTCTGATCTCTGGGTCTTGATCGCTTGATCTTGATCCCTGAAATGATCCCTTAAATATTTTTGAAGACTGCGGCGCTTTAGTTGTGCTTGGTGCTGCCTTGGTTCCCTCAAAATCGGCGCGCACTCGCCCTCCACTCCCCCGGGGTGCCCACGGCTCTGCCGGCGCCTCTCCAGCCCTCTCCTTGGCCCTCCAGTACGGCGGGCGCTTGGAGACACCTAAACATGAGTGATGCCTTAAAATGCTTATCCGAAGCATGTAGAAGGCATAACAATTGTATAATACCTTTTTAGTAAATTTGACCAATTTCATAATTCCTCTCGTAGGATGTTATGAAATAAGATTTTGATCCTTCTCTACATCCCAAGCTCTCCTGGCCTTACCTGGCGATGATCACCTGGCCATCCATTCCCAGGCCCCTCCAACTGTGCTTTATATTTATATTCCGCTTTATGCGTCCATCAGGGCTCAAAAATCATTCAATTTGGTTAGCAGCCCCTGTAAATAAAGATATTTCCGTTATAAAATAAGAGCAGCCCCTGTACTGATGAGGGGCATAGCCTGAAACCATGGTATAAAGGTTGTTGGCTTTTGTCTGAATTTTCCAAAAATAGTATTTCTTATAACCACCTTTAAGTTCCTTACTGAAGTGATGAACAAAAAGGATTATTTTGAAGGGAGAGGTGCTTTTTTTTTGGGTACACATACATATTATGATTTTTTAAAAATAATTGTCAGTATTAAATAAATAAATAAATTATAAAAATAAGGCTTATTTTGGATTGTAATAATATTATTTATTAATCCTATATTTCGATGGACCAATCTTCCATCTTTTACGAGGTGTTTTGCCGTGAAGCACGCAGCAGGTCGCGTGCCCCAGGTGAGCCACTAGACGTCTTCCAAGCTTATTGGGCGATAAACCATCTAATATATACATTTTAAACAGAGTAAATATAATCAAAAGAAAAACAATGTGATATCGAAGAGATATCAGAGATTAAGAGATATCGAATTAACTAAACAAATAAAATATCATAAAAATTGAAATAACTGTAAAATAAATATACAAATAATAGTAATAAATATCTGATTTGAAAATGAAATATAATAAACATGTAAATAGCATAATCATCTAAGAGGTTCTAAACTAAGTATATACATCTGGCAAGTCAATCTTTCTATTGATACCATTTTTTATTTTCTAATTGAATAAATAAAGTAGATAAGTTCACAATTAAAATATAAAATGAAAAAAGGGGTGAAAGTAAAATATAAATGATGATTACAGTAAAACAAACTCCCTGTAAAGGACAACACCTAAATGCAGAGTCAAAGTGTCCTTTAAAGAGAGGTGTCCTCTTACTGGAGAGTTGCTAAATAGTAGAAATGGTAATTTTGGCAATGAAAACTGTCCTTTATATAGAAGTGTCCTCTAACTTGAGTGTCCTATCATAGAGGTTCTACTATATTAGAAATTTTAAAAAGGTTTTTAAAACAATTAAAAGCTATAACAAGGTTCACACAAACAGAAGACTCGGCAGTTATGCGTCATATACACGGAACATAAGTGAGAAAAAAGGAAGAGAAGAGAGTTAGAGTAGAAAAATATCTAAAGACATAACTATGATAATGTAGAATCAAACAATAGAAGAAGAAAGAAAGTGATCGCGTGGTCTACCTAGGTCAAATGCTATGAGATGGGGTATAGCGATGATCCTCTTGAATGAGTTCTGTTAACTTGAATTAATGGAACTCTACGTAATTGAACAAGGAATTTCGATTTAATGATTCTAGAATTAAAAACTACATGAATTAATTTGATTAGCATAACATGACTTGATGGCTCGATTTAACTAGACTAATGAGTAAACTAAACAAAACACAAAATATATAGACAACACACTGTTGCGGAATCAATGAAAATATATAAAGATTAAAATAAAACAATAAAGAATTAATTATGTAAAACAATGAATTATATATATTAACAATAAAGAATAGAATAACATCAATTAATAATATTTAACAACAATTTCTACAATAATTAACAATTAATAACAAAAATAAGAATAAAACATACATTTTTAACCAAACAGAAAGTTTAAAGGGTTTTAAAATGATTTTTTTTTAATAGGAAAAATGTACATCTCCTGATGGTGCAACTAAAAGTTGATGATGACTTGCGCCATCTGTCGGAATAAATATCAACTATTTGTTGACTTTTTTTATTCAAGAAAGAGCTAGAAAGGATATTTGGCCAATTCTGGAATAAATAAAAAAAAATCAACGAAGAGTTGATATTTAATCCGACATTAAACAATAATCTGATTTTTTTCATAGAGATCCAAATAGGCTTTTAATAATTCGTCTTTTTAACGGACCGCTAATTACCTCAGACTATGTACACTAATGGACAAAACTTGAGGAAGTGGAAGGATTTAATTTCGCCAGTCGCCTATTTTTTATTTGTTTTTTCAAGGAGACGGAGGCATTTTGTTCACCTTTAGTTATCTCGAGTGTCTTCAATAAATGTCACTGTAATATTTTTCAGAGTTATTGTCTGAATCCTGATATACATATTAAAAGGTACAACTTCCTTAAGTTTTGTTTGTAAGTCTTCAATAAAGGTCACAGTAATATCTTACAGAGTTATTGTCTGAATCCCGATATACATGCTAAAAGGTACAACTTCCTTAAGTTTTGTTTGTAAGTCTTCAATAAAGGTCACTGTAATATCTTTCTGAGTTATTGTCTCAATCCCGATATACATGGTAAAAGATACAACTTCCTTAAGTTTTGTTTGTAAGTCTTCAATAAAGGTCACTATAATATCTTTCAGAGTTATTGTCTGAATCCCGATATACATGCTAAAAGGTACAACTTCCTTAAGTTTTGTTTGTAAGTCTTCAATGAAGGTCACTGTAATATCTTTCAGAGTTATTGTCTGAATCCCGATATACATGCTAAAAGGGTGTCTGTAAGTCTTCAATAAAGGTCACTGTAATATCTTTCTGAGTTATTGTCTCAATCCCGATATACATGGTAAAAGATACAACTTCCTTAAGTTTTGTTTGTAAGTCTTCAATAAAGGTCACAGTAATATCTTACAGAGTTATTGTCTGAATCCCGATATACATGCTAAAAGGTACAACTTCCTTAAGTTTTGTTTGTAAGTCTTCAATAAAGGTCACTGTAATATCTTTCTGAGTTATTGTCTCAATCCCGATATACATGGTAAAAGATACAACCTCCTTAAGTTTTGTTTGTAAGTCTTCAATGAGGGTCACTGTAATATCTTTCAGAGTTATTGTCTGAATCCCGATATACATGCTAAAAGGTACAACTTCCTTAAGTTTTGTTTGTAAGTCTTCAATGAAGGTCACTGTAATATCTTTCAGAGTTATTGTCTGAATCCCGATATACATGCTAAAAGGGTGTCTGTAAGTCTTCAATAAAGGTCACTGTAATATCGTTCAGAGTTATTGTCTGAATCCTGATATACATGCTAAAAGGTACAACTTCCTTAAGTTTTGTTTGTAAGTCTTCAATAAAGGTCACTGTAATATCTTTCAGAGTTATTGTCTGAATCCCGATATACATGCTAAAAGGTACAACTTACTTAGGTTTTGTTTGTAAGTCTTCAATAAAGGTCACTGTAATATCTTTCAGAGTTATTGTCTGAATCCCGATATACATGCTAAAAGGTACAACTTCCTTAAGTTTTGTTTGTAAGTCTTCAATAAAGGTCACTGTAATATCTATCAGAGTTATTGTCTCAATCCCGATATACATGCTAAAAGGTACAACTTCCTTAAGTTTTGTTTGTATGTCTTCAATAAAGGTCACTGTAATATCTTTCAGAGTTATTGTCTCAATCCCGATATACATGCTAAAAGGTACAACTTCCTTAAGTTTTGTTTGTAAGTCTTCAATAAAGGTCACTATAATATCTTTCAGAGTTATTGTCTGAATCCCGATATACATGCTAAAAGGTACAACTTCCTTAGGTTTTGTTTGTAAGTCTTCAATAAAGGTCACTGTAATATCTTTCAGAGTTATTGTCTCAATCCCGATATACATGGTAAAAGGTACAACTTCCTTAAGTTTTGTTTGTAAGTCTTCAATAAAGGTCACTGTAATATCTTTCAGAGTTATTGTCTTAATCCCGATATATATGTTAAAAGGTACAACTTCCTTAAGTTTTGTTTGTAAGTCTTCAATAAAATTCACTGTAATATCTTTCAGAGTTATTGTCTCAATCCCGATATACATGCTGAAAGGTACAACTTCCTTAAGTTTTGTTTGTAAGTCTTCAATAAAGGTCACTGTAATATCTTTCAGAGTTATTGTCTGAATCCTGATATACATGCTAAAAGGTACAACTTCCTTAAGTTTTGTTTGTAAGTTTCAATAAAGGTCACTGTAATATCTTTCAGAGTTATTGTCTCAATCCTGATATACATGCTAAAAGGTACAACTTCCTTAAGTTTTGTCCATGAGTGTGGTTTTAGAAAATGTTCTGATGGTGATAACACAATGTTACTACTGTAACCCATCCTTGTTTACATGGTGCAGTAATGATATTTACTCTGTTTAGTTTATATTCCAATAGATAGCAGTGGTTTACAACATTTAGTTGATTTTTTTTATTTTAGATGGCATTTTTTTTTAAAGTTTTACTCTACGCTTAGTTCATATTTATTCTGATAGGTGGCAGTAGTAATATTTATAATATTTAATTGATATTTATTCCGATAGGTGGTGTTTTAATGTCCATCCATACAGAGTTCAAAACAACAACTGACTCACCCGTGCAGGCAAGGTCACGCTCCGCTGCGTCACGTGGGAAAACATACGTACATGTTTTCGTACATGTTCTCAGCACAGGTGGCATTAGTAATATTTACTACAAATGGAAATATTAAGACGCCAATATTTCTTTTCACATATCAATCAAACTTCTACTGTCCTTACTGCGATGAAAAAATATTGGGAGGACTTGACTCATCAGGGGTGAACCCTCCCAGCGGTTTCACCAATTTAATCTACCAGACCGCTTCTTTAGAGCTCTAATACTGTATTGGATCATTCTCTAAAGAAGCGGTCTGGTAGATTAAAAAAAAAAAAAAATTGGCGAAACCACTGGGAGGGTTCACCACTGATAAGCCAATCCATCCCAATATATTTTTTCATCGCAGTAAGGACAGTAGAAGTTTGGTTTATTTGTGAAAAGAAACATTCGCGTCTTAATGTTTTCATTTGTTATATATAGATGGCGTGTTTTTGCTTTGTATTTATATATACTACACGTTTTGTAGATATTTATTCCGATAGGTGGCAGAAGTGATCTTTACTACGTCTAGTTGATATTCGCTCCGATAGATGGCAGTAGTTATCTTTACAACGTTTGGTTAATATTGGGGTAGTTGGCGTTCTGAGCTCAACAGGAACCTGGGTTATAAATATCTCTCCGATAGATGGCAGTAGTTATCTTTACAACGTTTGGTTGATATTTGGGTAGTTGGCGTTCTTGGCTCCACAGGAACCTGGGTTATAAATATCTCTCCGATAGATGGCAGTAGTTATCTTTACAACGTTTGGTTGATATTTGGGTAGTTGGCATTCTGCGCTCCACAGGAACCTGGGTTATAAATATCTCTCCGATAGATGGCAGTAGTTATCTTTACAACGTTTGGTTGATATTTGGGTAGTTGGCGTTCTGCGCTCCACAGGAACCTGGGTTATAAATATCTCTCCGATAGATGGCAGTAGTTATCTTTACAACGTTTGGTTGATAATTGGGTAGTTGGCGTAGTACGCTCCACAGGAACCTGGGTTATAAATATCTCTCCGATAGATGGCAGTAGTTATCTTTACAACGTTTGGTTGATATTTGGGTAGTTGGCATTCTGCGCTCCACAGGAACCTGGGTTATAAATATCTCTCCGATAGATGGCAGTAGTTATCTTTACAACGTTTGGTTGATATTTGGGTAGTTGGCGTTCTGCGCTCCACAGGAACCTGGGTTATAAATAATCTCTCCGATAGATGGCAGTAGTTATCTTTACAACGTTTGGTTGATATTTGGGTAGTTGGCGTTCTGCGCTCCACAGGAACCTGGGTTATAAATATCTCTCCGATAGATGGCAGTAGTTATCTTTACAACGTTTGGTTGATATTTGGGTAGTTGGCATTCTGAGCTCCACAGGAACCTGGGTTATAAATATCTCTCCGATAGATGGCAGTTGTTATCTTTACAACGTTTGGTTGATATTTGGGTAGTTGGCGTTCTGCGCTCCACAGAAACCTGGGTTATAAATATCTCTCCGATAGATGGCAGTAGTTATCTTTACAACGTTTGGTTGATATTTGGGTAGTTGGCATTCTGCGCTCCACAGGAACCTGGGTTATAAATATCTCTCCGATAGATGGCAGTAGTTATCTTTACAACGTTTGGTTGATATTTGGGTAGTTGGCGTTCTGCGCTCCACAGGAACCTGGGTTATAAATATCTCTCCGATAGATGGCAGTAGTTATCTTTACAACGTTTGGTTGATATTTGGGTAGTTGGCATTCTGCGCTCCACAGGAACCTGGGTTATAAATAACTCTCCGATAGATGGCAGTAGTTATCTTTACAACGTTTGGTTGATATTTGGGTAGTTGGCGTTCTGCGCTCCACAGGAACCTGGGTTATAAATAACTCTCCGATAGATGGCAGTAGTTATCTTTACAACGTTTGGTTGATATATGGGTAGTTGGTATTCTGCGCTCCACAGGAACCTGGGTTATAAATATCTCTCCGATAGATGGCAGTAGTTATCTTTACAACGTTTGGTTGATATTTGGGTAGTTGGCGTTCTGAGCTCCACAGGAACCTGGGTTATAAATATCTCTCCGATAGATGGCAGTAGTTATCTTTACAACGTTTGGTTGATATTTGGGTAGTTGGCATTCTGCGCTCCACAGGAACCTGGGTTATAAATATCTCTCCGATAGATGGCAGTAGTTATCTTTAAAACGTTTGGTTGATATTTGGGTAGTTGGCGTTCTGCGCTCCACAGGAACCTGGGTTATAAATATCTCTCCGATAGATGGCAGTAGTTATCTTTACAACGTTTGGTTGATATTTGGGTAGTTGGCGTTCTGCGCTCCACAGGAACCTGGGTTATAAATATCTCTACGATAGATGGCAGTAGTTATCTTTACAACGTTTGGTTGATATTTGGGTAGTTGGCATTCTGCGCTCCACAGGAACCTGGGTTATAAATATCTCTCCGATAGATGGCAGTAGTTATCTTTACAACGTTTGGTTGATATTTGGGTAGTTGGCGTTCTGAGCTCCACAGGAACCTGGGTTATAAATATCTCTCCGATAGATGGCAGTAGTTATCTTTACAACGTTTGGTTGATATTTGGGTAGTTGGCGTTCTGCGCTCCACAGGAACCTGGGTTATAAATATCTCTCCGATAGATGGCAGTAGTTATCTTTACAACGTTTGGTTGATATTTGGGTAGTTGGCGTTCTGCGCTCCACAGGAACCTGGGTTATAAATATCTCTCCGATAGATGGCAGTAGTTATCTTTACAACGTTTGGTTGATATTTGGGTAGTTGGCATTCTGCGCTCCACAGGAACCTGGGTTATAAATATCTCTCCGATAGATGGCAGTAGTTATCTTTACAACGTTTGGTTGATATTTGGGTAGTTGGCGTTCTGCGCTCCACAGGAACCTGGGTTATAAATATCTCTCCGATAGATGGCAGTAGTTATCTTTACAACGTTTGGTTGATATTTGGGTAGTTGGCGTTCTGCGCTCCACAGGAACCTGGGTTATAAATATCTCTCCGATAGATGGCAGTAGTTATCTTTACAACGTTTGGTTGATATTTGGGTAGTTGGCGTCCTGAGCTCCACAGGAACCTGGGTTATAAATATCTCTCCGATAGATGGCAGTAGTTATCTTTACAACGTTTGGTTGATATTTGGGTAGTTGGCGTTCTGAGCTCCACAGGAACCTGGGTTATAAATATCTCTCCGATAGATGGCAGTTGTTATCTTTACAACGTTTGGTTGATATTTGGGTAGTTGGCGTTCTGCGCTCCACAGGAACCTGGGTTATAAATATCTCTCCGATAGATGGCAGTAGTTATCTTTACAACTTTTGGTTGATATTTGGGTAGTTGGCGTTCTGAGCTCCACAGGAACCTGGGTTATAAATATCTCTCCGATAGATGGCAGTAGTTATCTTTACAACGTTTGGTTGATATTTGGGTAGTTGGCATTCTGCGCTCCACAGGAACCTGGGTTATAAATATCTCTCCGATAGATGGCAGTAGTTATCTTTACAACGTTTGGTTGATATTTGGGTAGTTGGTATTCTGCGCTCCACAGGAACCTGGGTTATAAATATCTCTCCGATAGATGGCAGTAGTTATCTTTACAACGTTTGGTTGATATTTGGGTAGTTGGCGTTCTGCGCTCCACAGGAACCTGGGTTATAAATATCTCTCCGATAGATGGCAGAAGTTATCTTTACAACGTTTGGTTGATATTTGGGTAGTTGGCGTTCTGCGCTCCACAGGAACCTGGGTTATAAATATCTCTCCGATAGATGGCAGTAGTTATCTTTACAACGTTTGGTTGATATTTGGGTAGTTGGCATTCTGCGCTCCACAGGAACCTGGGTTATAAATATCTCTCCGATAGATGGCAGTAGTTATCTTTACAACGTTTGGTTGATATTTGGGTAGTTGGCATTCTGCGCTCCACAGGAACCTGCGTTATAAATATCTCTCCGATAGATGGCAGTAGTTATCTTTACAACGTTTGGTTGATATTTGGGTAGTTGGCATTCTGCCCTCCACAGGAACCTGGGTTATAAATATCTCTCCGATAGATGGCAGTAGTTATCTTTACAACGTTTAGTTGATATTTGGGTAGTTGGCATTCTGCGCTCCACAGGAACCTGGGTTATAAATATCTCTCCGATAGATGGTAGTAGTTATCTTTACAACGTTTTGTTGATATTTGGGTAGTTGGCATTCTGCGCTCCACAGGAACCTGGGTTATAAATATCTCTCCGATAGATGGCAGTAGTTATCTTTACAACGTTTGGTTGATATTTGGGTAGTTGGCATTCTGCCCTCCACAGGAACCTGGGTTATAAATATCTCTCCGATAGATGGCAGTAGTTATCTTTACAACGTTTGGTTGGTATTTGGGTAGTTGGCGTTCTGCGCTCCACAGGAACCTGGGTTATAAATATCTCTCCGATAGATGGCAGTAGTTATCTTTACAAGGTTTGGTTGATATTTGGGTAGTTGGCATTCTGCGCTCCACAGGAACCTGGGTTATAAATATCTCTCCGATAGATGGCAGTAGTTATCTTTACAACGTTTGGCTGATATTTGGGTAGTTGGCGTTCTGCGCTCCACAGGAACCTGGGTTATAAATATCTCTCCGATAGATGGCAGTAGTTATCTTTACAACGTTTGGTTGATATTTGGGTAGTTGGCGTTCTGCGCTCCACAGGAACCTGGGTTATAAATATCTCTCCGATAGATGGCAGTAGTTATCTTTACAACGTTTGGTTGATATTTGGGTAGTTGGCATTCTGCGCTACACAGGAACCTAGGTTATAAATATCTCTCCGATAGATGGCAGTAGTTATCTTTATAACGTTTGGTTGATATTTGGGTAGTTGGCGTTCTGCGCTCCACAGGAACCTGGGTTATAAATATCTCTCCGATAGATGGCAGTAGTTATCTTTACAACGTTTGGTTGATATTTGGGTAGTTGGCATTCTGCGCTCCACAGGAACCTGGGTTATAAATATCTCTCCGATAGATGGCAGTAGTTATCTTTACAACGTTTGGTTGATATTTGGGTAGTTGGCATTCTGCGCTCCACAGGAACCTGGGTTATAAATATCTCTCCGATATAGATGGCACTAGTTATCTTTACAACGTTTGGTTGATATTTGGGTAGTTGGCGTTCTGCGCTCCACAGGAACCTGGGTTATAAATATCTCTCCGATATAGATGGCACTAGTTATCTTTACAACGTTTGGTTGATATTTGGGTAGTTGGCATTCTGCGCTCCACAGGAACCTGGGTTATAAATATCTCTCCGATATAGATGGCACTAGTTATCTTTACAACGTTTGGTTGATATTTGGGTAGTTGGCATTCTGCGCTCCACAGGAACCTGGGTTATAAATATGTTGTATTTTGAATTTTAATTTAGCATAACTGCAGCTTATTAATTTAAACAAATTTATTATTCAAATACAAGGAGAGGTTAAACAAACTAATTAACTTAACAAATGAAGAAAAAGTTGAGCTTCAATATTCTAAGCTATTACTACAACATAAACAAAACAAACTTAGTCAAAAAGGAAAATATTGACATCACAGATTATTTTAAATTGATTTGTTTACCAAATATCAACAACTCCCCCCTTTGGTGAGGAAATCAAAATTAGGGTCAAAAAGAAGTCCCATATTTACAAGCAGTCTCTGAAGTCTGTCTCCTGGCAGCCTCTTGGTGAGAAGATCCGCTTCTTGAGCTTCTGAGTTCACGAAGGAGATCCTCAAATTTCCCTTTGAGACTTCATCTTTCACGAAGAAATATTTTCTGTTAATGTGCTTGGTTCTACAATGATGAGATGTTCCTTTAATCCAGTCTATTGCTGATTTACTGTCTGTCTTCAGAACAAGTGGTATTTCAACACATGATTGATGACCTATTTCAGAAAGAAAGTTCATAAACCATTTTAACTCTTTAGTGCCCTCACAGATAGCCATTAATTCCGCTTCGCATGTTGACGGGGCTACCAGTGGTTGTTTTTGAGATTTCCAACTAAGTAGTGAAGATCCTAATTTAGTTAAATATCCTGAAAAAGATTTTGAGTCTTTAGTTGAGGACCAACTAGCATCTGTAAATACTTCAATTTTCCCTCTTATTCTGTCAAAGCATAACTTGTAGCTTTTCGTTCCCTTCAAGTATCTATATATTCTTTTAAGTGCAGTAAGGTGAATGACTTTGGGATCCTTGCTGTATTGGGAGAGTTGACTAACATAAAATGTTATATCGGGCCTTGTTCCCACTGATAAATACATCAAGGAACCTATCATTTCTTGGTAAAGTTTAGGGTCCACAGGAGAAGAGTCTGGGTGATTATCCAGATCTTGATTAAAATCACCAGGGGTTTTTACTGGATTACATTCTTCAAGGTTAAATTTCTTCAAAATCTTTTCTACATAGGCTTCTTGTGAAAGTTCGAAACAATTTTCTTTTTCCTCAATTTTCATTCCAAGAAAAAATATAGGCTTTTCTTTTCGAACAATGACAATTTGCTTATCCAATTGCTTAACTATTCTGTTAATTATAGTACTATCCGATCCAATAATGAGAAAATCATCTACATAAATCCCAATTATTAGAGTTTTCTCCTCTTCTTGAAGGATGTATGCACATGGTTCACTTTCTAAACGTCCGAGTCCAATATCATTAAAAATTTGGTTATTTTTTTCATTCCAGCATCTTCCGGATTGTGGTAAACCATATAAACTTCTGTTTAGTTTACACACTTTATTTTCCTGTCCTGCTTGAACAAATCCTTCAGGTTGTTCCAGGTACACATCGTCTTTTAGTTCCGCATTGAGATAGGCAGTTTTAACATCATATTGCTCAATTTTCATGTTTTGTTTTGATGCAATGGCAATCAATGTTCTTAAAGAGTCCAGCTTCATCACAAGAGCAAAAGATTCTTCATAGTCAACGCCAGGTTTTTGATTATGCCCCATTGCAACAAATCTAGCCTTTCTTTTGTCAATGCTCTTCCATCTGGATTCATTTTTATATTAAAAATCCATTTTCCTTTTATCAGGTTTTCATTTTCTGGTTTGGGTAAAAGGGTCCAAACATTATGTGAAGTTAGGGAATGGAATTCCTCTTCCATTGCTTCTTTCCATTGGTCTGAAAATGGGGTGTTCATGGCTTCTCGATATGTTTTGAGTATGTTCATGGAAGTTGAAGATAGTTCGGTTACATTGGCTGCGTTTCTTTCTTTTATTCTTTCAGATCGTCTTACACCACTTGCTCTCAGCCTCTCTTCCTGCTCTTGTAGATTGATGAGATGCTTTGCCTGAATATCTTCATTAGTTCTTCCTGCAATACGTCCGGGTTTTCGGGGTAATCCTGATGATTCAGGTATTGGTTCAGGGTTGTCTGGAGTATTTAGTTCTTCTGGAGTAGAGCCCATGGTATGTGTAATTTGAAAGAAATCTGATTCATGTTGTTCATTTCTACAGATAATATGATCTTGGACATGTTGGTCAAAAACATTAGAAGTCAAGAGATCACAGCCTTTTGAATTTTCATCAAATTTGACAGTTTGAACTTCGTGTATTTTTCCATCTTGTGGATCATATATTCTATAAGCTTTTCTTTGTCTGGAGTAACCGGTGAATGTTCCTTTTCTTGCTCTAGAGTCAAATTTATTTCTTTGATTTTTAGGAATGTAATAGTAGGCAAGACTTCCAAAGATTTTTAAATGTGCTACTGATGGTTTGCGTCCAGTCCATTTCTCTATGGGAGTTTTCATGTTATCATTCTTGGTCGGTGTGCAATTCTTCAAATAAGCGACTGTTGCAATGGCTTCCGCCCAAAACTCAGTTGGTAACTTAGCATCAAATAACATAGTTCTAGCCCAATCTAGAAGGGTGCGATTGGTTCGTTCTGCACAATTCCGTTGCTTTGTGGTGAATATGGAACTGTTCTGTGATGGTGTATTCCTTCATTTCTGAAAAACTCATGGAATTTTTTATTTGCAAATGCAGTTCCGTTGTCCTATCTAATTTTTTTTTTTTTTTTTAACATTAGTTTCATTTTCTCGATGATTTTTAAATTCTACAAAAAAATCAAATGCATCTTCCTTTGATTTCAAGAAGTATACAAAGATACGTCTACTATACGAATCCACAATAACGTACAGGTATTTTGCACCACCCAGTGATTTGGTTGGCATAGGACCACAGAGATCCATGTGTATAAGTTCTAATGGCCTTTCAGAATGATTATTCTCTATAGCTTTGAAAGGATTTTGGGTGAGTTTACCAAGGATACATGGTTCACATTTTTTGAGATGTTGACAATCAAAATTAAGTCCTTTTACCATATTATTCTTCATCATTTTATCCAAATATTCTTCGTTCAAGTGTCCTAGTCTTCTATGCCACATTGTCTTGGCTGAACATTTATCTTCTGCTTTTAAACAATTATCTTTAGTGCTTAACAAATTTCTAGGTAAAGTTTTAATTATAAACATTCTATCTTCTTCATTAGCCTCAGCTATCAAATCTCCTTTGCAGTTATAAATTTTAGCTATTCCTTTCTCAAAATATACTTTATTTCCATTATTAACCAGACATCTGACAGAAAGAAGATTAGATTTAAGTCTAGGCACATAGAGTACATCCTTAATACAAATATCTTGCTTACCTTCACTTGTGTATGTAGACAATTTCACGTCACCTTGTGCTTCAGCTTTTATGAACCTTTCTTCTTCTGCGAGGTTAATTTCACTGTCAATAGGAATCTTGTTGATAAGCCAATCTTCTCTAGGAGACATGTGTGAAGTGCATCCTGAATCAAGGTTCCAAATGTGCGCATCCTCCTCAGGTAGATGTGAAGAAGAGTAGATCATTTCCGCTGAAGTAAACGCATGTTCAGTGTTAGCAGAACCATTCGCTACATTAGCATGTTCCCTTGAGTTATTTTTCCCAGATGATGAGGACTTAGTTTGCATATTATTTTGTGGATATTTGCATTTTGGTTTATTGAAGTTCGCTTTATCTTGACGATGCCAACAGTTTCTTGACATGTGCCCAAATTTTCCGCATGTATGACATTTCCCTTCAAATTTGCATGTTCTTTGTATCCCTCGGTCATTTCGAGCTTTAAAAGCTTTTTCATATTGACCTTCTTTAGGAAATCCCATTGAGGTTAGCCTCATTTCTTCCTCTTGAAGTGCCTGGAAAACTTCCTTGAGACTCGCAGATCGTTGTGGTCGTAAAACCGCTGCTATATTTTCAAACTTTGGCAACAAACCTCTCACTACATGATACACCATTTCCCTTGGTGAAATAGGCTGTCCCAAGTTAGCACTTCTGGATGCAATATTTCTGGCCCTTGTTATGTAGGCTTCAATGCCTTCATTATTTCTCATTTGAATATTTTTCAATTCAAGTCCAATGTCGATTATTTTATCTTCAATATTTCCAGTATGGATACGCTTCAGTTCATCCCACACAGTTTTAGCATTTGTCTCTCCTATAAATATGACAGCCTGCTCAGGTGACAAATTTACTATTATTATTCCAAACGCCTAATCATTTTTATCCTCCCATTCTTTGAAAAATTCTTCTTCCTTTGAATCTGCCATTCCACGGTTAGGCTTAGGCGATTCGATCACTTTTTTGAACAATTTTTTGCTTCTCAAAATTGCTGATATTTTTAGCGCCCATATGTGATAATTTGAAGATGTCAGTGGCTCTATTCTATTTATCGAATAATATTCTGCCATTTTAAAAAATATATATAATCGTACTCAACCTTTCTTTTAAAAAAATCGGCTGTTTTCTTCTGACGCAATAACAATTAACCAGGCTTCTGCTACCAGTTGTTGTGTTTTGAATTTTAATTTAACATAACTGCAGCTTATTAATTTAAACAAATTTATTATTCAAATACAAGGAGAGGTTAAACAAACTAATTAACTTAACAAATGAAGAAAAAGTTGAGCTTCAATATTCTAAGCTATTACTACAACATAAACAAAACAAACTTAGTCAAAAAGGAACATATTTGACATCACAGATTATTTTTAATTGATTTGTTTACCAATTTCAACAAAATATCTCTCCGATAGATGGCAGTAGTTATCTTTACAACGTTTGGTTGATATTTGGGTAGTTGGCATTCTGCGCTCCACAGGAACCTGGGTTATAAATATCTCTCCGATAGATGGCAGTAGTTATCTTTACAACGTTTGGTTGATATTTGGGTAGTTGGCGTTCTGCGCTCCACAGGAACCTGGGTTATAAATATCTCTCCGATAGATGGCAGTAGTTATCTTTACTACATTTAGTTAATATTTATTCCAATAGGTGGCAGTAGTAATGTTTAAAAGTTACATAAGCAGCAGTAATCTTTTCGACATCCATTATATATATTATTTTGGGTTCAAATACTTAAGTTTTTAAAGTAATAAACACGTATATTTAGATTTAGTACAAAATAGCAAAATTTTTATTTACAAATTGTTTATATATAAATATATATATATATATAACTTTTTTTCTCTCCTACTTGAGATTTTGTTAATTTTTCAAGAAAACAGAGATACTAGCCAATATCCTAGAATAAACTAAATTACCCTTTAGTTAATATTTTTACCGATAGATGGCGCTTTGCTATCTAAAAATAGTCATTTGAGAGAAAGGAGGAGGGGGAGCAGTAACAAGCTCGATAAAAAATCTGAGCTCAGCTGACCCGGCTGATAGTACCCTGTAAGAGATCCTAATCTAGGATACAGGATGAGCAGCGTTTGTACTCCATATTAAGTGCGGCTGCACATGGCTAAGAGAATGGTTAGTGTATACCTTCTTTTTTATAGGAAGCTTTTTATTTTATTTCTTTTTGTTGACTTTGCTTAGAAATATTAATGAAACTGATTCCAATAATTATTAATTAAACATTATATTTATTGATTTACAAGAGAGAGAACAAAATATAAAAGGGAAGCTAATATTAAACAAAGGAACTTTTTTCTTGTTTCGGTTAGCGCCTATTTACCTGTGAGCTTACACACACTCTGTGGTAACAATTAATTAATATACAAGGTATGTCCCATAAGTTCCCGGACTGGGTCCATAAAAAAATAAATAAATGAAAAATGTAAATAAATTTGACAGTTTATTATAGAAAAAATATCTGGCAACACGGTGGTATCAATATCGAGGCGGTACGTGCGCGTGCGCCAAAGTTATTCTAATTTATTTAAAGGTTACACCTTGCGATGCGGCGATTTTACGATGGAACAAAAATTGAAGCAGAGGATTTGCATAGATTTTTGCGTGAAACTTCAAATATCAGCAACCGAAACTTTTGAAATGCTTAATAAAGCATTCCCCAATGACACCCCAAAGAGAATAACTGTTTTTAAATGACATTCTAGATTTAAAGCTGGCAGAATTTCCATTGAAGATGATCCTAGTCAAGGACGCCCAAAATTTCAAAGGACTGATTAAAATTTGCAAAAAAATCACCGATTTGATAAAATAAAATCCTCGAACCACTTTTCTGGAGCTATAGCAAGACACAGGCATCTTTAAAACAACGATTGGAAGGATCGTAACCGAAGATTTGAGGCTCAAAGAGACTCCTGCAAAATTCATCCCAAGATTCCTCACTAATGAGCAAAAACTGTGTCGGCTTGCAACCTGTGAGGACATGCTGGAAATGACAAGAACTGATCCGGAATGGAAAGACAAGATAATCACAGGCGACGAGACATGGGTCTATGGCTATGACCCTGAAAACAAGCGTCAATCTGCCGAGTGGAGAGGTCAGGGTGAGCCTAGATCCAAAAAATCCAGGATATTGAAATCCAGAAACAAGGTGTTGCTGGTCGCTTTTTTGGATAACAAGGGCATTGTTCATCACGAGTATCTTCCTGCAGGCCAAACAGTTATTAAGGAAATGTATTTGAGCATTCTTCGCCGTCTAAGGGAAGCGATTCGAAAAAAAAAGGCCAGAAAAATGGACTAATGGTGACTGGATCCTACACCATGACAATGCCCGCCCTCACACAGCGCACTTGGTGACGAGTTTTTTGGCGAAAAACGGGACAGAAATCCTACCTCAACCACCCTATTCCCCAGACATCGCACCAAATGACTTTTTCCTGTTCCCCAAACTCAAAGCAGTTCTAAAAGGAAGACATTTTGACACCAGGGAAGACATAATAGAAAAATCGCTGCTGGCATTGAAGAGCATTCCAAAAGAGGCCTATAAAAACTGTTTTGACAATTGGGAGAAACGATGGCGCTGGTGCGTTGAAGCAAGGGGGGATTACTTTGAAAAGTTTTAATAAAAAAATTTAAAAAAAACTTACCTTTTTTTTTATGGACCCAGTCCGGGAACTTATGGGACATACCTTGTATATACAACAATTTTTCAGAAATAATTCTCTTAGAGAATATATATTTTAAAAATTATATCGTCTTAATACAAAAGGTTTTGCCGTTTTTTATTTGTTTTTTTTTTTTCAAACTTCAAACAATCTTTTGATGCACCATTTCTAATTATAGCATAACATTAGGGAATTTTAATTGATTTTAAACTATTTTTGGGATGAAATATTAAAAAGCATCAATGAAGTTTTTAAACTTTTTAAAAATTAATGTCATGTGGATGTTATTAAAAGATTATTTTATAAAATAAATGTTTCAACTTTAATATAAAAATTTACTGTCGTGATTTCCTAATTGTTCTTTATTTCTACATCAAAAAATGTATAATTGTCATTTTTTTAATGGGGAGAAATAAATATAAGCTCTCTATTTGATTAAAATTTGCAAATTCCTTTGATAAAATAAAGTACTTCAAATTCTATCAACATATTTCTTCAAATTAAAGACACTTAGGCCAGTAAATCTTTTTATTGTCTCGACGTTTCGACAAAAACTTTTGTCCTCGTCAGGAACGAACAAAAATTAAAGATTTACTGGCTGAAGTGTCTTTTATTTGAAGAAATAGGAATGCCGGTTGGTAGCTCCTTAATTTCTCGAGGACTGTATTTTGTTCCTTTATAAGGCTCCACTCTGCTGCTGCCTACCTCGTGTATTCCTATCAATCCAACACACCAACACTGTGAGACATACACTTTATTTAAACAACAAAAACTATTTATACACCTTGGCCCGTGGTCAAAAGATTTAAAACAGAATAACTTATTTTACAAACAAATTGTGCAAAATAGGCAGTATTAACAATTGATCTAGACACAGAATTAACAGATTAATACTAAATAAATATTCACAGATATATATATTTAATTGCAAAATATGCAAAATAGGCAGTATTAACAATTGATCTAGACACAGAATAAACAGATTAATAGTAGAGTAATTCTTCCTGGAATGAACTTATACGATAATAACAAGGCGAAGGAAGACGAGTATCTTTATTGGTGCATAAGAGCGAGCTTTCGGGCAAAAGCCCTTCGACTGGCAAGATATAACGACACTATGAACGACATCGATGGCTGTAGAGAATATATACACATATTAATTTACATAAATATAGAAAAAAGCATGCAAATGGGCAATTTAACTATTTGTAAAAATGAGAGGTAAAAAATAAAAATGGAAAAAATGAAATAGAAATCCTATAGGGTAATAGGAGAGATGCCAGAACATTAGCTGAAGGAAAGAAATATTAATGAGGCACAATATATGGTTGAAATGGGATATCAAGTATATAAAAGAGAAATTTATACATAAAGGCCAGGAGAGCTTGACATGCTTCAAGGAGGTCAATATTTTACAGTAAAACACAAGGGGGAGGTTTAAATAAAGGACAGGAGAGGATGATAGGCTTCTGGAAGTTCTATTTTTCTATTGATGCTATTTAGTTTGTGGGATACTATTGATTCTAAAATTAGTCTTTGGTGTAAGATATGTATGTGGCTGTAATGTATGGTGGGGTTTTTGATGTTGAACGTGTGGCCCGTGGTCTGCATATGTTGGTAAATGAGGGACTTGGTATCTTGACGGGAAATATTGCGGGAATGTTCAGTCATCCTGATGGATACAGATCTACCCGTCTCACCAACGTAAGTGGCAGGGCACTGTTCGCATGAGACGGAGTAGACTGCACCCACAGAACGAAGGGGGGCAGGAGGAGCTGAGGACTTAGTATGAGGGTGACGGAGGGATGAAAGAAGGTTCGGGGAGTTTTTATATATGGTACGGATGCCATAGGATTTGAGTTTTCTGGCTATATCAACAGAGGAGGGGGAGTAAGGGAGAAAACACAATGATCTGTATGTCATGGAAGGATTGGATCTTCAACAGTCATTAACCTGTCGGACCACCCTCTGACGCCATCGGAGACCTCACTCCTTGAGAAGGGACTGAAATACCGCATCCCCTCCAAACCCAATCCACCAGTGATCATCAGCGCCATTGAATCATCCATCAAGTCCTTCAATCTGCAAGAGAAGTTTTCCATCAGATCTATGGTAGCTAAAAATTTATCTAGGCTCTTTCTCCCTCCCCCTAACCATCTTGAAAACACCATTACACTTAAAAAACTCAAACTTCGTAAATCAATAGTTATTACTAGGTCAGATAAAGGTGCTAACACAGTTATATTGAATCAGGAAAGTTACATTTCAAAAATGCACAATTTACTTAGCGATGACTCCACTTTCTTACCCATCACAGACCAAACCAGCCTCTCTGTCGTTAAAGATTTCAGAACCTCACTTCTCCGACTCAAGAAATCTAAAAGCATCTCACCTGAAGAATACACCTCGTTTACCTCAAACCTCCACAGTTCAGCCTATATTTACGGCCTCCCCAAAATACATAAACCTGAAGTACCCCTCCGCCCCATCATAGCCTATCACTTATCGCCCGCTTACCCTCTGGCTAAATATCTTTCCAGCTTCCTCTCCCCTCTATTAACCAATTATAATAATACCCTTTCTATTAACAGCACCCCACACTTCATTAATGAATTAACAGCTCTTAAACCAGACCCCGCCTACACTATGTGTTCCTTCGACGTCACCTCCCTCTACCTCTGTCTTCCTCATCAGCTCATCACAGATGGCTTGACTCATTTCCTTCAATCTCAAAATGTCGATACCCACACTTCCTCAACCATAGTCCAACTTACCAAAACATGCTTAAGCATGAACACATTCTCATTCCTACAGCACCATTACAGACAGTTCAGGGGCTCCCCAATGGGCAGCCCTCTATCTACCATTATTGCCGAAATTGTCATGACTAGAATAGATAATTGGATTACTCATACCCTCCCAACAGATATCCAGTTCTGGCGCAGGTACATTGATGATGTCTTCTGTGTATGCAAAAAAGGTCAGGAGAGCTTCATACTATCAACCCTTAACAATTACAACCAAGATATTTCCTTCACTCTAGAAACTGAAACTAACCATGTTCTCCCATTCCTAGACATCTTAATTATCCGCACCCCATCCTCATTTCACACTACAGTTTATCATAAAAAACAATGCCCCCCCTGCTACACTCATTACAATTCTCACTGCCCCACCTCCCATAAAATCAATATTGTTAGAACTCTTACAAAAAGAATATCCACCCATTGTTCCATAGACATATTTAAAATAATAGAAAGAAATCGCATTATAACCCAGCTCTCCATGGCTTCTTTTCCACTCTGGTTCATTAACAAATATACTTACACACCTGCAACCTCCAATCCTTCCATGACATACAGATCATTGTGTTTTCTCCCTTACTCCCCCTCCTCTGTTGATATAGCCAGAAAACTCAAATCCTATGGCATCCGTACCATATATAAAAACTCCCCGAACCTTCTTTCATCCCTCCGTCACCCTCATACTAAGTCCTCAGCTCCTCCTGCCCCCCTTCGTTCTGTGGGTGCAGTCTACTCCGTCTCATGCGAACAGTGCCCTGCCACTTACGTCGGTGAGACGGGTAGATCTGTATCCATCAGGATGACTGAACATTCCCGCAATATTTCCCGTCAAGATACCAAGTCCCTCATTTACCAACATATGCAGACCACGGGCCACACGTTCAACATCAACAACCCCACCATACATTACAGCCACATACATAGCTTACACCAAAGACTCATTTTAGAATCAATAGTATCCCACAAACTAAATAGCATCAATAGAAAAATAGAACTTCCAGAAGCCTATCATCCTCTCCTGTCCTTTATTTAAACCTCCCCCTTGTGTTTAACTGTAAAATATTGACCTCCTTGAAGCATGTCAAGCTCTCCTGGCCTTTATGTATAAATTTCTCTTTTATATACTTGATATCCCATTTCAACCATATATTGTGCCTCATTAATATTTCTTTCCTTCAGCTAATGTTCTGGCATCTCTCCTATTACCCTATAGGATTTCTATTTCATTTTTTCCATTTTTATTTTTTACCTCTCATTTTTACAAATAGTTAAATTGCCCATTTGCATGCTTTTTTCTATATTTATGTAAATTAATATGTGTATATATTCTCTACAGCCATCGATGTCGTTCATAGTGTCGTTATATCTTGCCAGTCGAAGGGCTTTTGCCCGAAAGCTCGCTCTTATGCACCAATAAAGATACTCGTCTTCCTTCGCCTTGTTATTATCGTATAAAAACAGATTAATACTAAATAAATATTCACAGATATATACATTTAATTGCAAAATATGCAAAATAGGCAGTATTAACAATTGATCTAGACACAGAATAAACAGATTAATACTAAATAAATATTCACAGATATAGACATTTAATTGCAAAATATGCAAAATAGGCAGTATTAACAATTGATCTAGACACAGAATAAACAGATTAATACTAAATAAATATTCACAGATATATACATTTAATTCTCAACACCGGCCAGGCAGCCTCTATCTTTACAATCTATCAACATAAACAAAACATTTTTAAAATAATTTAATGTCCAAAAATAGCTTTTTCTGATATATTAAAAACACACATATTTGTAGCCAAATTATCTATTTTCTAAAACATTCCTATTTCATGATCATACTTATAATTTCGCATGGAAAATATTATCACATAGAAAATTAGAAAAAGACAAACTTCAGGATGACACAGCAATTTACTAAGTCAAAAACAAAATCAACATTTATATATATAAGATACAAGTTAAGCAACAACAACAAAAAGTCTTTATTTAGGGTTACTGACCCTATACAGGATTCACCAGAGGTATGCATAAGAACAAAGCAGTGAGACAAAGGAAACAACGATATAGACAGAATAAAAAGAAAAAAAAAACAAGAAAGAGAAAGAGGGAAGCAAGAAAAACAACACAAAAAGAGTAGCAGTAAGAAAGTGAGGAGTGAGTGTCACTTGGCCTTCTTCTGAGATATGGACTTGTGGAAACCATAAAACGCCGTAGCAATATACTTTTTCTGGGTCATATTGTCAATTAAGCACAGAGGATACAAGTTGAGCAATGAAGGAAGTTCCCAGAGTATAAAAATATAAATAATACAGGAGAACCTTGAAGAAGGAATCAAAGTTTACGGTGACGAGGTTTTTCTTTTATTTGTGCTGTATAATCGGCAAGCTTTCGTATTATGACGTCCTTTAACAGGCTACTATCCAAGAAACTAGAAGATAATATATATATGTACACGTGAATATTTACATAATTAGAAATTTTCTTAATGAAATGAATGATTATTATACAAAAATCGTTTTCTTTTTATCTATGTAAACAAATTAGTTTTGAGAAAAGGATGACTGCCATAAAATGCAGGGAAACCTGCAGTACCTCCCTGTAAAGGACAACACCTAATTGCAGAACCAAATTGCCCTTTAGAGAGAGGTGTCCTCTTACCAGAGAGTTGCTTAATAGTAAAAATGGTAATTTTGCAAATGGAAACTGTCCTTTGTAGAGAGGTGTTCTCTAGCGTGAGTGTCCTCTCATGGAAATTTTACTATATAAATATCAAACAATTAATAATCTGAAAAAGTAAGAATAAATAAAATTAAGAAACTCTTTTAAAAGAAACTTTAATCTTAATTTTATTTATTCTTATTTATTTATTACCAGTTGCGACACGCTATATCCGATCTGAATATTTGCGTGTGAAACTATTTACAATAATTGTAGTAGAGTAGGTAACAGAATTATCAAAAAGAAAATAAACAACTAAGAAAAAGAGCATTAAATAAACATATACATTAAACAAATAAGCAACAACATAAGCAGATAGAAGAAATCGCAAGGTAGTTATTTACAGTATGTTAAGCAATGATGGATGTTGATTTAATGAAGTTATCTGTAATAATTTGTATTGTGGAGAGAGAAAGTTGATCAAGAACGACATTTGAAAATTATCCCGCATGTGTTTCTTTTGAACGAAAAATCGGAATTTATTTTAAGGAGAAATAACGATTATTTCTACCCTTAGAGATGAAGTATGAAAGGATGAATTGTGAAGAGTAATGATGAAGGGAAAAATAAAAGTGTCCAGGGATGGGAATCGAACCCACAGTGCTCCGCTTACCGGACAGATGCCATGTCCACTATATAGGGTACCCTGGACATATTTAAGTTGATCAAGTTGAGCTATTTACAATGAGTTATATTCTAAAGTAACTTATTAATTATTTACATTGATGTAAATCAAGTCGCATAGTAGTGTAGTTCCTCAAGCTGCATGAAGCTATCTATTTTTAATAAAAAAGTCTGCAGAACTTGTTTATTTATTCTTCCTTTTTCAAATAATTTCTAGGTAACTGTTGATCAAATACAATTAATAATCTGTAGATATAAAATATATAATAAATACTTTGCGACAATATATAAAAGGAATTTTATCTTTAACAACGTAAATAACACCTATTTTGAATGACATATAAACAAAACTACTAAAATGATATGAAATAAATACATATTTAATAACGTATTTAAAACCATCTTGAAATGTTGAATATTCTGTGATAAAATAAATACAGAGTTGCCAGTCTATGAATAATTAATTAAAGGGGGCGGTGCCATGGAATGACGTAATCTGACGAATGGGCTTGCAGCAGTCTCATTCGATTATTTCATTGGCTGATTGCATCAGGTTGCGTAACTTTTCGCGCCTGCGCCGTTTAAGCCCCCTATTCGAAATTTTCACCAAAAGAATTTAAAAATAGATCCTGTTCCGATTATCCGAAAGCCCTATTATCCGAATTGAATTTTTTGGTTTGTTTTTAATAACGGAAATGAAGTTTAAAATAATTTTTGTCCCTTTTTTTAGCTTTTATTTAATTTTACAATAAATTATTCACATATAGTGTTCTTTATAAAATAAACATATATTGTTTTTATGTAAACACAATCACACAAAAGCCTTTATTAAGACATGTAGTTTTATAAATGAATTTATCACGGAGTTTCTGCAAAAATAAAAATAAATAAAATAAGTAAAAACTAATCATCTTTATAATGGTAATAATGAAATTTATAAACAGAAAAACACTTAATTCATTAAGACAATTAAGCTCATAAATAGATTAGTCTGGGAAAATCCAAGATTAAGAAATTTCTTATACCTGGATTTACCACCCACGGAGTCTCTGCAAATGAAAAGAATATAAAAAATTAAATCTAATCCCATTTAATGGTAATAATGAAATTTATATACAGGAAAACTTAATTAAGACAACAAAGCTCATAAATAGATTAGTCTGGGTAAATCGGAGGATAAGAAATTTCCTATACCTGGATTCACCACCCACGGAGTCTCTGCAAATGATAAGAATATAAAAAGTAAAATATAATCGTAAATAATAAAAAGTAAAATTTAATTGTAATAATGAAATTTATATATACAGGAAAACTTAATTAAGACAATTAAGCTCATAAATAGATTAGTCTGGGTAAATCGGAAGAAAAGAAATTTCTTTTATCTGGATTTTTACCACGGCGCCTGCAAATGAAAAGAATATAAAAAGTAAAATATAATCACATTTAATGGTAATAATGAAATTATTGTTTCTCTTTTTATTTTTGATTACTTTTTATTGTATAATATGTTTATAACTGTTTCTGTTTTTAAAAATATGTAAATCGACGCAATTATCCCTAGCTGGGATATCGCGTTTTGTGTGTTGAAATAAATAAATAAATGAAATTTATATATACAGGAAAACTTAATTAATACAATTAAGCTCATGGATTAGTCTGGGAAATCCAAGAATAAGAAATTTCCACACACGGAGTCTCTGCAAATGAAAAGAATATAAAAAGTAAAATATAATCACACATTTAATGGTAATATTGAAATTTATATACAGGAAAAAAACAATTAAGACAATTAATCACATAACAGATTGGTCTGGGTAAATCCAAGCAAAAGAAAAATATACAAAATAAATAAACTATGTAAGCACATGTATTTACATATGATACATACATACATAAGCCTTTACTGAGATATTTCGTCTTATTAAAAAAATTCCTCAACTGAAGAGAATGAAGCTTATAAAAATTTGAAGCGGAACTTATATTTATAGTGTCTTTTGGAAATGTGTATATACACAATAACTCTAAGACAATATCTAAATGTACAAGATGATTTGTATAAATCTTTGTCTATAAAAATAAGTAAAATTAATATTGTACAATATTTTAAGATTAAATCTTCGTTCAATGAACTTTTTTTTCTCTTTTTTTAAACAGTGAAAACATATAATTTCTATTGCATATATACTTTTATTAGAACAATTATATTATGATGCATTAGCGCGCCATCTATAATGAAAATTTGAAACTATTATAGACGCGTATGATTCTTTTAAAAGTAGAAATTGTTTAATTTTTAAAAGGATTATACGCGTCTATAATAGTTTCAAATTTTTCATATATGCTTGGAGATTATGATGGGATAAAAATGAGGTGTAGATTCCGGGTATACACTTATCCCCCGATTTACACGGTAGATACGTTCCTGAGAAAAACGTGTAAATCGAGGGATAGGTGTATATTAAACTGTCAAATCTGAATAGGTGTTCGTCCCCTCATGATTCAAAGCCTTCCAATATTCTTTTCAACATAGGTAGTATAGAGTAGAATATCGCATTTTAGTATAGTGCGATAAAAACAAAAAAAAAACTTATTTGGAAAACCGTGTAAAAGCGAAAACGTGTAAAACAAGTACCGTGTAAATCGGGGGATAGGTGTATTATCCTTTGACGAACTTTGATTTTCCAGGAACAGTCTGAAGTGTTTGATGTCTTTGGAATTTGCTGTTGTTTCTTGGAAGTTTTTAGATAGGGTGGTGACATGTCCCACTAGAAGAGATGTCGAACTATTTTGTCTGAAAGCTGTTTTATGTTGTTACATTCTTTCTTATAATACTTTGCTATGTATATGTATAAAAATACAACACAATTGTTTTTTTTTTTCATTTTCGAAGATAATGTTTTGTATTTTTCTTACTGCAATGGAAAAAATATTGGAAGGTCTGGCTCATCAGTGTTTTTACCATTGCAGTAAAGGCATTATAGTGATCATTTATTTTTATTCTGTATAAACTATTTGGCAAGCATACACACTCATGGATAAAACGTTTTCTTTAAAGAGACAGAGGCAATTTTGTTCATACTTGGTTATCTCGTGTGTCTTCAATAAAGGTCAGTGTAGTATATTTCAGAGTTATTGTCTCAATCCCGATATACATGCTAAAAGGTACAACTTTCTTAAGTTTTGTTTGTAAGTCTTCAATAAAGGTCACTGTAATATCTTTCAGAGTTATTGTCTCAATCCCGATATACATGCTAAAAGGTACAACTTCCTTAAGTTTTGTTTGTAAGTCTTCAATAAAGGTCACTGTAATATCTTTCAGAGTTATTGTCTCAATCCCGATATACATGCTAAAAGGTACAACTTTCTTAAGTTTTGTTTGTAAGTCTTCAATAAAGGTCACTGTAATATCTTTCAGAGTTATTGTCTCAATCCCGATATACATGCTAAAAGGTACAACTTCCTTAAGTTTTGTTTGTAAGTCTTCAATAAAGTTCACTGTAATTTCTTTCAGAGTCATTGCCTGAATCCCAATATACATGCTAAAAGGTACAACTTCCTTAAGTTTTGTTTGTAAGTCTTCAATAAAGTTCACTGTAATATCTTTCAGAGTTATTGTCTGTATACCGATATACATGCTGAAAGGTACGACTTCCTTAAGTTTTGTTTGTAAGTCTTCAATAAAGGACACTGTAATATCTTTCAGAGTTATTGTCTGAATCCCGATATATATGCTGAAAGGTACAACTTTCTTTAGTTTTGTCTATGTGTGGATTTTCAAAAAATTCATTGTATTCAGTATTGTAAATAAAATTTCTACAAGGCCGCAGTCACCGTTCGGAGGAGATTAATAGAATCGCCGAATGTCGTGGTCCATTTGGATGAGGAAAGTGAAGACTAGAACGCGGCTGATTCCATACTCGCCTGTTCAGTGATACGTTAACCTTGACGTATGTACGAAGGAACGTGTGGCCATTGGACATACGTCGAACCTGGAGGCTGTTGTTGGGTTCTGTGCTGCCTGGAGTATAGGAGCTCTATCTATTCTTCCTTTATTCCTGTGGTGAATCTGTATAAGACTGGTGGTCTTAATAAAGCAGTGTTGTTGTATTGTAAATAAATATTGATAATGTTATTAATATAATTCCTTCGGTATAATTATTAATAAAAGACAATTCGCTAAAGAAAATTTTATTTTATTAATAAATATTGATAATCGTCAACATGTTGTATAGCCTTCTCCTAAATAACGGTGGTACACCCACTGACAATTCAGTCCATCCATCAAGTTTTTTACTCCCTGGGGAAGATGACAAAGAGTTATTGACACTTGGGGAAATCAATACCTCAGATATTATATTGATGAGAGAAGCTATATTATTTCTAAAACAAACTCCTCCAACACCAGATTGTTTACAACTCTATTCTGTACAATTTACATCTTCTAATTCCATACTGATCTCTTGGAGTATCATTCTTTATCTACCTCTCCCTTCATTCTTTATGTTATATCCCTCCAGTATGGTCAATAATCAATTTCTACATGGTTATCGATATACAGTAGAACCTCCCTTTAACGAACACCCTGCTAGAGGACACCTCTCTACAAAGGACAGTTTTCATTTGCAAAATTACCATTTTTACTCTTTAGCAACTCTCCGGTAAGAGGACACCTCTCTCTGAAGGAGACTTGAGAGTGTCTGGAGGAGAACTCTCTCAAAGTGGGGAAGCCTTCCTTGCTGAAGACATTTGTACACATACACAACTATATATATTCCCCTATATTTTATCTACCCTTTATTTACTATTTTATTATATATTTTTTCTACCTTTGTAACATGTGAATGCCGCTTAGATGTTGAATCACCAGAGCATCTTCTTTTAACTTGCCCTCTGACTAATCAAATTGTATGTAGATACTTTGAAACATTACCAAATTCTCTTTGTGTATATACTCTATCTCTTATGAGAACTTTGTTAAGTTTAGAACTATTTGTACAATAATTTACAAAACACTACTAATCCATCGTGTAAATAATTAATCATATATATGTAAATAATACTGGCACAGCACAATAGTCCTTTGGACTTCGTGCTTTTGTAACAATAAATAAATAAATAAAATAAAATTGATTAGAAGAATCAATAAGATAAAGCCCAGGAGGAGCTCTGAACATCAGAAATAGACAAAACACTACTAATCCATCGTGTAAATAATTAATCATATATATGTAAATAATACTAGCACAGCACAATAGTCCTTTGGACTTCGTGCTTTTGTAACAATAAATAAAAAATAAAATAAAATTGATTAGAAGAATCAATAAGATTGTTTAAATTGTCTAAAGGACACTTTGGCTCTGCAATTAGGTTAATAGTTAATCCTTTACAAGGAGGTTATACTGTATAAGGCTTTCATACTTCTATTTCCTTTTTAATACTTTGAAAGGTGATAACGTGCTATCTATAAGTAATGGAAGCATTAAAGTAGAAATGTTTCTTTTAAATATAAAACAAACTTCTACTGTCCTTACTGCTATGGAAAAATATTAGGAGGGCTTGCCTTATCAGTGGTAAACCCTTCCAGCGGTTTCGCCAATCCAATCTAATACACCGCTTCTTTAGAGCTCTAATACTGTATTGGATCATTCTGCTTATATATACTACACTGAAGGGTGGAATCTTAGAAATGGTATTTAACCCTTTAGGTGCCGGCCGTTTTCAAGGTCATTCCTGATCATTGTTAGCCTTCAAAAGACATCAAACTATTTTTTTTAATTAGCGCTTTTATGATTCATATAAACCTATAAAACACAATGCAACAGAATATGCGCTTTAAAATACAGTTAATTAATTTTCATTAGATTTTTTAAGGAGAAAAGAAGTATCAAGTCACATCAAACCGATACATCGGCTTGCCTGGTACTTAAAGGGTTAAGTAAACTATGAACATAATATTTTAGAACAGTAGAATTACATATAAATATTTGCATCGAACAATGCTCTTCCGCAAACAATAAGCAGAACCGTCCACGACAGTATTAGAACTCTAAAGAAGCGGTCTGGTTGATTGGATTGGCGAAACTGCTGGGAGGGTTCACCACTGATGAGCTAAGTCCTCCCAATATGATTCTCCATCGCAGTAGAGATAGTAGAAGTTTGTTTTGTATTTAATAGAAACGTTCATGCTTTATTGCTTTCATTTATTTTGAATACTTTATTTATAATGCTCTACTCTCCATTGATTATTTTCTAAACTTTCTTTTCAATCTGTTCATATGATCTTGTGCGTTGTTTTACAGAACAAATAGTGAAAGATTTAGTAATGAAAATATTATGTACATTCATGGACAATATTATGGAAGTGGAATGTCTTTGATGTTGAAGGAGACAATAACGTTTTTCTACTATCCTTACTGCAATGGGAAAATATTGGAAAAGTCTGACTCATCAGTGTTTTTCCATTGCAATGAAGACATTATAGTGAGTTTTATTCTATTATGTCAAACCTATTTTGCAAGCATACACGCAGGGACAAAACTTTTTTTTTAAGAGACAGGCAATTTTGTTCACTCTTAGCTATCTTGTGTGTCTCCAATAAAGGTCACTGTAATATCTTTCAGAGTTGTCTCAATCCCGATATACATGCTAAAACGTACAACTTCCTTAAGTTTTGTTTGTAAGTCTTCAATAAAGGTCACTGTAATATCTTTCAGAGTTATTGTCTGAATCCCGATATACATGCTAAAAGGTATAACTTCCTTAAGTTTTGTTTGTAAGTCTTCAATAAAGGTCACTGTAATATCTTTCAGAGTTATTGTCTCAATCCCGATATACCTGCTAAAAAGAACAACTTCCGTAAGTTTTGTCCATTAAAAGCGTAAGAGTTAGGACTTGTGATATACAAGTACTTTTATATTTGTACCTTTATTATTGTACTTGTATACTTTGTATTTAAACTTATATATTTACATATTATATATTTGCATATTATATATTTGCATATTATATATATACATATTATATATTTGCATATTATATATTTGCATATTATATATTTACATATTATATATTAGGTATTCCACCAGATTCAGTCGATTTGATAAATTCTCTCTCTCTTTTCTCACAGGATGTTATTTAAAAATGAAACTATTTCCGAGGTGCCATAGAGAACACGAAACCGTGGAATATAGAATGTTGTTCTTTTATCCGATTTTTCCCCACCGATCTGATAGGATTTGTGGAGAATGGTATAAATGGGTTAATTCCGACAGCCAAGATTCGGTGTCGATTTTCGCATTGGACAAATTTTTCTCTGAAGTCAAATATATTTTCAAATCTAAAATTACTGTGGTTGTTGTTGTTGTTGTCGTGTCCAATAAAGAGCCATAGATATATCCATACATCTCTATCACAGCAGTCGCAATGTCCTCTATCTTGGGTGTGTGAAGCTGCTGTTCTGGGTCCATGTCAATTTTCTGTGGTTGTTGTCGTGTCCAATGAAGAGCCTCAGATATCTCCATACATCTCTATCACAGCAGTTACAATGTCCTCTATCTTGGGAGTGTATACTGTATTGTTGTCGTGTCCAATGAAGAGCCTCAGATGTCTCCGTTCATCTCTATCACAGCAGTCGAGATGCATTACTGTGGGGAGGATAGAATAGTTCTAACAACGTCACCCAACAATACTTACATTAAAAAGTCAAAATAAAATCATGAAGCAATCTTTAACCATTCTTAAAATATTAAATATAAGTACTCTCATCAGGTCACCTCCATTTTGAAATTTAAAAATCTCGTTTGGAAACTTTTTTTTTTTTGGCGCCAAAAAATGTTCGTCTGCTTCTCGTGAGCGCAGCCATTTCGGCCTACAACGGCGTGATTTATCGTTTGTGTTGTTTTTTTTATTTAGTTTTTATCAGCGGCTGCTCCATTAACCTATGCGTGCTGTTACCATGGTAACCCCACGTCACGAGGCCTTAATAGCGTGTAATTCTCATGGCTCTTGGAAAATTCTTAGGCCTAATTATAAACCACTCACTTTTTTTGTTTGGCGTCTGCGTGGACTTCTATTATATGGTGTTACTTAGAAAATACAAATGAGAGGGGCTGTTGCATTTTTTTTTTCCTTTTTTACTTTTCCTCATTTTCTCTTGCAGATGATTTTTGTTTTAATTAGGCTTTCTCATGTTTTAATAAAATTCTTTTGCATTTTTCGTGTAATTGGATTTAAAATCGATATTTTGAAATTGGGATTTTTTTTATCGTATGGTTTCATATAAATATTAAATTTATTTCTTTCGTGTATAGAGAGAGATAGAGAGATAATTTTAGCATTTTTTCCTTATTATTTTTAATAGGCTTTTCATGTTTAAAAAAAAATAGATATGTATATATATACACATACTTTAAATTTTTGGGTCTTGTAATTTAGCTTACATTTGGTTTTCAAATTTGAAATATATTTATGTTTGTATGTATGTTTGTTTGTGTGTCATTGTTTTTAATATTTATAAAAAATATATATATTTTTTTCATTTTAAAATTAAAATATTTAGAATATTTATCGAATGCTTTTACACCCTTACTTTATCTCTTTACTAGACGGGTGACACGGGCTTCGTCCCGGGATTGACCCGTGTGCATATCTACCCGAGTGATATATATTTAGATAAGATTATTTTTTATAATTGTTTGTTATTAGCATTATCTATTTGTTTGCATCAGCATAATCTAATCTTTGATAGAGGGCGCTGTTCGTGAGCTAAGTAGAATAATTTGAAGATATAGTTTTAATAATTGATTTATATATTTTTTAAAATAGCCTATCGTCTTCCCCGTATTTTCTTACCTATGTATGGAAATTTTGGTTTGAATTAGTGAACTACTGCGAATTTGTATACCGGACATACAAACAAACAAACATACAAACATTGATTTATATATATATAGATATAAAAAATAAACGTATATTAATTAATTTATTTATAAAATTAAAAAATAATAATAAAATAAAAGTCGCATCTCCTGGGAAAATAGAAACTAAAACTCAGCGCCATCTATTGAACGTAGCCACAAACTAGCGAACTCAGGTCGGTGACAAAGCCACAACATTTTTCCAACGTGCTT
>CP092874.1:31655430-31674409 GCA_030710605.1 Cordylochernes scorpioides
GCACTACATATATAACTCATAGAGTAAATAATTCCATGTGAAGTCTGGAATTCAGGAACTCGAAGTAAAAGGTGCCTATAGGCTAGAATAAATTATAGCAGGGTTGCTAAATTCATTCTGTGGTATTCTCACACATCGGGATGACCATATTGGTCGTCTGCGCCGTATTACATTGATGATTTGGCCTCCGTAATGGGAGGCGGTTCCTTTGTCACACCCCTTTGTGCACAGACCTTTATTACCACTTCACCTCCCCCTCTCCCTCTGGGCAAATAGCATTTAGATCCCCCGACTGATCTAAATATAGAACGTCCTTTGTTCTTTGCAGTCCTTCTGGAGCGAGTTTGAAAACACCATTCTGGTACAGTATTTTCTACATATCGTGGTTTTTCCATTATATAAGTTGAATTCTTTATTGATCAGGCACAATTTGGATTATAGATTATAAACACAAGGTAATAAGACCAAATGCAAATAAATAAATAGTGTGTGACGTTTCGGTAACAGCGTTGTTACCATCTTCAGACAAAAGTACTGAATGAGAAATTTTACCACAGCATGTTTTCAAATAGTTCCTGTTATCAAGTGTGTAAACAAGATAACAGATAAGAAGAAGATATTTATCTGATAAACAGATGAGATAAACACATGATCAATATTATTCTAGAATTAAAAGTTTTTTCAAATACACTGCGTGACATTGAAAATGGAACACCAAGAAATAGTGGCCAGAAAGTGATGAAACTCGGCAGACAGAGAGAGACAGGGACGAACAATAAGTGATCTTTATTTCAAAATGATAGTCATAATACAGAGCGAGAACGGCGTCGGCTTAGTAGCAAGTAGGACCACCGCGGACGGCGATGCACGCTGCAACACGTCTAGGTAGAGAGTCAATCAGAGTACCGATGGCGTCCTGAAGGATGGCTCTCCATTCCCTCTCAACCATTTGCCACAGTTCGTCTTCTGAACGCGGCTGTGGCAAGGCATGCAAACGGCGTCCAATGATGTCCCAGACGTGCTCGATTGGTGAGAGATCAGGAGAGTACGGTGGCCAGGGAAGCATCTGTACACCTTGCAGAGCTTGTTGGCTAATGCGAGCAGTGTGCGGTCGGGCGTTATCCTGCTGATAAAGGGCATTGGGTACCCCCTGAAGGTAGGGGAGTGTCACCGGTCGCAGCACATCATCAACGTATCGTTGGGCCGTCATAGTGCCCTGAATACGAAGTAAAGGTGACCTGGAATCATACGCGATTGCGCCCCAAACCATGATTCCACGTTGTCGCACGGTGGGGCGTTCCACAATTGCTGCCGGATTGGACCTTTCTCCACGTCGACGCCACACGCGTACACGGCGACTATCACTGGACAAGCAGAAACGCGACTCATCTGAGAACACGACACTGTGCCATTCCGTCATCCACGTTGATCTAGCCCGGCACCATTCCAAACGTTGGCGCCTATTCGGTGGGGTCAATGGCAGTCTTCTTAGCGGACGGCATGAGTGCAAGCCATTAGCAACCAATCGACGGGAAATGGTTCTGGTCGAGATGGAATGATCTAGGGTGTCTTGCACATGTTGCAGGATGGCGGTACAAGTGGCTTGTGGGGCCGCCACTGCTTGTCGAAGGATACGCCGATCCACACGTGCTGACGTCACTCTGGTTGCACCGGCATTCCTATAAATTGCCACATTTCCTTGTTCCAACCATCTTCTCCACAGTCGGTGCACCGTGGACGCACCAAGGTGTGTATCAGCTGCGATTTGACGTATGGACCAACCTGCCCTTTTCAGTCCGATCACCATGCCCCTCGTAAAAGCGTCTGTCTGCTTGAACTGCCTCCGTTTAGATGACCTGGCATTCTCTGTTATTACACGTGTCTTTTGACACAAGAACAAAATTTCTACAATGATTTTCCTTGAAGAAATAACGACACGAATACTGTCCTTTCTGCAAGTTCATTCCCTTATATCTTACTTCATGTGCGCACGAGTGCTGCGCATTTTACATCATTTGCATAACTCGGGTAGGCGCGTCTACCCTGAAATTTGCATAATTTTCTGGCCACTATTTCTTGGTGTTCCATTTTCAATGTCACGCAGTGTATAATTAAAATCATATCTATAAATATCATTTATATTTCCTCTTTCTTCCATTCATTTTAAACACTTGATAACAGGAACTATTTAAAAACATGCTGTGGTAAAATTTCTCATTCAATACTTTTGTCTGAAAATGGTAACAACGCTGTTACCGAAACGTCACACACTATTTATTTATTTGGATTTGGTCTTATTACCTTGTGTTTTGAATTCTTTATTTTTTATACTAGATTGATTTGATATTTGCTAAACTTATGATTATAAGAATTCTGAAGGTAAATATCTTGTGAAAAAAATGAGTACAAATGTGAAATTGTATTGTAATAAGGTGAATAAATTAAGAAAAAGGCATTTCTTTATCGTGCAAATGAAAGAATATCGGAATAAATATCAACTAATCGTTGATTTTTTATAATTATTCCAGAATTGGCTAAATACCCATTCTTGATTAATCAAGAAAAGCTAACCACGGACGCGTTTCTGGCTGTTGGCCTTCATCAGCGTGGTGCAAGCTGTACCTCAACAACCAAAAACCTGGTCATTAAGGCATCCTGAAAAATCATGAAACGGGTAGTTAAGGCCAGAAGTGCGTGAGAACGTTAAACAATGTGTGTGTGTGTGGGGGGGGGAATAGTACAAATGTGAAATTGTACTGGGATAAGGTGGATAAATTAAATCGTCTCCTTATAAATATTGTAACATAGTATTTATTAATTTTATTTATGTAACATAGTATTTATTAATTTTATTATTATTTTTTATTAACATAGTGGTCATTTTTATGTTTATATCTTGCGACTCTGTAAATTTCCCTCGTGGTTTATCTTTTGTTTACAATTCATAGTTTGTCCTTCCCTGAAAAATAAATTGTTGTCTCCTCCTGAAGTTTTTGTCTTCCCTAATTTTCTACATGGCGCAATATCTTGGTTTTCGATTATTTAGTTTCTATATTACTACTATTGAGGGGGGGGGGGGTTACTCTTTCTTCTCAATATTCTCTCTTTACCTTGAAAGACGACCTAGTGTCCAGCTTCTTTACCAGCTCGGTAATTCCAAGGAAGAGGCTCTAAGAACGACTATCAATTGTCCAAAACTCATTTTTATTGAATAGCACGGTCAATTTATACATTCAAAGAAATTTACAAACTAAATTATACATTCAAATAAATGTATATATTAAGAAAAAGGCATCTCCTTATCGTGCAACTGAAAGTTGCTGATGGCTTGCGCCATCTATCGGAATAAATTTCAACTATTCTCGTTGATTTTTAATTATTCCAGAATTGGCCAAATACCCATTCTTGATTAATCAAGAAAAGCTAACCACGGACGCGTTTCTGGCTGTTGGCCTTCATCAGCGTGGTGCAAGCTGTACCTCAACAACCAAAAACCTCGTCATTAAGGCATCTTGAAAATCATTAAACGGGTAGTTAAGGCCAGAATTGCGTGAGAACGCTACACAATGTTAAAAAATTCTGGAATAATTATAAAAATCAACGAGAATAGTTGATATTTATTCCGATAGATGGCGCAAGCCATCAACAACTTTCAGTTGCACGATAAGGAGATGCCTTTTTCTTAATTTATGCAACTTATCCCAGTACAATATTACATTTGTACTATTTTTTTTCTTCAAATTTATATATATGTCATAATATTACCCTTCCAGGAATAATAAAGTAAATCTACAGTCGACCAGAGAGAGACGTAGAGAGGAGGATGTAAAGGCCGGTCACTTGATATATCAGTCACATTCCAAGGGGCCCATTTTCGTAGAACCTCAGGACTATTTTTGGACAGTCGGGGGGTGGTGGCGACACAAACGGTCGTTCAGCGGTGATACAGCCCCTCGCGCTACCTCTCTCTCGCTGGTTGCCTGGAATTTCTCTTCCAAACTTGTTGTTTCCTTATTTCTCTCTCCCCACATTATTATCATATTGCCACATTGAAAGTCGACAGGATCATATCACAGAAGAGTCGACAGGATCATATCTCATATATATATATTTTTTCTTTGTTTTTAGATTACAAAAATATCTTCATAAATAAAGTTGACTACTCTAGTGGTCATTACAACTACTGTGTAGATTATCAATATGATGTATTAGCGCGCCATCTGTTATAAAAAATTGAAACTATTTTTGACTCGTATGATTCTTTTTAAAATAAAACAATTTTCTACTGCCCTTACTGCAATGATAAAATAATGGAAGGGTCTGGCTCATCAGTGGTGAACCCTCTCAGTCAAAAGGAAAACAGCCAAATACAATATTACAGCGAATGGTAGATTAAACTGGCGAAACCTCTGGGAGGTTTACATTCTACAAGGGAGCGTTCCAAAAGTAATACCTGTTTGCACATAACTCGAATAAAATTTAACTTATTTTATTTAAATTTTAATATGTTGTTAAGTAAAGCCTTATCAACAACAACAACAAAAAGGCTTTTATTAGGGCCCATTGCCCTGTATGGATTCGCCATACAACAACAAAATAATACAGTAATTTTTTCTCCCTTTCCCTATGTGCACGTAAGCCTTTGTTTGAAAGGGATTTATTTACACATCTGTTCTAAAACTTTCCTCACTTCCTCTTTTGTGTATGAATCTATTTACAATTGATCTGTAGAAGTTATAGAGGTCTATTGCTATATTTTTCTTTTCTGAAATAGTTCTCAGCGTCTTCAGTGGGTTGCTAAATTTCCAGAAGGTGTAGTAAAGCCTTATCTAATAATTATCCATTTTGTTTTAAGATACCTTAGTAAAAGTATGGAATAAAGACAGAAACTAAGACCTGTTATTGAATTTTCGGGAATGGAGGGATGTTCAGCTTCAGAGATTCACCAGAGACTGAAAAAAAAAATGCTCCAATGGCCCCCGATTCTTGCAAAAGTCCAACCCCATCAGCGAGTGCAAGTAACCAAACGGGGCTCTGGCAAATTTGTAAGTGCAAAGTCGAACTGCTTTTTACATGTGTAGACATGTGGTGCGCTTACAGTAAAAGCAGTCGCTAACTACCTACCATAATTGTCATGGCCTGTACCACGTGTACTAGGGATAATTAAAAAAGACAGAGACTGAGAAATGTATACAGAGAAGCCACAATTGATGTAAGTAATGTGAGAAGATGGATGAAAAGATTCTGAAATGGTGAGACTTCTTTGGATGACAAACTACATAGTCGGAAGCCATCAACCAACCCTGAAAAACGAAGACAAGGTTGATGACCTTATCATTCATAATCGAAGAATAACTATTAGAGAGTTGTGAGAGACAGCTAATACTGTAATTACATCACATATTGGGGGGGGGGGGGGGGGGGGAAGTCCGACCACACCTCCCTGCGGTCCCCCCTGGATCCTTGGAATATTTGACCAAACTCTGGTTCGTTTCCAAGGTGACTAACGTGGCAATGACATCCATTTTCCAATGAAGAGCAAGATAGTGGACATTGCGACTACTGTGATAGAGATGCATGGGGTCATCTGAGGCTCTTCATTGGACACGACAACAACACCACATATTTACATATAAAAAGCCATCCAACTTTACATATGCAGGGTAAAATATCTTCGTTATTTATTTCTACACACATGTGGGCGTTAAACTTGAATAAGTAAAGGTCATCAGGTGGTGTACAATTAAAAAAAAAAACTAATAATAATCATTGCTAAATGCAGGATTCAATCCCAGTACGGTAGTCCAAAATCGATCATTTTTACCACCATACCATCAATTAACCCAAAAATGTTTATAAAAAAACACACAAAACAACAATTCGATCAACGAATGGAAAGGGTTAAAAAGTCTGCAGACGAAAAAAAAAAAGGTCATAAGTTCTGCGCAATGGCGCATGCGCTGGTGGTAACTGCATTATGGGATCGTGTGGCAGGTAATTAGGCCTATATTTTAGGCCTAAAAGGCACTCGAAAGTTAACTAATGAATGCAGCGCGTTACCGGCGGCACGGCTGTAGTCTAACACGAACCCTAGCACGCCATGTCGGCTTATTGATATCTCTGACTGCCAGCTAAAGAATCTTCTGCTCTATTTAGTTACTTTATATGGTAATATAGTTATGAGAATTCGAAACTATTGTAGACGCGTGTGGGCTTTAAACTTTAATAAGTAAAGGCCATCATTTATTGTGTGTGTACCAATAAAAAAAAACTAATAATAATCATTACTAAATGCAAGAACCAATCCCAGTACGGTAGTCAAAAATCGATCATTTTTACCGCCATACCATCAATTAACTCAAAAATATTTATAAAAAACACATAAAACAATAATTCGATCAACGAATGGAAAGGGTAAAAAGTATAATTATTTTAAAAGTTCTAATCAAAACCTGTCTTTCTTTTATCATTCCTGATTTGGGGAATTTAACCTTTTTCTAACAACATCGGTTGCGTACAGTACATTGGTACTTTGCTATAGTGCATTGTAGTTTGTCTGCTTGCTACATTCATTTTTAGGCTTAAAAAGCATACACTTTGGTCAGTAGCCCGTAAAAACCATTTTCTCTACTTTTTATAATTAAACAATTTCTACTGTCCTTACTGTAATGAAAAATTAATGGGAGGGTAGCAAGTATATGCGTGTATATGTGTGTATATATGTATATATTTTTTAATTTAAATGATGTAACTGTAAATAAAATTCAAAGAATATCTCTATATGTAAATAATATTTATGAATCTTTCTAAGTTGCTTTCTGCGTGTATCTTTCCATGTTGAATATTTTCTTTGTTATATTTGTATGTACATTTAGCGCAAGTGTCCCTAGGGGGACATAGCGTTTTGAATTGAAATAAATAAATAAAAAGGACAGAGTAGAAATTGTTTTAATTTTTTAAATGAATCATACGTGTCTTATAATAGTTTCGAATTTTCATAAAAGATGGCGCGCTGATGTATTATGATAGTATAGTGCTAGTTAGGTGTATAGTTAGCACTTGTTCGACTGTATGACGGACGAAAATAACTATTTATTTATTTATGGGGAGTAGAAGGTAACTACAGCTTTTACTGGGATCAGCTTGATTAAAAATAAAGACACATCGCCTGATCGTGCAAATAAAAGTTACTGATCTATTGGAATAAATTTCAACTAATCATTTTGATTATTAATACAGTTGAACATGGATAATTCAGAACGTCTTTTAATTCGAATATTTATCTTGTTCCCTAGAATTTCCTATAAATAGAATTTCCGTTTTTAATTCGAATTTTTGGATAATTCGAATTTTTTCGGTCCCTTTGGCTATAAACTATTAGAGAGTTGTGACAGCTAATACTGTAAGTACATCACATATTGGGGGGGAGAAGTCCGACCACACCTCCCTGCGGTCCCCTCCTGGACCCTTGGAATATTTGACCAAATTCTGGTTCATTTCCAAGGTGACTAACGTGGCAACGACATCCATTTTCCAATGAAGAGCAAGATAGAGAGCATTGCTGCTGCTGTGATAGAGATGCATGGGGACATCTGAGACTCTTCTTTGGACATGACAACAACAACTTGATTGTAATACAATAGAACTACCTCTCTATAAAGGACAACACCTAATTACAGAGCCAAAGTGTCCTTTAGGTAGAGGTGTCCTCTTACCGGAGAGTTACTAAATAGTAAAAATGGTAATTTTGACAATGAAAATTGTCCTTTGTAGAGACAGAGACCATTAACATATTTTTATTGACATCTTGTCAATACAGGAAAATACACAGTCCCCACTATTTATGAGAAATTAACAATAATGAAAATGAATATAAAAACGAAAAATAGATGTAAAAAATGTGTTATATACAATGACATTGTACATGCCGTCTCAGCCATCGCTGCAGAGTTTGGAGGAAGATCGCCAGCGTCCTTTGTGGAGAGGTGTTCGCTAGCGGAGTATCCGCTAAAGGAAGGTTCTACTGTATATATATATTTAAAATCCCTTCAGTATAAAGGATAAATAAAACAAAAATCGCTGAGGGAAGAGTTTCTTTTTTAATCACGATACTTTTTAGTATCCCTTTGTATTGTAATGATTTAAAAAAAGTCTTCCCTTAGCGAATTGTCTTTTTTTTTTTTTTAATATATTCCAGAATTAGCCACAAATACCCTTTCTTTTTATAATCAAGATAATTGTTGTAAGAAAATCATTTGGTTGTTGGGGGTTTGTTAAAAATACATCAATTCTTCTTGGGTTATTTATTTTCTGAAGTTGTGGTGACTCAATTTTACCTTCTTTAGGGGAATGAAGACTCGAATTCTAGCTTGTAATTTTAGAATTAGATATCTATATACACTCATCGGGGACAAAACTTAAGTGTTTGAGATCGCCGGTCGTTTATTTTGTTGAAGGAGACATAGGAAATTTAGTTCACACTTGGTTATCTCGTGTGTCTTCAATAAAGGTCACTGTAATATCTTTCATGATAAAAATAAAGCAATGAATTCATATATTTCGTTACTACTACTGTTTGCGCCTAGTTATGTAAATAACTTGCTAGGCTGCATTGTTCTATAATCATTTTATTTATTTCTTTTAATTATGTAAATATGTATATAAAAGGAGTGAAAGATCCAATAAAGTCAGTCAGTCAGCTAAAACCGAGTGAGGCGTTCTTCCTCTATTCAAACAGCTTGCTACATCGCAGTCTTGCGATAGGAAAACATTCTCAGTAGTCAATCCGCCGGTCTCGTCTCGTAAAGTACAGTCTATAACAAGCTCTGCCACATATCGGCATCACCTGAGACCAGACTAGAGGCTGAAGGAGCTAAAGGAAGTCCTGACTAACATTGTCAGGAACCAAGCCCCAACAACTACTATTAAAATATATTTTTGCTTAAAAAAAAATACTTGTTTAGCTATACATTCACTCATGTATTCCAGGGCAAAACATGGTCATATATTTATTGGTAATATAATTTTGACCTTATACCAACTTTTAGAGGATTTTTATCAACAATTAGAGCTGTTGAGGACTCTAACTGTTATTGTGACAAGGAAATCCAAGACTCGAGACACCTACTGCTGGAATGCCCACTCTTCTTCACCGCTAGACAACAGACAGTAAATAATGTTGTATATCTATATCAATTTGTAAATACCATAGAGAATTTTCGCAGATTTAAATATTTCTGTAAATATATTTATGATTATCTTTCCAACCTGAAAGGTTCAGGTTCCTAATATATCTTATTGTTTCTCTTTTTTATTTTTTCTTGAATGGTGATATATATAACTATGTGAAAAAAAAATAGTACAAATGTGATATTGTACTGGGATAAGGTGCATAAATTAAGAAAAAGGCATCTCCTTATCGTGCAACTGAAAGTTGCTGATGGCTTGGACCATCTATCGGAATAAATATCAACTATTCTCGTTGATTTTTAATTATTCCAGAATTTGCCAATAATCGTTGATATTTATTCCGATAGATGGCGCAAGCCATCAGCAACTTTCAGTTTCACGATAAGGGGATGCCTTTTTTTTCTCTCTTTTCTTTATATATATATATATAACTGCTTTTTTTGTTTTAACAATTGTAAATAGACGCAATTATCCCTAGAGAGGATATCGCTTTTTGTGTATGTTGAAATAAATAAAAAAACTTTATCAATTTATTTATAAAAGTATATTAATTAAGTCCTTCAAGCTGTAATTATTCGAAAAGGAAAAAAAGTACATCATCATAGAGTAATATAAAAGGTTAATTCTTTTAATGACCGGTAGATGGCAGTATAAATGCCACCATGTCGCAACAATGCGGCCAGCCAATCAAAGACATTCCAAACGACTCTTGGGGATCCTAATTGCCCCCAGGTATTCTTTCTTCTTCTGCTCAATCGATGTTGCACCTCATTGGTCATTCCTAGGGGAACAACTACCTCCATCTACTGGATACTATTTGTACTACGCTTTTATATATGTAAATTTTTATATTTTAACACATATAAAGAATCTAGCTTTCCGATTTAACGATTATAAATTTCGATATAACGATAGGGTTCATTAGAAACAAGTGAAATTTAATAAAACGAACGTCTATTTTAACGCTTTTCCTTGATTTAAAGGTTGATATTCTGATTTGTAATTATATTTTGCTATTTAATTTGCCTAGCGATTATATTCTATTAATGAAACGATAGTGGGCATTAGAATCGGGTGAAATTTGTTAAAACGAACGTCTATTTAAACGATTTTCTTCGATTTAAAGGTTGCCATTCTGATTTGTAATCATCTTTTGCTATCCAATTTGCATAACGATTATATTATCTCAATGTAATGATAGAGTTCATTAGAATCAGATCAAATTGAATCACAATATGAACGTATATTTTAATAGTTTTTATTGATTTGAACGTTTTTATTTTGATTTGTAATTATCTTTTGCTATTCGATTTGCATAATGATTATATTATCTCAATGTAATGATAGAGTTCATTAGAATCAGATCAAATTGAATGACAATGAACGTATATTTTATTTTTTTATTGATTTGAACGTTTTTATTTTGATTTGTAATTATCTTTTGCTATTCAATTTGCATAACGATTATATTATCTCAATGTAATGATAGAGTTCATTAGAATCAGATCAAATTGAATCACAATGAACGTATATTTTAATAGTTTTTATTGATTTGAACGTTTTTATTTTGATTTGTAATTATATTTTGTTATTCGATTTGCGTAACGATTATATTCTATTAATATAATACAATAGAAGCCATCAGAATCGGGTGAAATTTATTGAAAGGATCATCTATGCCATCGGTTTTCTTTATTTAAAGGTTGGTATTCTGATTTATAATTATCTTTTGGTAATAATTTACATCAGTGATCCCTCGTGGGTAATTGATAATAGACAAAATAATAGAAGATGATTAAATATAAAGAAAGACCTTTGAAATTTGATTCACTTTATTCAATAATTTCATTGTGGAATCACCCGCTTATAGAGAGTATTTCTATTGGAACTCTATATTTGCATACTTCTGAATATTATCAGCAATTTTAGCGCATCTATCGCTGTAAATAATAAATAATATTTAAATGTTATTTTTACACTCCTAATTAAAATCTATTTATACCGAGCTTATAATGTAATTAATAAATTTGGATGAAGGAGGTGTATAAAAGGTTGGGAAGGATACACTCTTGGACAAAACTTAAGGAATTGGAAAGTCTTTGATGCCGTCAGTCATCTGTTTATTTTTAAGGAGACAGTAGCAATTTTGTTCACACATGGTTATCTCGTGTGTCTTTAATAAAGGTCACTGTAATATCTTTCAGAGTTATTGTCTGAATCCCGATATACATGCTAAAAGGTACAACTTCCTTAAGTTTTGTTTGTAAGTCTTCAATAAAGATCATTGTAATATATTTCAGAGTTATTGTCTGAATCCAGATATAAATGTTAAAAGGTACAACTTCCTTAAGTTTTGTTTGTAAGTCTTCAATAAAGGTCACTGTAATATCTTTCAGAGTTATTGTCTGAATCCCGATATACATGCTAAAAGGTACAACTTCCTTAAGTTTTGTTTGTAAGTCTTCAATAAAGATCATTGTAATATATTTCAGAGTTATTGTCTGAATCCAGATATAAATGTTAAAAGGTACAACTTCCTTAAGTTTTGTTTGTAAGTCTTCAATAAAGGTCACTGTAATATCTTTCAGAGTTATTGTCTGAATCCCGGTATACATGCTAAAAGGAACAACTTCATGTCTATGAGTGGATATGGTGCTAAAACTAGTTAAATTTGGAATGCTTTATTTGTTTTATGATATATAAAGGTACTTCCTAAATTCAACTAATAACTAAATTTAAAGGTATTGTTGTTGGTTTCTCCTCTGATTGTCTTTAAAGTGAAGTGATATTGTTTTATCTTCATCACATAATTACAAAATATACATACAATAATGAGCATACAATAATCACAATACACATAAAATTCAACAATCATAACACACACAAAAGTACAACATCCAATAATCACAAAACACGCACAAAACAAACACAGCATACAACAATCACAAAACACACACACACACACACAAAAAAAAAAATAAAAACAATCACGGCATAAAAAACAAAAATAATGTTCAACAATCACAATACACGAAAAAAACATTCAACAATCACAACACACACAAAAAAATAAAAATAATCACGGCATAAAAAACAAAAATAATGTTCAACAATCACAATACACGAAAAAAACATTCAACAATCACAACACACAAAACAAACACAACAATCTTAAAGCACAAACCAAACAAAACGTACAACAATCACAATACACACAACAATCACAGCACACAAAATGCACATTATTTAAACTTTGTTTGGTATAATTTATCAATGACTATAATTTATTGAAAAACAAGAACTGGAGGATCCCACCTAAGCACAGCTGGTACAGTGGAGTGGACCCAGGAGGAGCTCTGAACCTCAGACAGCATCAAACAACACTAACAAAAATTTATAACAGACCATTTTAAGCCATTGAAGATAGAAAATAACAAACTCCACCCCTCTTACCCAAAATGTAGCTTGGAACCTGCAGCTCCAGAACACATTTTGGCTTGTATTACATGTACTAAACAGGACCTTTGGAAGAGGCTGCTGCTCATCATAAAATGAGTCGCCTACTTCTACTCACCATGATTATCATGGCCTGTACCACATGTACTAGGGATAAGCAAAAAAAGAAATAGCTTGAGGAGCATGAACTCATGGAATTTGTGTAATATTTGCACAAAGGGATAAGAAACTACAGTAACACAATTGATTAAAGGTCACATTGAAGATATCAGATCAAAAAGAACGTACTACATTTGGGAACCAAAAACAATTATGTAAAACATACCCATTATGAATAGTTTACATTTCCAATGTAAAACACAAATTGTTAGGAATTCTTTTTAAATATGAAATATTACTCTGTCAAAACCAATAACCAATATAGAGTCTAGGTTCCTTTTTATACTTTGTTCCGGTAATCGGTTCATCATATTTGATTTCATCATATTTGATTTATAATAAAGATCTTCCTTGCTTTTACAATTTGATAAAACCAATAAGGTATCTACGGTTAGGTATATTTTTATTCTATTCTTTTATTAAAAAGAAACATAGCCTTAGATTCCTTATTTATTTTGTCAAAGTGTAAAAGCAAGAAAGAATATATATATATATTTTTTTTAAATATTACTCACTCTCTAAATACCTAATTACAGCGAAATTATTTTAAAAATCCGTCGATAGATGGCGCTAGGTTAACTCCCAGGTGACGTAACCCCATTCCAAGATGACGTCAAATCCGTGTAAAATCGAGAGGTCACAAGTTTACTGTCCTGGGTGTGGCGATGATGAATCGTCTGCTGTTAATCACAGAGGTGTGGACAAGCACGTGTTACACCAGCTGTCCATCTTATCACCTTTCATAGTTTTGTCGGAAGTTCTGGGATTAACCTATAACATGCTGTGACAATTGTAGGGCAGACGATCTTTAAAACATAGTCGTCTGACCGATATTCCTATATTTCTCGTACTGATAATTTTCAATCAGAAGATTCTACAACAAAATGGCGACAGTTTTCTTTCTTTCTTTTTTTTTTTTTGTCAAATATACGTAAATACTGGGACAATTGTAGGGCAGACGATCTTTTAAACATATTCGTCTGACCGATATTCCTATTTCTCGTACTGATATCGACGATATAATTTTCAATTAGAAGATTCTACAACAAAATGGTGACACCTTTCTGAAGAGATTTTTAGTCAAATATGAGTAAAACTAGGGACAATTGTAGGGCAGACGATCTTTAAAACATTGTCGTCTGACCGATATTCCTATATTTCTCGTACTGAAATCGCCGATATAATTTTCAATCAGAAGATTATACAACAAAATGGCGGCACTTTTTTTTTTGGTAAAATATACGTAAAACTTGGAACAATTGTAGGGCAGACGATCTTTAAAACATAGTCGTCTGACCGACATTCCTATTTCTCATAATGATATCGACGATAGAATTTTCAATAACAAAATGGCGACACCTAGAATGTTTATGTCTGAGAGTTTTAGTCAAATATACGTAAAACCTGGGACAATTGTAGGGCAGACGATCTTTAAAACCGTCTGACCGACATTTCTATTTCTCGTATTGATATCGACGATAGAATTTTCAATCAGTACATTTTACAACAAAAATGGCGACACTTATCTATAATCTGGAATTAATAAAATCTGGATATGTGTGTGTCTGGGGAGATTTGGTCAAATATGCGTAAAACTTGGGATAATTGTAGGGCAGACGATTTTTAAAACAGTGTTGTCTGACCGATATTCCTATTTCTCGTAAGGATATCGCCGATTTTCAATAACAAAATGGCGACACCTTTCTATTATAAAAATCTGAGAATGTTTATGTCTGAGATTTTTGGTCAAAAATACGTAAAACTTGGGATAATTATAGGGCAGACGATCTTTAAAACATAGTCGTCTGACCGACATTCTTATTTCTCGTACTGATATCGACGATAGAATTTTCAATAAGAAGATTCTAAAACAAAATGGCGACACTTTTCTAATATTAAAATCCGTGACTATGTATATATGAGGTTATATGCTCAAATATACCCATTATTTTATCAATGTTTCAACAATATATATCAAAATAAGCCTTCCTATCTTTAAATATGCATTAAAACAATGCATCATGTTCATCACTCCAGTAGAAAACTTAATGGCGATGATAAAGAATGAAAAAAAAAAACACCAATTTTGGAAAATTCAGACAATATCCAATCTAAAATAAAATATAACGCGGCTGATGATTGTAAAACGAAAATTGCAATTATACCGCGAATGTTTCTTCCAAACAAAAATCGAAATTTATTTCAAAGAGAAATAGCGATTATTTCTAACTTTAAGGATGAAGTATGATAGGATGAATTGTGAAGAGTAATGACAAACGGAAAAATAAAAGTGTCCAGGGATGGGAATCGAACCCACAGTGTTCCGCTTACCGGGCAGATGCCATGTCCACTAGACTACCCTGGACATATTTTTCCGTTCATAAATATTATATAAAGTATTGTCATTACTCTTCACAATTCATCCTATCATACTTCATCCTTAAAGTTAGAAATAATCGCTATTTCTCTTTGAAATAAATTTCGATTTTTGTTTGGAAGAAACATTCGCGGTATAATTGCAATTTTCGTTTTTAATATCCAATCTATATACTGATATGGGCCGAATCTCGAAACCATGGTATACAGGTTGGTTCATTGTCTGAATTTGTCAAAACTGGTGATGTGGCTCATTATTTATCATCATTAATAAATTTACTGGGAAGATAAACAACATAATGCATTGATTGGCCGCCCTTGATATAGAACATCAGAGATTAAATCATTCTTCTATAATAATTCTGTTATAATTTTACCAAGGTTGTCTCAAAAGTTCGCGTAAACACAAGATATAAATCATAATAACCAAAACTGGTTGAAATCGTTTTGAAAGACAAAAAAAAACAGGCTATTAAATCTTTAAAACATAATAATGATATTATTATAACACCTTCAGACAAAGGAAGAAACACAGAAATTATGAACACAACAGATTACAACACAAAAATTTGTCAATTACTTCAAGAAAAATAAATTTATGAATTCAAAATAAATCATAATATGTTTATGAACTTTTGGTACAACCTTGTAGTAATAGAAACATATTTATGGTTGACAGTTTTATAAATGCCAATAACGCGTGTTATTGCTTTATAGAGAAATTATAAATTGATCTATCTTCAAAAGAGAGAGAAAGTGAAAAAAAAAGAAGGAATTAATTGAAAGCCGGCAAGATGACCCTTTAAGATTAGCTTCAACAAAGGAAGAAGAAATCCACATTCAACCATCCGCTCCCTAAATTGACCAAAAGGGGGAAAGAGTTTGACAATAGGGTTAGTGCTTTTACATAAGGTTGGCTCATCAGGAGAAGGCATTGTACGGCTGTCAGAAATATTATTTACAGGATGGTTATGAATGAGCCACGCGGAAATCCTTTTTTGTCCTGACCACTACAAAGAAACCCCTTCCTCTCGAAAGCTTTCTCCATCTAAAAAAAGTTCTTTGTATTTCCCCTGAGGGGCCGAAGGGTTCTATATTTAGCTCAGCTGTTTACTGCTATGGCTTGGTCACCTGTCCCGGATGTATTGGTGAGAGAAAGTGGACGTTTCTCAAAATACACGGTGAGTTCGACATCACAACAAATTTGTTTAAACTTCGAATTTGAACTTAAAAATTGAAACTATAGATAGCACAAAAATATAACAATTTGAAGTTAAACAATTAATATATGTAAAACAACACTTGAAGTTACACCGCATGAGTTTCTTTTCAATGAAAAATCAAAATTTATTTCAAGGTGAAATATTGACTATTTTGATTTTTCATTGAAAAGAAACTCATGCGGTGTAACTTCAAGTGTTGTTTTACAATCACAAGCCGCAGTGTATTATATAATAAATATATGTATTTATAGATGGAAATTTTACCGGGAGGAAATTAATCTATATAAGCATAGGTCGACTCTCCTAACAAAATAGATATCAAGACTAGACGCCATTTATTGACCGTCGCCGAAACCTAGCAGCCTCAGGTCGGTGACAAAGCCACAACACCAGCTTTGGCAAACTGAGAAGTGTCCACCTAGAGACCATGGTTTCTGGCTAATGGCCCTCGTTAGCCTAGGGCGGACTTTATTCCATGATACCACACGGGATCCAATGGAATCTTCACAATCTATCAAAGAGGTGTTTTGCTGGCAAAGTGGCTTGACCGACCCGAGGCCGCTAGTTTGCGGCGACGGTCAATAAATGACGTCTAGTTTTGACGTTTAATTTGATGGGAGAGGTGCCCTATGCTTTTATAAATATATTTAATATTCACACGCACACACACACACAGCTTTATTAAGACCACCGGTCTTATACAGAATCACCACAGGAAGGAAGCATAGATGGAACTCCTATACTCCAGGCAACACAGAACCCAACAACAACCTCCAGGTCTGACGTATGTCCAGTGGCCACACCGTGCATACGTCAAGGTTAGCGTATCATTGAAAAGACGAGTGTGGAATCAGCCGTGTTCTAGTCTTCACTTTTCTCATCCAAATGGACCATGAATCGGCGAAGTACACAAGAAATATATTTATAAACTTTGAACAAGCATATTCACCCCAGAAAACCTACAGAACCAAGTACAGTACATATAATAAACTGGATGTACACCATTAGACGTGAAGCCGAGTTGACTGTGACTTTAGTAAATGGTGGCTCTAGGTATCCTGGTTACCTCAAGATAAAGAGATTGAGATTGAAAAATAATAAAATAAGGTTAATAAGTATATAAAGTATTTAAAAAACCAAAAGTATATCTTAGCAAAATACAAATTTAAACCCATTTAACTCAACGAATATGTCCATTATGTAATTTAAAAAAAAACGCCTATCTGAACTGGAGCACTACATGTTTCTCTGTTTAAAGTTAATAAATGAAAGGGAACTTCTTTTACATAAAATTGGATCAAATCCTCTTACTCTGGAGTCTCTGTTGTCTTGGACGACAAAGAATAAATCCAATACATCGGTTCTGTACAAGTTTTACAGGGCTGCGCAAGAGAAGAAACATTGAGAAAAGAGAGCCATATGTAAATAAGATATGTAAATAAACGATCGTCTGTAAATAACTAACTCATCTTTTCTAAGCAATTATGTACCTGGGAGAATCCTGTGTAGGACATAGGTCCCTAATAAAAGGCTGTTGTTGTTATATATATATAAGCGCTGAGTTTTTTTAATAATATAAAAGAACTTAACATTTATATTTATTTATAAATTCAATTGCCATCTATCGATTGAATTTGTAATAAATAAATTTACTGGAAATATATTTCTTTTCAATAATATCATCAAATATTATCTATTCAATAACTTATATCATTTCAGTAAGGTCTGTGGAGATAATATTTGATGATATTATTTAAAAGAAACACATTGACAGTAAATTAATTTGATAAAATTTTTATTTATATTTGTATTTTTATATATAACTAAAATACGTTCTAAAAAATAATTGTTGAAAACAAAAGTATATTTGAAATCATTCGAACGAATATAGATTCACACAATCAAAAGAATATAAATAAACAACTAAAATTGTATTTTTTTAAGCAACCAGAAGAATATATAGCTAAAATTACCAGAAGAAACTAAAATAAATAACCAAAAGAAGGCGTAAAAAAACAAACAAAAGAAAAAATGCAAAAACAACCAAACGAACTACAGGTGGTGGATGTACGTAACAACAGTAGGAAGAATAAACGGCCGTGAGAAGATCGTCTGCTATCCCCAGGGAGGGTAAAAAACTGTCAGACGACCAAGCAACTAATCAACTGCAATACCCGCCCACACACGACGCTTTAAAAAATGAACTTTAGCATAAATTATCATAAGATAGCCCCGATTTTTTACACTTCTTTGTCTTCGTCTGACATTTTCTTTCCCAAACTGGTAGCTAGGTATGTTTACAGACGATTGTTGGATCACCTGCATTTTTTGACTGATGACCATACTCTCGCTTTTTATGCAATGATAGATTATGAGGCGATTTTTTTTTTGTTTTTTTGTTCCCCCAGTGAGGTTTATAAACCTCTTTTGATTTATAAATATGAGCGTGGGATTGAAAAACCTTGTTTTGTTTGAATATTGTATTTTGTTATATTCAAATTGTTTTGTGTTTAAAAATTATTTTGTTTTTATAAATGTGAAAAATAATTTTATTTTTCAATTTGAATTTTGAAAAA
>CP092874.1:31674509-31854935 GCA_030710605.1 Cordylochernes scorpioides
GCGCCGTATTACATTGATGATTTGGCCTCCGTAATGGGAGGCGGTTCCTTTGTCACACCCCTTTGTGCACAGACCTTTATTACCACTTCACCTCCCCCTTCACTCTCCCTCTGGGCAAATAGCATTTAGATCCCCCGACTGATCTAAATATAGAACGGCCTTTGTTCTTTGCAGTCCTTCTGGAGCGAGTTTGAAAACACCATTCTGGGTACAGTATTTTCTACATATCGTAGATTTTCCATTATATAAGTTGAATTCTTTATTGATATGGCACAATATGGATTATAGATTATAAACACAAGGTAATAAGACCAAATCCAAATAAATAAATAGTGTGTGACGTTTCGGTAACAGCGTTGTTACCATCTTCAGAAAAAAGTACTGAATAAGAAATTTTACCACAGCGTGTTTTTAAATAGTTCCTGTTATCAAGTGTGTAAACAAGATAACAGATAAGAAGAAGATATTTATCTGATAAACAGATGAGATAAACACATGATCAATATTATTCTTAGAATTAAAAGTTTTTTCAAATATAATTAAAAGCATATCTATAAATATCATTTATATTTCCTCTTTCTTCCATTCATTTTACACACTTGATAACAGGAACTATTTAAAAACATGCTGTGGTAAAATTTCTCATTCAATACTTTTGTCTGAAGATGGTAACAACGCTGTTACTGAAACGTCACACACTATTTATTTATTTGGATTTGGTCTTATTACCTTGTGTTTTGAATTCTTTATATTTTTTATACTAGATTGATTTGATATTTGCTAAACTTATGTTTATAAGAATTCTGAACGTAAATATCTTGTGAAAAAATGAGTACAAATGTGAAATTGTACTGGGATAAGGTGGATAAATTAAGAAAAAGGCATCTCCTTATCGTGCAACTGAAAGTTGCTGATGGCTTGCGCCATCTCTCGGAATAAATTTCAACTATTCTCATTGATTTTTAATTATCCCAGAATTGGCCAAATACCCATTCTTGATTAATCAAGAAAAGCTAACCATGGACGCGTTTCTGGCTGTTGGCCTTCATCAGCGTGGTGCAAGCTGTACCTCAACGACCAAAAACCTGGTCATTAAGGCATCCTGAAAAATCATGAAACGGGTAGTTAAGGCCAGAATTGCGTGAGAACGCTACACAATGTTAAAAAATTCTGGAATAATTATAAAAATCAACGAGAATAGTTGATATTTATTCCGAAAGATGGCGCAAGCCATCAGCAACTTTCAGTTGCACGATAAGGAGATGCCTTTTTCTTAATTTATGCACCTTATCCCAGTACAATATTACATTTATACTATTTTTCAAATTTATATATATATTTTTTTTTTCTTTGTTTTTAGATTAGAAAATTATCTTCATAAATAAAGTTGACTACTCTAGTGGTCATTACAACTACTGTGTAGATTATTAATATGATGTATTAGGGCGCCATCTGTTATAAAAAATTGAAACTATTTTTGACTCGTATGATTCTTTTCAAAATAAAATAATTTTCTACTGCCCTTACTGCAATGATAAAATAATGGAAAGGCCTGGGTCATTAGTACTGAACCCTCTCAGTCAAAAGGAAAACAGCCAAATACAATATTACAGCGAATGGTAGATTAAACTGGCGAAACCTCTGGGAGGTTTGACATTCTACAAGGGAGAGTTCCAAAAGTAATACCTGTTTGCACATAACTCGAATAAATAAAAAAAAGGGGTGAGATTTCTATGGATAACAACCCACATAGTGGGAGATCATCAACAGCAACCAACCCTGAAAACGAAGACAAGGTTGATGACCTTATCTGTCATGATCGAAGAATAACTATTAGAGAGTTGTGACAGCTAATACTGTGAGTACATCACATATTGGGGGGGGGGGGGGGAGAAGACCGACCACACCTCCCTGCGGTCCCCCCTGGACCCTTGGAATATTTGACCAAATTCTGGTTCATTTCCAAGGTGACTAACGTGGCAATGACATCCATTTTCCAATGAAGAGCAAAGATAGTGGACATTGCTGCCTCTGTGATAGAGATGCATGGGGATATCTGAGGCTCTTCATTGGACGCAACAACAATACAGTATACACTCCCAATATAGAGGACATTGCTGTGATAGAGATGCATGGGGATATCTGAGGCTCTTCATTGGACGCAACAACAATACAGTATACACTCCCAATATAGAGGACATTGCTGTGATAGAGATGCATGGGGATATCTGAGGCTCTTCATTGGACGCAACAACAATACAGTATACACTCCCAATATAGAGAACGACTGCTGTGATAAAGATGCATGGGGACATCTGAAGCTCTTCATTGGACACAACAACAACCAAACAACACCACATATTTACATATAAAAAGCCATCCAACTTTACATATGCAGGATAAAATATCTTCGTTATTTATTTCTACACGTTTGTGGGCTTTAAACTTTAATAAGTAAAGGCCATCGGGTGGTACAATTAAAAAAAAACTAATAATAATAATCGCTAAATGCAAGATTCAATCCCAGTACGGTAGTCCAAAATCGATCATTTTTACCACCATACCATCAATTAACCCAAAAATGTTTATAAAAAAAACACACACACACAAAACAACAATTCGATCAACGAAAGTCTGCAGACGAAAAAAAAAAAAAGGTCATAAGTTCTGCGCAATGGCGCATGCGCTGGTGGTAACTGCATTATGGGATCGTGTGGCAGGTAATTAGGCCTATATTTTAGGCCTAAAAGGCACTCGAAAGTTAACTAATGAATGCAGCGCGTTACCGGCGGCACGGCTGTAGTCTAACACGAACCCTAGCACGCCATGTCGGCTTATTGATATCTCTGACTGCCAGCTAAAGAATCTTCTGCTCTATTTAGTTACTTTATATGGTAATATAGTTATGAGAATTCGAAACTATTGTAGACGTGTATAATTCTTTTAAAAATTCTAATCAACATCTGTCTTTCTTTTATCATTCCTGACCTAGGGAATCTAACCTTTTTTTAACAACCTCGGTTGCGTACAGCACCTTGATACTTTTGTATAGTGCATTGTGGCTTGTCTACTTGCTACATTCATTTTTAGGCTTAAAAAGCACTTAGACTTCTCTCCTTTTATAATTAAACAATTTCTACTGTCCTTACTGTAATAAAAAATCAATGGGAGGGTAGCAAGGATATGCGTGTATATATGTATATATTTTTTAATTAAATGATATAACTGTAAATAAAATTCAAAGAATATCTCTATATGTAAATAATATTTATGAATCTTTCTAAGTTACTTTCTGTGTGTATCTTTCCATGTTGAATATTTTCTTTGTTATATTTGTATGTACATTTAGCGCAAGTGTCCCTAGGGGGACATAGCGTTTTGAATTGAAATAAATAAATAAAAAGGACAGAGTAGAAATTGTTTTAATTTTTTAAATGAATCATACGTGTCTTATAATAGTTTCGGATTCTCATAAAAGATGGCGCGCTAATGTATCATGATAGTATAGTGCTAGTTAGGTGTATAGTTAGCACTTGTTCGACCGTACGACGGACAAAGATAACTATTTATTTATTTATGGGGAGTAGAAGGTAACTACAGCTTTTACTGGGAGCAGCTTGATTAAAAATAAAGACACATCGCCTGATCGTAAAAATAAAAGTTACTGATGGCTTGCGCCATCTATTGGAATAAATTTTAACTAATCATTTTGATTGTGTTAATACAGTTGAACATGGATAATTCAGAACGTCTTTTAATTCGAATATTTATCTTGGTACCTAGAATTTCCTATAAATAGAATTTCCGTTTTTAATTCAAATTTTGGATAATTCGAATTTTTTCGGTCCCTTTGGCTATAAACTATTAGAGAGTTGTGACAGCTAATACTGTAAGTACATCACATATTGGGGGTGAGAAGTCCGACCACACCTCCCTGCGGCCCCCCCTGGACCATTGGAATATTTGACCAAATTCTGGTTCATTTCCAAGGTGACTAACGTGGCAACGACCTCCATTTTCCAATGAAGAGCAAGATAGAGAGAATTGCTGCTGCTGTGATAGAGATGCATGGGGACATCTGAGACTCTTCTTTGGACACGACAACAACAGCTTGATTGTAATACAGTAGAAATACCTCCTTGTAAAGTACAACACCTAATTACAGAACCAAAGTGTCCTTTAGAGAGAGGTGTCCTCTTACCGGAGAGTTGCTAAATAGTAAAAATGGTAATTTTGACAATGAAAATTGTCCTTTGTAGAGACAATTAACATATTTTTATTGACATCTTGTCAATACAGGAAAGTACACAGTCCCCACTATTCATGAGAAATTAGCAATAATGAAAATGAATATAAAAACGAAAAATAGATGTAAAAAATGTTATATACAATAACATTGTACATGCCGCCTCAGCCATCACTGCAGAGTTTGGAGGAAGATCGCCAGCGTCCTTTGTGGAGAGGTGTTCGCTAGCGGAGTGTCCGCTAAAGGGAGGTTCTACTGTATATATATATATTTTAAAAGTCCCTTCAGTAAAATGATAAATAAAACAAAAATCTCTGATTGAAGAGTTTCATTTTTAATCACGATACTTTTCAGTATCGCTTTGTATTGTCATGATTTAAAAAAGTCTTCACTCAGCGATTTGTCTTTTTTTTTTTATAATATTCCAGAATTAGCCACAAATACCCTTTCTTTATTAATCAAGAATATTAAATTAGACTATTGTTGTAAAATAATCATTTGGTTGTTGGGTGTATGTTTAAAAAATATATATCTACACATCAATCCTTCTTGATGGAGACGCCGGTTATGTAAATTTCTCTCTTTTTTTTTTTTTTTGCTTATTCATTCAGAAGATTTACATATATGTAAATATAATTCTGTATATAAGGATGTGAAAGTTTAATAAAAGTGTGTCAGTAACAATCGGGTGTTTGTGAATTATTGTTGTCATCAGTGTGTTGTGGGCACTTTTAAGGAAGCAAATAGGCTTCGGTTGGAGACCAGAAGAAGTCTGGCAAGAAGATACAGTCAACACAACTATTTAGATAAGACCAGACATATCCAGGATGCGACAAGCTTTCCGAGCTTAGTAAGTGAGGCAGTGATCGTATCCTAAACACTTGAGTTATTTATTTCCAGAAGTTGTGGCGACTCAATTTTACCTTCTTTAGGGGAATGAATTCTCGAATTATAGCTTTTATTTATAGAATCAGAAATCTATATACATGCATTCATGGGGACAAAACTTAAGGAAGTGTTTGATATCGCCGGTCGTCTATTTTGTTAAAGGAGACAGAGGCTGTTCATACCTGGTTATCTCGTATGTCTTCAATAAAGGTCACTGTAATATCTTTCATGATAAAAATAAAGCAATGAATTTATATATTTCGTTACTACTACTGTTTGCGCCTAGTTATGTAAATAACTTGCTAGGCTGTATTTATTTATAATCATTTTATTTCTTTCTTTTAATTATGTAAATATGTATATGTATATAAAAGGAGTGAAAGATCTAATAAAAGTCAGTCAGTCAGCTAAAACCGAGTGAGGCGTCCTTCCTCTATTCAATCAGCTTACTACCTCGCAGTCTTGCGATAGGAAAACATTCTCGGTAGTCAATCCGCCGGTCTGGTCTCGTAAAGTACAGTCAATAACAAGCTCTGCCACATATCGTCATCACCTGAGATCAGAAAGAAGCCTGAAGGAGCTAAAGGAAGTCCTGACTAACATTGTCAGGAACCAAGCCCCAACAACTACTATTAAAATATATTTTTTGCTTTAAAAAAATACTTGTTTAGCTATACATTCACCCATGTATTACCAGGGCAAAACATGGTCATATATTTATTGGTAATATAATTTTGACGTTATACCAACTTTTAGAAGATTTTAACAACAATTAGAGCTGTTGAGGACTCTAACTGTTATTGTGACAAGGAAATCCAAGACTCGAGACACCTACTGCTGGAATGTCCACTTTTCTATAACGTTAGACAACAGAGAGTAAATAATGTTGTAGATCTATATCAATTTGTAAATAGCAGAGAGAATTGTCGCAGATTTAACTATTTTTGTAAATATATTTGTGATTATATTTTTCTAACCTGGAAGGATCAGGTTCCTAATATATCTTATTGTTTCTTTTTTTTTTCTTGAATGGTGATATATATATATATAACTATGTGGAAAAAAAAATAGTACAAATGTAATATTGTACTGGGATAAGGTTCATAAATTAAGAAAAAAAAAAAGACATCTCCTTATCGTACAACTAAAAGTTGTTGATGGCTTGCGCTATCTATCGGAATAAATGTCAACTATTCGTTGATTTTTAATTATTGGAAAATTCTGGAATAATTAAAAAATCAACGAGAATAGTTGATATTTATTCCGATAGATGGCGCAAGCCATCAGCAACTTTCAGTTGTACGATAAGGAGATGTCTTTTTTTTTTTCTTTATATATACATGTATAACTGCTTTTTTTTAGTTTTAAAAATTGTAAATAGACGCAATTATCCCTAGCGGGAATATCGCTTTTTGTGTATTTAAATAAGTAAAAAACTTTATCAAGTAAAAAAGTATATTAATTAAGACATTCACAAGCTGTAATTATTCGAAAAGGAAAAAAGTACATCATCATATGAAAGGTTTAATTCTTTTAATGGCCGGTAGATGGCAGTATAAATGCCACCATGTCGCAACAATGCGGCCAGCCAATCAAAGACATTCCAAACGACTCTTGGGGATCCTAATTGCCCCCAGGTATTCTTTCTTCTTCTGCTCAATCGATGTTGCACCTCATTGGTCATTCCTAGGGGAACAACTACCTCCATCTACTGGATACTATTTGTACTACGCTTTTATATATGTAAATTTTTATATTTTAACACATATAAAGAATCTAGCTTTCCGATTTAACGATTATAAATTTCGATATAACGATAGGGTTCATTAGAAACAAGTGAAAATTAATAAAACGAACATTTATTTTAACAGTTTTCCTTGATTTGAAGGTTAATATTGTGACTTGTAATTATCTTTTGCTCTTCAATTTGCATAGCGATTATATTCTATTAATGAAACTATAGAGGTCATTAGAATTGGGTGAAATTTATTAAAACGAAAGTCTATTTTAACGTTTTTCCTTGATTTGAAGGTTTATTTTGTGATTGTAATTATCTTTTGCTATTTAATTTGCATAGGGATTATATTCTATTAATGAAACGATAGAGGTCATTAGAATTGGGTGAAATTTATTAAAAGGGACGCGTCTATTTTAACGATTTTCCTGGATTTAAAGGTTGATATTCTTATTTGTATTTATCTTTTGCTCTTTAAATGTACATCAGTGATCCCCTCGCGAGTAATGGATAATAGACAAATAATAAAAAATGATTAAATATAAAGAAAGACCTTTGAAAGTTGATCCACTTTATTCAATAATTTCATTGTGGAATCACCCGCTTATATAGAATGTTTCAATTGGAACTTTATATTTGCATACTTCTGAATTTTATCAGCAATTTTAGCGCCATCTATCGCTGAAAATAATAAATAATATTTAAACGCAATTTGTTTAATACTCCTAAATAAAAGCTATTTATACCGAGCTTATATTGCAAAGAATATATTTTGAATGAAGGAGGTGTATAAAAGGGTGGGAAAGATACACTCTTGGACAAAATTAATTGGAAAGTTTTTGATGTCGCCGGTTGTCTATTTTATTTTATTTTTATTTTTTTTTTAAGGAGACAAGCAATTTTGTTCACACATGGTTATCTCGTGTGTCTTTAATAAAGGTTACTGTAATATCTTTCAGAGTTATTGTCTGAATCCCGATATACATGGTAAAAGGTACAACTTCCTCAAGTTTTGTTTGTAAGTCTTCAATAAAGGTCACTGTAATATATTTCAGAGTTATTGTCTCAATCCCGATATACATGCTGAAAGGTACAACTTCCTTAAGTTTTGTTTGTAAGTCTTCAATAAAGGTCACTGTAATATCTTTCAGTGTTATTGTCTGAATCCCGATATACATGCTGAAAGGTACAACTTCCTTAAGTTTTGTTTGTAAGTTTTCAATAAAGGTCACTGTAATATCTTTCAGAGTTATTGTCTCAATCCCGATATACATGCTAAAAGGTACAACTTCCTCAAGTTTTGTTTGTAAGTCTTCAATAAAGGTCACTGTAATATCTTTCAGAGTTATTGTCTCAATCCCGATACACATGTTAAAAGGTACAACTTCCTTAAGTTTTGTTTGTAAGTCTCCAATGAAGGTCACTGTGATATCTTTCAGAGTTATTGTCTGAATTCCGATATACATGCTAAAAGGTACAACTTCCTTAAGTTTTGTTTGTAAGTCTTCAATAAAGGTCACTGTAATATCTTTCAGAGTTATTGTCTCAATCCCGATACACATGTTAAAAGGTACAACTTCCTTAAGTTTTGTTTGTAAGTCTTCAATAAAGGTCACTGTAATATCTTTCAGAGTTATTGTCTCAATCCCGATATACATGCTGAAAGGTACAACCTACTTAAGTTTTGTTTGTAAGTCTTCAATAAAGGTCACTGTAATATCTTTCAGAGTTATTGTCTCAATCCCGATATACATGCTGAAAGATACAACTTCCTTAAGTTTTGTTTGTAAGTCTTCAATAAAGGTCACTGTAATATCTTTCAGAGTTATTGTCTCAATCCCGATATACATGCTGAAAGGTACAACTTCCTTAAGTTTTGTTTGTAAGTCTTCAATAAAGGTCACTGTAATATATTTCAGAGTTATTGTCTGAATTCCGATATACATGTTAAAAGGTACAACCTACTTAAGTTTTGTTTGTAAGTCTTCAATAAAGGTCACTGTAATATCTTTCAGAGTTATTGTCTCAATCCCGATACACATGTTAAAAGGTACAACTTCCTTAAGTTTTGTTTGTAAGTCTTCAATAAAGGTCACTGTAATATATTCCAGAGTTATTGTCTGAATCCCGATATACATGCTAAAAGGTACAACTTCATTAAGTTTTGTTTGTAAGTCTTCAATAAAGGTTACTGTAATATATTCCAGAGTTATTGTCTGAATCCCGATATACATGCTAAAAGGTACAACTTCATTAAGTTTTGTTTGTAAGTCTTCAATAAAGGTTACTGTAATATCTTCCAGAGTTATTGTCTGAATCCCGATACACATGCTAAAAGGTACAACTTCCTTAAGTTTTGTCTATGAGTGGATATAGTGGTAAAACTAGTTAAATGTGGAATGCTTTATTTGTTTTATGATATATAAAGGCACTTCCTAAATTCAACTAATAACTCAATTTAAAGGTTTTGTTGTTGGTTTCTCCTCCGATTGTCTTTAAATTGAAGTGATATTGTTTTATCCTCATCACATAATTACAAAACACACATAATAACGAACATACAATGATCTCAACATTCAACAATCATAACACACACAAAAGTACAACATCCAATAATCACAAAACACACACAAAACAAACACAGCATACAACAATCACAAAACACACAAAAAAAACCATAACATTCAACAATCACAATACACAAAACAAACACAACACACAACAATCACAAAACACACAAAAAAACATAACATTCAACAATCACAATACACAAAACAAACACAACATACAACAATCACAAAACACACAAAAAAAACCATAACATTCAACAATCACAATACACAAAACAAACACAACATACAACAATCACAAAACACACAAAAAAATATATAACATTCAACAATCACAATACACAAAACAAACACAACATGCATCAATCATAAAGCACAAACCAAACAAAACGTACAACAATATCAATACACACAACAATCACAGCACACAAAATATGCATTATTTAAACTATGTATGGTATAATTTATCAATGACTATAATTTATTGAAAAACAAAAATAAACAAGAACTGGAGGATCCTACCTAAGCACAGCTGGTACAATGGAGTGGATCCAGGAGGAGCTCTGAACCTCAGACAGCATCAAAGAACATTAACAAGATTTAGATCAGGCCATCTCAAGCTATTGAAGATAGATAATAACAACAAAATCTACTCCACTTACCCAAAATGTAGCTTGGAACCTGCAGCTCCAGAACACATTTTGGCTTGTATTAGATGCACTAAACAGGACCTTTGGGAGAGGCCACTGCTTATCATAAAATGAGTCGCCAACATCTACCCACCATGATTATCATGGCTTGTATATCGGTGATATCAGTACAAGAAATAGAAATACCGGTATATAGCAACAAATATATTTTAAGAAAAATATAATATATATTATGCTGATTGTACATATTGCCAGACACTTCTTTCTTTTGTACTCAGTTCTCTGTTCTCGTTTTTTTATCTCTCTTTATTATTGTTAACATCATGACTATTCTATTCACGGCCTAAAATTATTGTATATATATGTATAGACAAATGTCATACATGTATGACAGCACAAGTGTCCCTAGGGGGACATAGCACTTTAAATTGAAATAAAAAATACTATGAATACTTTACATTTCCAATGTAAAAAAAGAAAATTGTTAGAAAGTCCTTTTTAATATAAAATATTGACAAAATCAATAAAGAATCTAGGGTTTGGTTTATTTTTTACTTTGATCTGGCAAATGGTTCATCAAATAACTTTTGATTTATAATAAAGATTCTTTCCTTGCTTTTATACTTTGACAAAACCCATAAAAAATCTAAGGTTTGGTATCTTTCTACAATTCTTTTATTAAAAAGAAACATAGCCTTAGATTCTAAAGAGACAAGGGTCGCCTCTCCCGTCAAAATAGACGTCTAAAACAGACGCCATCTATTGACCGTCGCCGCAACTAGCGGCCTCGGGTCGGTGACAAAGCCACAACACCAGCTTTGGCAAACTGAAAAGCGTCCACCTGGAGACCATGGTTTCGGGCTGATGGCCCTCGTCAGTCCAGGGCGGACTTTATTCCATGAGATCCACACGGGATCCAATGGAATCTTGACAATCTGCCAAAGAGGTGTTTTGCTGGCAAAGTGGCTGGGCCATATCTATGGCCAAAATATAGATGGAAATTTTGCCGGGAGGAAAATGATCTAAAGAGACAAGGGTCGCCTCTCCCGTCAAAATAGACGTCTAAAACAGACGCCATCTATTGACCGTCGCCGCAACTAGCGGCCTCGGGTCGGTGACAAAGCCACAACACCAGCTTTGGCAAACTGAAAAGCGTCCACCTGGAGACCATGGTTTCGGGCTGATGGCCCTCGTCAGTCCAGGGCGGACTTTATTCCATGAGATCCACACGGGATCCAATGGAATCTTGACAATCTGCCAAAGAGGTGTTTTGCTGGCAAAGTGGCTGGGCCATATCTATGGCCAAAATATAGATGGAAATTTTGCCGGGAGGAAAATGATCTAAAGAGACAAGGGTCGCCTCTCCCGTCAAAATAGACGTCTAAAACAGACGCCATCTATTGACCGTCGCCGCAACTAGCGGCCTCGGGTCGGTGACAAAGCCACAACACCAGCTTTGGCAAACTGAAAAGCGTCCACCTGGAGACCATGGTTTCGGGCTGATGGCCCTCGTCAGTCCAGGGCGGACTTTATTCCATGAGATCCACACGGGATCCAATGGAATCTTGACAATCTGCCAAAGAGGTGTTTTGCTGGCAAAGTGGCTGGGCCATATCTATGGCCAAAATATAGATGGAAATTTTGCCGGGAGGAAAATGATCTAAAGAGACAAGGGTCGCCTCTCCCGTCAAAATAGACGTCTAAAACAGACGCCATCTATTGACCGTCGCCGCAACTAGCGGCCTCGGGTCGGTGACAAAGCCACAACACCAGCTTTGGCAAACTGAAAAGCGTCCACCTGGAGACCATGGTTTCGGGCTGATGGCCCTCGTCAGTCCAGGGCGGACTTTATTCCATGAGATCCACACGGGATCCAATGGAATCTTGACAATCTGCCAAAGAGGTGTTTTGCTGGCAAAGTGGCTGGGCCATATCTATGGCCAAAATATAGATGGAAATTTTGCCGGGAGGAAAATGATCTAAAGAGACAAGGGTCGCCTCTCCCGTCAAAATAGACGTCTAAAACAGACGCCATCTATTGACCGTCGCCGCAACTAGCGGCCTCGGGTCGGTGACAAAGCCACAACACCAGCTTTGGCAAACTGAAAAGCGTCCACCTGGAGACCATGGTTTCGGGCTGATGGCCCTCGTCAGTCCAGGGCGGACTTTATTCCATGAGATCCACACGGGATCCAATGGAATCTTGACAATCTGCCAAAGAGGTGTTTTGCTGGCAAAGTGGCTGGGCCATATCTATGGCCAAAATATAGATGGAAATTTTGCCGGGAGGAAAATGATCTAAAGAGACAAGGGTCGCCTCTCCCGTCAAAATAGACGTCTAAAACAGACGCCATCTATTGACCGTCGCCGCAACTAGCGGCCTCGGTTGTGGCTTTGTCACCGACCCGAGGCCGCTAGTTGCGGCGACGGTCAATAGATGGCGTCTGTTTTAGACGTCTATTTTGACGGGAGAGGCGACCCTTGTCTCTTTAGATCATTTTCCTCCCGGCAAAATTTCCATCTATATTTTGGCCATAGATATGGCCCAGCCACTTTGCCAGCAAAACACCTCTTTGGCAGATTGTCAAGATTCCATTGGATCCCGTGTGGATCTCATGGAATAAAGTCCGCCCTGGACTGACGAGGGCCATCAGCCCGAAACCATGGTCTCCAGGTGGACGCTTTTCAGTTTGCCAAAGCTGGTGTTGTGGCTTTGTCACCGACCCGAGGCCGCTAGTTGCGGCGACGGTCAATAGATGGCGTCTGTTTTAGACGTCTATTTTGACGGGAGAGGCGACCCTTGTCTCTTTAGATCATTTTCCTCCCGGCAAAATTTCCATCTATATTTTGGCCATAGATATGGCCCAGCCACTTTGCCAGCAAAACACCTCTTTGGCAGATTGTCAAGATTCCATTGGATCCCGTGTGGATCTCATGGAATAAAGTCCGCCCTGGACTGACGAGGGCCATCAGCCCGAAACCATGGTCTCCAGGTGGACGCTTTTCAGTTTGCCAAAGCTGGTGTTGTGGCTTTGTCACCGACCCGAGGCCGCTAGTTGCGGCGACGGTCAATAGATGGCGTCTGTTTTAGACGTCTATTTTGACGGGAGAGGCGACCCTTGTCTCTTTAGATCATTTTCCTCCCGGCAAAATTTCCATCTATATTTTGGCCATAGATATGGCCCAGCCACTTTGCCAGCAAAACACCTCTTTGGCAGATTGTCAAGATTCCATTGGATCCCGTGTGGATCTCATGGAATAAAGTCCGCCCTGGACTGACGAGGGCCATCAGCCCGAAACCATGGTCTCCAGGTGGACGCTTTTCAGTTTGCCAAAGCTGGTGTTGTGGCTTTGTCACCGACCCGAGGCCGCTAGTTGCGGCGACGGTCAATAGATGGCGTCTGTTTTAGACGTCTATTTTGACGGGAGAGGCGACCCTTGTCTCTTTAGATCATTTTCCTCCCGGCAAAATTTCCATCTATATTTTGGCCATAGATATGGCCCAGCCACTTTGCCAGCAAAACACCTCTTTGGCAGATTGTCAAGATTCCATTGGATCCCGTGTGGATCTCATGGAATAAAGTCCGCCCTGGACTGACGAGGGCCATCAGCCCGAAACCATGGTCTCCAGGTGGACGCTTTTCAGTTTGCCAAAGCTGGTGTTGTGGCTTTGTCACCGACCCGAGGCCGCTAGTTGCGGCGACGGTCAATAGATGGCGTCTGTTTTAGACGTCTATTTTGACGGGAGAGGCGACCCTTGTCTCTTTAGATCATTTTCCTCCCGGCAAAATTTCCATCTATATTTTGGCCATAGATATGGCCCAGCCACTTTGCCAGCAAAACACCTCTTTGGCAGATTGTCAAGATTCCATTGGATCCCGTGTGGATCTCATGGAATAAAGTCCGCCCTGGACTGACGAGGGCCATCAGCCCGAAACCATGGTCTCCAGGTGGACGCTTTTCAGTTTGCCAAAGCTGGTGTTGTGGCTTTGTCACCGACCCGAGGCCGCTAGTTGCGGCGACGGTCAATAGATGGCGTCTGTTTTAGACGTCTATTTTGACGGGAGAGGCGACCCTTGTCTCTTTAGATCATTTTCCTCCCGGCAAAATTTCCAGCCTTAGATTCCTTATTTATTTTGTCAAAGTGTAAAAGCAAGAAAGAATATTTATTATAAAATGTTACTCTCTAAAATGAGTTCTACTCTTCCCCGGCAGACACCATCAAAAGTCTCAAGCTTTACAAGCTTGATACCTTAATATGATTGAGTGGAGAAAAGAAAGAAGAAGAAGAAGAGACCTAATCACAGTGAAATTATTTTTAAAATTCGTCTATAGATGGCGCTAGGTTAACTCCCAGGTGACGTAACCCCATTCCAAGATGACGTAAAGTCGTGTAAAATCGAGAGGTCACAAGTTTACTGTCCTGGGTGTGGTGATGATGAATCGTCTGCTGTTAATCACAGAGGTGTGGACAAGCACGTGTTACACCAGCTGTCCATCTTATCACCTTTCATAGTTTTGTCGGAAGTCTGGGATTAACCTATAACATGCTGTGACAATTGTAGGGCAGACGATCTTTAAAACATAGTCGTCTGACCGATATTCCTATATTTCACGTACTGATAATTTTCAATCAGAAGATTCTACAACAAAATGGCGACACTTTTCTTTCTTTTTTTTTTTTTTTTTTTGTCAAATATACGTAAATACTGGGACAATTGTAGGGCAGACGATCTTTTAAACATATTCGTCTGACCGATATTCCTATTTCTCGTACTGATATCGACGATATAATTTTCAATCAGAAGATTCTACAACAAAATGGTGACACCTTTCTGAAGAGATTTTTAGTCAAATATGCGTAAAACTAGGGACAATTGTAGGGCAGACGATCTTTAAAACATTGTCGTCTGACCGATATTCCTATATTTCTCGTACTGAAATCGCCGATATAATTTTCAATCAGAAGATTATACAACAAAATGGCGGCACTTTTTTTTTTGGTAAAATATACGTAAAACTTGGAACAATTGTAGGGCAGACGATCTTTAAAACATAGTCGTCTGACCGACATTCCTATTTCTCATAATGATATCGACGATAGAATTTTCAATAACAAAATGGCGATACCTAGAATGTTTATGTCTGAGAGTTTTAGTCAAATATACGCAAAACCTGGGACAATTGTAGGGCAGACGATCTTTAAAACATAATCATCTGACCGACATTTCTATTTCTCGAATTGATATCGATGATATAATTTTCAATCAGTACATTTTACAACAAAAATGGCGACACATATCTATAATCTGGAATTAATAAAATCTGGATATGTGTGTGTCTGGGGAGATTTGGTCAAATATGCGTAAAACTTGGGATAATTGTAGGCAGACGATTTTTAAAACACTGTTGTCTGACCGATATTCCTATTTCTCGTAAGGATATCGCCAATTTTCAATAACAAAATGGCGACACCTTTCTATTATTAACATCTGGGAATGTGTATATCTGAGGATATTTGGTCAAAAATACGTAAAACTTGGGATAATTATAGGGCAGACGATCTTTAAAACACAGTCGTCTGACCGATATTTCTATTTCTCGTACTGATATCGACGATATAATTTTCAATAAGAAGATTTTAAAACAAAATGGCGACACTTTTATATTATTAAAATCTGTAAATATGTATATATGAGGTTATTTTATCAAATATTACCATTATTTTATCAATGTTTCAACAATATATATCAAAATAAGCCTCCCTCTCTTTAAATATGCATTAAAACAATGCATTATAACAATATGCATTAAAACAATGCATTATGTTCATCACTCCAGTAGAAAACTTAATGGCGATGATAAAGAATGAACAAAAACACCAATTTTGGAAAATTCAGACAATATCCAATCTAAAATACAATATAACGCGGCTGATGATTGTAAAACGAAAATTGCAATTATACCGCGAATGTTTCTTCCAAACAAAAATCGAAATTTATTTCAAAGAGAAATAGCGATTATTTCTAACTTTAAGGATGAAGTATGATAGGATGAATTGTGAAGAGTAATGACAAACGGAAAAATAAAAGTGTCTAGGGATGGGAATCGAACCCACAGTGTTCCGCTTACCGGGCAGATGCCATGTCCACTAGGCTACCCTGGACATATTTTTCCGTTCGTAAATATTATATAAAGTATTGTCATTACTCTTCACAATTCATCCTATCATACTTCATCCTTAAAGTTAGAAATAATCGCTATTTCTCTTTGAAATAAATTTCGATTTTTGTTTGGAAGAAACATTCGCGGTATAATTGCAATTTTCGTTTTTAATATCCAATCTATATATTGATGAGTGCCATAGCCTGAAACCATGGTATACAGGTTGGTTCATTGTCTGAATTTGTCAAAACTGGTGATGTGGCTCATTATTTATCATCATTAATAAATTTACTGGGAAGATAAACAACATAATGCATTGATTAGCAACCCTTGATATAGAACATCAGAGATTAAATCATTCTTCTATAAGAATTCTGTTATAATTTTACCAAGGTTGTCTCAAAAGTTCGCGTAAACACAAGATATAAATCATAATAACCAAAACTTGTTGAAATCGTTTTGAAAGACAAAAAAACAGGCTATCAAATCTTTAAAACATAATAATGATATTATTATAACACCTTCAGACAAAGGAAGAAACACAGAAATTATGAACACAACAAATTACAACACAAAAATTTGTCAATTACTTCAAGAAAAAGAAATTTATGAATTAAAAATAAATCATAATATGTTTATGAACTTTTGGTACAACATTGTAGTAATAGAAACATATTTATGGTTGACAGTTTTATAAATGCCAATAACGCGTGTTATTGCTTTATAGAGAAATTATAAATTGATCTATCTTCAAAAGAGAGAGAAAGTGAAAAAAAAAAGAAGGAATTAATTGAAAGCCGGCAAGATGACCCTTTAAGATTAGCTTCAACAAAGGAAGAAGAAATCCACATTCAACCATCCGCTCCCTAAATTGACCAAAAGGGGAAAAGAGTTTGACAATAGGGTTAGTGCTTTTACATAAGGTTGGCTCATCAGGAGAAGGTATTGTACGGCTGTCAGAAATATTATTTACAGGCTGGTTATGAATGAGCCACGCGGAAATCCTTTTTTGTCCTGACCACTACAAAGAAACCCCTTCCTCTCGAAAGCTTTCTCCATCTAAAAAAAGTTCTTTGTATTTCCCCTGAGGGGCCGAAGGGTTCTATATTTAGCTCAGCTGTTTACTGCTATGGCTGTGGTCACCTGTCCCGGATGTATTGGTGAGAGAAAGTGGACGTTTCTCAAAATACACGGTGAGTTCCACATCACAACAAATTTGTTCAAACTTCGAATTTAAACTTTAAAATTGAAACTGTAGATAGCACAAATATAACAATATGAAGTTAAACAATTAATATATGTAAAACAACACTTGAAGTTACACCGCATGAGTTTCTTTTCAATGAAAAATCAAAATTTATTTCAAGGTGAAATAATGACTATTTTGATTTTTCATTGAAAAGAAACTCATGCGGTGTAACTTCAAGTGTTGTTTTACAATCACAAGCCGCAGTGTATTATATAATAAATGTGGCAATATCGTTGCGGAATTTCTTGTTGTTCGATTTGAATGGTGAGGATTGGTTGAAGCGCAGTCGTTGAGTGGTAAGTGAAGCACACAGTTAGGAATAATCAGGACACGTGATGGGGTTTGAAATTAAAAGGCAACTGGGTTGGAGGAAAGAAAGCTTGAGAAGAGCTGAGCGATTTGACTTATTAATTAGTTGATCACATGGCGGTGATTGTACTTAGCTGTGGGATGAGCAGAGGGAGAGAGGTCTAGAGCAGATGTCACCTTCTTGGAAGCTAAATCACTACTGCAGGTGTTGTTCCTATGAGAGCGAAAACCTAACTGCTCATTCTTGTTTTCCGATTTAACACCAAGCCTCAGTTTCTCTCTGATTGGTCGAGAGATGTTACATGATCTTTTCCTATTGGTTGACCTACTTAAGGTACTGTCTTTTGATTGGCCCGCGGTTTCCTTTGATATTAGTTACGCCCGGCTTGGGTCAGGAAGTCTCGTGTTTATTTGACTTTATTTACTTCCGCGGCTATCAAAATACATCCTGCTTTGTCAGGAAGTATTGAATGCTAGCTTTAACATTTATAACTTCTGGTCATTAGAGACGTCCTGTTTTGTCAGGAAGTATTGAGTGTATCTTGGCTAAAATAACTTCTGCGGTCACTAGAGACGTCCGGTCTCTGCCCCTGCAATATTGACACAGGGGTGCCCAGAATAGTCGTGCCAGCCTTAGGTCTACTTCCTATATCTTAATGCTACTTGCTTCCCTCCAGTTACCTTGTTCTTTATTAAGTCTTCGAAAATCATACATGGTACATACATAGTGGGTCGGGGTTGCATTTAATTATATACAAATTATGACATAAATATATGTATTAATAGATGGAAATTTTACCGGGAGGAAATTAATCTATAAAAGCATAGGTCGACTCTCCTAACAAAATAGTTGTCAAAACCAGACGCCATCTATTGACCGCTGCAAACTAGCAAACTCAGGTCAGTAACAAAGCCACAACACCAGCTTTGACAAATTGAGAAGTGTCCACCTAGAGACCATGGTTTCTGGCTAATGGCCCTCGTTAGCCTAAGGAGGACTTTATTCCATGATACCACACGGGATACAATGGAATCTTCACAATCTACCAAAGAGATGTTTATCTGGCAAAGTGGCTGGACCGACCCGAGGCCGTTAGTTTACGGCAACGGTCAATAGATGTTGTCTAGTTTTCACGTTTAATTTGATGGGAGAGGCGCCCTATGCTTTTATAAATATATTTAATATTCACACGCGCACACACATACAGCTTTATTAAGACCACCAGTCTTATACAGATTCACCACAGGAAGGAAGCATAGATAGAGCTCCTATAATCCAGGCAGCACAGAACCCAACAACAGCTTCCAGGTCCGACACCTGTCCAGTGGCCACACCGTACATAAGTTAGCGTATCACTAGAAAAGACAAGTGTGGAATCAGCGCGTTCTAATCTTCACTTTCCTCATCCAAATGGACCACGACATTCAGCGAAGAACATAAGAAATATATTTATAAACTAAAACAATAATATAACAAATGAAAACATTACGACGCGAGTATTTCTTTCATAAATAAATCAAACCTCTACTTTCCTTACTTCAAAGATAAATATCCATAGTTTACTTAAATACTATTTCTGATATTCCACCCTTCAGTGTAGCATATAAAAGCAGAATGATCCAATACAGTATTAGAGCTCTAAAAAAGCGATCTGTTAGATTAATTTAGCGAAACCGTTGGGAAGGTTCACCACTGATGAGCCAAGCCCTCCCAATATATATATATATATATTATCGCAGTAAGGATAGTAGAAGTTTGATTTATTTGGGATTCAGTTCAGTTCAAAATCACTTTATTAGGTACCGCTCAACAAGAACAACCTAGTTCATGATAATTGAAACAATTAATAATATGTGAAGGTTATTCACATATTAAACAAAATGTTAACGTGGGATTTAATCCTGGTTCATGGCTGTCGGGAATCGAGGGTGTTACCCACTCGTCCTTTATTTGGGAAAGAAACACTCGCGTCTTAATGTTTTCATTTGTTATATATAGATGGCGCGTTTTTGCTTTGTAAAACAATAATAAACAAAATATTCATTAAAAAAACACAGTGTCAACCACCACAGATCTACCACATTCATAGGTTCCAAATAGCCATCCTCCTATAATAATAATAATTTAAAAAACTTGATATCTGGCTGTAAATATTATATAAACGCTATAATTACCCAAATAAAACAACATCCTGTTGTATTTTCTATGATTCAAAATATTAAGGAAGGCCTGGCTCATCAAGGATGAACCCTCGGAGCGGTTTCGCCAATTTAATCCACCAGAAATCCTTTCTATTATATTGGAATATTCTGTACACTGTGTGAGAAGGAAATTACTGAAGAACTCCCCCATTACCTGCTTAATTGTACAGCCCTTGATGCAGAGAGGAAGGCCCTCTATCAACAAATTAAATGTACCAACATTTCACCCTACTTATTGCTTCCCAAAATATCAGCAAACAAATCTAAGGCAATAGATTACTATACATTTTTAGATCATCATTATGTAAGGACCAGTCAACAAGTGAATGACTTTGAGACGAAGAGTAAAGCCAGTTCAATTTCTATCTTACTACCTATGTAAATAACACAAGATGATTATTACCTTACCCAATTGGGAGAATCTTTATGGAGGCAAGTCCCTAATAAAGGCTTTTGTGTGTGTATGTATTGGAATATTCTACCTATATGATTGGATATTGGCAGGGATATTCGGTTTAATGGCATATATAGAACCTACGGAAAAAAAATTCAATAGAAATATAAACAAAAATATACATTGAAATTTGTTTTACCCAAACAATTTACAAATAAGCATATGTGAATTTGTATATATCTACTGTTCACGAATTCATTGGGTTTAACTTGAGATCTCGAGATATCATTCGACCAGCACGTATCCTCCACCCATGCACGTATATTTTCAAAATTGTTTATAACACACAAAGAATGTAATATATATTTTCTCCCCCTTTCAATATCATTAATATTTAAATATGTAAAAATTAATTTGCATATAAAAATAGTATATATCATTAATTTATTAAAGTGATACTCCTGTTGAAGGACTGACAAGTTCGAAAGCTTGAAAATGAAAAGTTGAACAAGAAATTTAACCCTGGAAGCTTTATTTATTTTATAATATAAAATCAAAGGATTTAAAAGCACGAATGTTTCTTTTATACACCATACAAACTTCTACTGTCCTTACTGCGATGAAAAAATATGTATTGGGAGGGCTTGGCTCATCAGTGGTGAACCCTCCCAGCGGTTTCGCCAATTTAATCCACCAGACCGCTTCTAAGAGCTCTAATACTGTATTGGATCATTCTGTTTATATACGCAGCACTGAAGGATGGAATCTCAGAAATGGTTTTCAAGAAAACTATGAACATAAGCTTATAGAACAGTAGAATTACAATCGAATAGAAACCGCTGGGAGGGTTCATCACTGATGAGCCAAGCCCTCCCTATATTTTTTTCATCGCAGTAAGGTCAGTAGAAGTTTGTATTATGGATAAAAGAAACATTCGTGCTTTTAAATCCTTTCATTTTATATGTATAGATGGCGCGTTATTGCTTTGTGTTATTTTATAATATATCTACTGTCCACGTAAAGCTATACATCTTTCATAGGTTCCAAACAGCCACCACACTCCTAGGAATATTTACCCCTGTACAGAATCAAGCACAGTACATCAGATAAACTGGATGTCTACCATTAGATGTCAACTCGGATAGTTGACTGTGACTTTAATACGTGGTGGCTCCAGGTATCCATGTTTTTACCTCAAGATAAAGATTGAGATTTAAAAATAAGAAGTTAATTAGAGTATAAATTAATATAAAACAATAACACCCCATTTATATATAGGACATGAATTCCTTTAACCACGAGATTGTTTCTTTTATAAATAAAATAAACTTCTACTGTCCTTACTGCGATGAAAAATATTGAGAGGGCTTGACTTATTAGTGTTAAACCCTCCCAATATATTTTTTTTTAACTCAGTAAGGACAGTTTAAGTTTTTTTTTTATTATTTTGTGCTCAAAAGAAACATTCGTGCTCAAATGATTTAATTTCCTATAAGAACAAGAAGTATTTAAACCAAAATTTTATTTATCAAAATAAAAAATATATATTTATATTTTTATATATAACTAAAATACGTTCTAAAATAATTTAAAAAAAGTATATTTGAAATCATTCGAACGAATATAGATACACACAATCAAAAGAATGTGAATAAACAACTAAAATTGTATTTTTTAAGCAACCAGAAGAATATATAGCTAAAATTACCAGAAGAAACTAAAATAAATAACCAAAAGAAGGCGTAAAAAACAAACAAAAGAAAAAATGCAAAAACAACCAAACGAACTACAGGTGGTGGATGTACGTAACAACAGTAGGAAGAATAAACGGCCGTGAGAAGATCGTCTGCTATCCCCAGGGAGGGTAAAAAACTGTCAGACGACCGAGCAACTAATCAACTGCAATACCCGCCCACACACGACGCTTTAAAAAATGAACTTTAGCATAAATTATCATAAGATAGCTCCGATTTTTTACACTTCTTTGTCTTCGTCTGACATTTTCTTTCCCAAACTGGTAGCTAGGTATGTTTACAGACGATTGTTGGATCACCTGCATTTTTTGACTGATGACCATACTCTCGCTTTTTATGCAATGATAAATTATTATGTGATTTTTTTTTTGTTCCCCCAGTGAGGTTTATAAACCTCTTTTGATTTATAAATATGAATGTGGGATTGGAAAACATTGTTTTGTTTGAATATTGTATTTTGTTATATTAAAATTGTTTTGTGTTTAAAAATATTTTGTTTTTATAAATGTGAAAAATAATTTTATTTTTTAATTTGAATTTTGAAAAAGTAAATAATATATTAGCATTTAGCGACTTGCTTTTGTAAATTGGCGTCGCCTGTTGAGATGAGTTTGAAGTTGTCAGCTGTTAACTCAAATATGTATATTTATATGTTGTAATGAGTTGTCCCCAGAACCAAACGTCAGAGCGAGCCCGTCGACCTCCATTTATAAACACCATAACCTTTGATTTCTTTTGATTCAGAGTTAGGAATAATATATTAGAAGAGATAGTATAGAATATATATATAAACAATGAACTAAATGTCTCAAACCCGTTTGATCTAATTTCAACAAAAGACAAATATATAAAATTTAACTCATTTTGCATATTTATTTTGAATTTTATAAAAAAAACTACCAAATTCCATTGGAACGCTTTTATTTAGAAATTAATTCTTTTTAGTATTGTTTTAATTGAATAATTTTATAATATCTAGCGTATTTTCTTTCTAAAATATTCCTTAAAACTTTTTTCAATCTGTAAATTGTTTTTCTCGAAAAAATCCACACAATACTTTACAATTTAATTTCATTTAACTAAATTTGCATACCAACCCTTTGTACATATATCAATTGTGTTGATATTTTTATCTTTTCATCTAACTAACTTGCATACTTATTCTGTACATATTTCAAATATCTTTCTTTTCTTTCAAAATTTTCGTTTATCTTTAAAGTGCAAGTGTACCTAGGGGGACATAGCGCTCTAAGTCGAAATAAAGAATAAAAAAGATTCCAGACCGCTATCTTCCTAAGAAAATCTTCTAAGAAATAAAACTGTTTGAGGCACCAACTCAAATTGGATTTCCACTTTGCCTTGTAAATAAAATAAAAAGGACTAAAGTTAGGGGACAATCTAAGTAGTTAGTGACTTCTGCATGTTCCAGGAACCTGGGTTAACCAAAAAACTAATAAAATATAGATATTACAAAAGAGTTTTTTTTTTCATTTAATCAGTAAAAACTTGAAATTTCATCATTCCAAAGACCCATATAAATATCATGTGCGGGCATCATGAAAAAAGGTCCCTGTGTTATATATATATATATATATAATGTACATAATTTCAACATCAACATTCAAGGAAGTGGAAAGTCTTTGATATTGACGGTCGTCTGTCTTTTTGAAAGAGACAGTCAATTTTGTTCACACTTGGTTATCTCATGTGTCTTCAATAAAGGTCACTGTAATATCTTTCTGAGTTATTGTCTGAATCCCAAAGTTTTTCTTAAGTTTTGTCCATTAAGTCGCCAAAATGAACATTTATTTGAAAAAAGTGTTTTAAATAATTTTAAAATTTGATCATTTTTGAAGGTACGCGAGTATACATATGTAGTACCAGGCCATGATAACATGGTGGGTAGAGGGTTATGACAGCTTGTACTGTAAGTACACCACATGTCTACACATGTAGTACCAGGCCATGATAACATGGTGGGTAGAGGGTTGTGACAGCTTGTACTGTAAGTACACCACATGTCTACACTCGGCCGTGCGGCCACGCGTCGCGCGAGCTCCCGAGTTTTTCGCCTCTGGCGAGCGGAATAACGTCGCGGATGGCGACGAATTTGGCACGGGCTGAAAGCCCTTCAAACGCCGAGCAAAAGCCTGTAAGGCACGGCGCAAAAGCACAACCATGTGCTGAACTATCTAAGAAAGAAGATTTTCAGAAGAAAACTTCAAATCTCTTCAACAAAAATCAAAACTATGCAAATCCGCCCGCCGGCGGACATCATGCAAATCCGGCCACGCCGACCGACTTCGTTACTGCCTCGTTTTCCGAGGCCGCTGCCCAAGCCAATAGAAGCTGGGCAGACTTAGCGGAGGACAACAATCAAGAATCTGAGGACCCTTTCATCACTGTCCAAAGAAAGAAAAGACGCCGTGGCTCGGCGGAATCACCTGCGGCGGCTGCACCTTCCTCTAACATCAGAGGCGCAGGAGCCATTCGCCGGCCGCGATCATCCACGGGATGGGCACCGCGGGCGGAGGAAATCAGGACCACCCGAGCTCACATCGTGGAGGCCAGGGCGCGGCAGGCGTCTTCCACCGAGGACCACTGCGTTTATGTAGAGCGCAGCCCTGAACTGGAGCCCTTTCACTACATGAGGGCAATTGAAAGAATGTTCGGAGGGACCAGGGAGGTCTTCCAACTAACAAAAATGAACGGCCACTTCCTGGTGGGACTGGCTAACAGAGGCATGGCCGAGCGCCTCGTCAACGAGGGCCTCGAGGTGGAGGGCACTCTCCACAGGGCCTTCCCGTTCCGCAAGAGGGCGGAGCGAATTACAGTGGGCAACCTCCCCTTCTTCGTGGGGGATGCAGCCGTCATCAGCGCCCTTTCATCTTTTGGGCGGGTCACATCTATCGCCCCCAAGCTGATGAAGGCTGGCCCATACATCTACAACGACGGCCGCCGAGAGGCGTTTATCATCCTCCGCGAAGGAATGACCATCGAGAGGCTGCCCACCCGCCTCGACATCACCATCAAAGGCGAGGCCTGGCCCGCATACCTGTCCTCCGGGATTAGGTGCTCCAGGTGCCGTGGCCAAGGACATCGCAGGGCCAACTGCCCCCTGCTTGCAAGGCGAACCACCGCTCCTGGACCGGCCACACCAACCTCTCCAACCAGCGTCCCACCAGCGACTGCGCCTAGGCTGCCCCAACAACCATCTGCCCAGCCTCCACCTCCGGCATCCCCCAGCCCAACCATGGAGGTCTCCGACGTGCCTCCCACAAGCCGAGCTGCGCTCCATCCACCTGCAGCACTCCGGAAATCATCACCAGCGCCTTCGGCCTTACCTGCGGAAGATGCGCCTCTTGCCCCTCCACCAATGACCCCTGCTCCGTCCCTGCGAACACCTGGGAGTCGCGAGCCTGCGGCCCCAACACCGGACGTGGAGATGTCCATCGTGGAGGAGACCTCTGCGTCCTTCACGTCAACAGCAAAGAACGCAACGAGGATCGACCTCGATGCGTTCATCGAGAGGCACCCCAGCGTGTCCTTCGCTGAGACGGACGCCCTTGGTCTTGGGCGGGAGGAGGTCCTGGACCTCCTCTCCTCGAGGACCAAAACGCAGAGGAGTGTACCCCTCCTGCCGCTTTCGCAGTGCAACGCCCTCGCCGGACTTATCAGGCAAATCTTAGATTTGAGGCCCGGAGCAGCCAGCAACCTCTACAAAGTCCTCGGGCAAGTCAAAGCTGAGCTGAGGACAACACCAGCTGCAGTGCCTCCAACTCCCCCACTGCCTGCGCCTCGGCCCGCTGAGCTTATGCTGCCCACTACCCACAGGGAGGAACTGACACCTCCTTTGATGACACCTCCGCCGCCCGCCCCGACGGACATGGAGGAGGACGATCCAATGACGGAGAAAGAGCGAGACACACCCCCACCGCCTGCGCCTCGGCTCGCTGAGACAACACCACCCATTCCCCACGGGGAAAAGACGTCGCCGCACATCGCGACACCTCCACCTCCACTGTCCTGCCAATTCATTGATGACCGCTGGACGGAGGCAGACGACATACTATATGAATTAAACCAAGAACGCGACTGGGGAGTGGGGATCAGTGAGAGTGACATCACAGAAGCCGTCATATACCCCGAGGATAGGGAGCCTCTCATCAGGCGCCTGTCCACTCGGAGGAGGAGCCTCCTCGCTGCTTTCATCAGCGCCGCCATCGAGCGCGCTCGGGACGCCGATCCCTTTGTGCGTGAGGGCATGTCCGCGCTCAGGGGGATGTTGCCCTCCTGATTGGGCCCAGACGAGCCTCGGTGGGGACACCGCCTGATTTGTTTTGAATTGTAAATATTTGGTTCCTCCTGCTTAACTCTTAGGAGTAATGATTGACTATGTAGTCAATAAAATATATTTAATTGTCAAAAAAAATTGTCACATGTCTACACATGTAGTACCAGGCCATGATAACATGGTGGGTAGAGGGTTGTGACAGCTTGTACTGTAAGTACACCACATGTCTACACATGTAGTACCAGGCCATGATAACATGGTGGGTAGAGGTTTGTGACAGCTTGTACTGTAAGTATACCACATGTCTACACATGTAGTACCAGGCCATGATAACATGGTGGGTAGAGGGTTGTGACAGCTTGTACTGTAAGTACACCACATGTCTACACATGTAGTACCAGGCCATGATAACATGGTGGGTAGAGGTTTGTGACAGCTTGTACTGTAAGTATACCACATGTCTACACATGTAGTACCAGGCCATGATAACATGGTGGGTAGAGGGTTGTGACAGCTTGTACTGTAAGTACACCACATGTCTACACATGTAGTACCAGGCCATGATAACATGGTGGGTAGAGGTTTGTGACAGCTTGTACTGTAAGTATACCACATGTCTACACATGTAGTACCAGGCCATGATAACATGGTGGGTAGAGGGTTGTGACAGCTTGTACTGTAAGTACACCACATGTCTACACATGTAGTACCAGTCCATGATAACATGGTGGGTAGAGGTTTGTGACAGCTTGTACTGTAAGTACACCACATGTCTACACATGTAGTACCAGGCCATGATAACATGGTGGGTAGAGGTTTGTGACAGCTTGTACTGTAAGTACACCACATGTCTACACATGTAGTACCAGTCCATGATAACATGGTGGGTAGAGGTTTGTGACAGCTTGTACTGTAAGTATACCACATGTCTACACATGTAGTACCAGGCCATGATAACATGGTGGGTAGAGGGTTGTGACAGCTTGTACTGTAAGTACACCACATGTCTACACATGTAGTACCAGGCCATGATAACATGGTAGGTAGAGGGTTGTGACAGCTTGTACTGTAAGTACACCACATGTCTACACATGTAGTACCAGGCCATGATAACATGGTAGGTAGAGGGTTGTGACAGCTTGTACTGTAAGTACACCACATGTCTATACATGTAGTACCAGGCCATGATAACATGGTGGGTAGAGGGTTGTGACAGCTTGTACTGTAAGTACACCACATGTCTACACATGTAGTACCAGGCCATGATAACATGGTGGGTAGAGGGTTGTGACAGCTTGTACTGTAAGTACACCACATGTCTACACATGTAGTACCAGGCCATGATAACATGGTGGGTAGAGGGTTGTGACAGCTTGTACTGTAAGTACACCACATGTCTACACATGTAGTACCAGGCCATGATAACATGGTAGGTAGAGGGTTGTGACAGCTTGTACTGTAAGTACACCACATGTCTACACATGTAGTACCAGGCCATGATAACATGGTGGGTAGAGGGTTGTGACAGCTTGTACGGTAAGTACACCACATGTCTACACATGTAGAAGTTGAATTGCCATTTACGCTTTAAACTATTCAAAATCTGGAAAATATTCCACATAAAATATACTCACAACATATAATTATATAAGTAGGCACATATATTATAAGCTATTTACCTCAAGTCGCGGAGCATTAACATGAAAATATCGTAAATCCAGCTAATATAAATCTTTCGATTCTTTAACTTCCATTTTTCTTGATTATTTTAAATACCAAGACAGCTGTCTAATGATGTTATCCCCGACAGATTAAAATGTCTCAACACAAGAACAAATCGGCACCATTGGTATTTCAGCTATGCAAATTGAAAAGAGCCAATGAAAGGAAAAGAGGGGGGGGGGGGGTGAGTATTGTTGCAGGCACATTATGCAACTGCCACGTGTAACACGCCATTTATACGCACGCGTAGTGAATCACGTGCTCGTTGACTTTTTCGTCTGCCTTTTTATTTGCTAATGTTGTTTACCCCGTCGTCTGTTTATTTATTCTCTTTGCTCGATGACCAGTTTGATAACAGTGATTTAGTAATTGTGATTGTTTCTAATTGTGTTTGTCTTCTATATGTGTATTTGAGCTTTTATTTTTATTGAATCTATTTAATTGGGTTCTGTGCTGCCTGGAGTATAGGAGCTCCAATCTATGCTTCCTTCCTGTGGTGAATCCGTATAAGACCGGTGGTCTTAATAAAGGTGTATGTATATAGATGGGTCCTGGTGGTATCTGTGTCCACTGGACATACGTCAGACCTGGAGGCTGTTGTTGGGTTCTGTGCTACCTGGAGTATAGAAGCTCCATTTATGTTTCCTTCCTGTGTTGAATCTGTATAAGACCGGTGGTCTTAATAAATATGTATGTATGTGTATGTGAATTTATTTAATTGATCTATACCCACTCATGTAAAAAACATAAGGAAGTTATACCTTTTAGCATGTATATCGAACAACAACAACAACAACAAAACGCTTTATTAAGACCCTTTAGTCTTATACAGATTCTCCAAGAAGAATTGTAGGATACATGAGGAATAACAGTAATAGTACCAGTAATAAGCAATTATATTATTATTTTATAACGCTAATCTCTCTCATACATTTAATGGTCATATAAATTTACATACAGGAAAACTTAATTAAGACAATCAAGCTAATAAATATATTAGTCTGGGTAAATTGGAGGAAAATAATTTTTTTATACATGGATTTACCCCGGAGTTTCTTCAAATTAAAAAAAGGTAAAAGCTAATTACATTTAATATTAATAATGAAATTTATATACAAGAAAACGTAATTAAGACAAGTGAGCTTATATTTTAACATATATATCGGGATTCAGACAATAACTCTGAAAGATGTTTGATACACAGGTATGCGCTGCCATGGGCATTTTTTTCCATCTGATAGAACTTGTACCGTAAGTTTCTGTGGTTCATAGGACACTTGAAGATCTTCGTGAAAGGCTCTCATGGAGTTGTTTCAGGACTCTCTTCCATTATCTCTTTCATCTTCTATATGAATTGAGATGTTCTTATGTTTTTTTTTGTCTGTTGGATTCTCCCTAACATAGACGAAGTTTCTCCGCTACGTGCCTCAATCTTATTCTTCAATTTATGAACCAATGTTCTGGCCATTACCAGGAATCTTTATATTTGCATATCAGCATTCTCTATGCAAATTTTAATGAAGAAGGCATGCCGTTTCATGCCTCAATCTCCTTCCTCACTATATGAACCAATGATCTGGCCATTAAAAGGAATATTTATATGTGCATATCAGCACTCTCTATGCAAATTTTAATGAAGAAGGCATGACATTTCATGCCTCAATCTCCTTCCTCACTATATGAACCAATGATCTGGCCATTAAAAGGAATATTTATATGTGCATATCAGCACTCTCTATGCAAATTTTAATGAAGAAGGCATGACGTTTCATGCCTCAATCTCCTTCCTCACTATATGAACCAATGATCTGGCCATTAAAAGGAATCTTTATATGTGCATATCAGCACTCTCTATGCAAATTTTAATGAAGAAAGCATGACATTTCATGCTTCTATCTCCTTCCTTAATATAGGAACCAATGATCTGGCGATTACCAGGAATCTTTATATTTGCATATAAACATTCTCTATGCAAATTGAAGAATACATGCCGTTTCATGCCGCAATCTCCTTCTTTAATATAGGAACCAATGATCTGGCCATTACTAAGAATGTTTATATTTGCATATAAGCATTCTCTATGAAATTGAAGAAGGCATGCCGTTTCATGCTTCTATCTCCTTCCTCACTTTACGGCAATGATCTGGCGATTACCAGGAATCTTTATATTTGCATATCAGCATTCTCTATGCAAATTTAAATTAAGAAAACCTGCCGTTTCATGCCTCAATCTCCTTTCTCACTATAGGAGCCAATGATCTGGCGATTACCAGGAATCTTTATATTTGCATATCAGCATTCTCTATGCAAATTTAAATTAAGAAAACCTGCCGTTTCATGCCTCAATCTCCTTTCTCACTATAGGAGCCAATGATCTGGCGATTACCAGGAATCTTTATATTTGCATATAAACATTCTCTATGCAAATTGAAGAATACATGCCGTTTCATGCTTCTATCTCCTTCCTCACTTTGCGGACAATGATCTGGCGATTACCAGGAATCTTTATATTTGCATATCAGCACTCTCTATGCAAATTATAATGAATAAGGCACGGCGCTTCATGACTATCTCCTTCCTCAATTTATGGACCAATGATCTGGCGATTACCAGGAAGCTTTATATTTGCATATCAGCATTCTATATGCAAATTTAAATGAAGAAAGCCTGCCCGTTTCATGCCTCAATCTCCTTCTTCACTTTACGGCAATGATCTGGCTATTTCCAGGAATCTTTATATTTGCATATCAGAATTCTATATGCAAATTTTAATGAAGAAGGCGTGCCGTTTCATTCCTCAATCTCCTTCAATTTATGAACCAATGATCTGGTCATAACCAGGAGAATCTCCATATTTGCATAAAAGCATTCTCTATGCAAATTGAAGAAGGCATACCGTTTCATGCCTCAATCTCCTTCCTCGCTATAGGAACCAATGATCTGCCCATTACAAGGAATATATTTGCATATCAGCATTCTATATGCAAATTTTAATGAAGAAGGCATGCCGTTTCATGCCTCAATATCCTTCCCCAATTTATGAACCAATGATCTGGTCATTACCAGGGATCTCCATATTTCCATTTCCAACCACAAAGGTGGCCAAAGAGACTTCCTGAAAAATCAAGAAATAAGTATTTCGGACGAAATTTAGATTGACCAATATAGTGGAATAAATCAACGTTCAGTTGATATTTTTTCCGAAAGATGGCGTTTTGTCTTTTAAAATGTTCATTGGAACGGATATGGTATGCCATTTCATTAATTTAAACCGCTTGGTTCTTCTCCTCTCACCTTTTTTTCTTCACCTTATATATATTTTAAAAATTATTTTTCACATATATGTGTATGTGTGTGTGCGTTTGTGTTGGTGTAAAAAATAGGAAAAAATCTCAGGAGGCCTCTTGGAACAAATTTTGGTCGTTAAGGTACAGCCTGCATCACGCTTACCAGAGCCAACAGCCCGAAGCGCGTTCGTGGTTGGCTTTTCTTTTATTTATCAAGAAAATGGGTTGGAAAAATATTACGGAACAAGCCTAAATGAACGTTTTGTTGATTTTTGTTCCACTAGATGGCGCTCTAAAATTTTCATGTGAGCGATCAGGATAGGCCTTCTTTATTATATATATTAAAAATATTGAGAGCATATCCTGACCAGGAGCACATGTGCTTTTTAGATGTCAGAGCGCCATCTAGTGGAACAAAAATCAACTAAACGTTGATTTAACCTGTTCCCTGATATATGGCCAAACCATTCTCTTGATAAACCAAGAAAAGCCATCCACGAACGCGTTTCGCGCTGTTGGCGATCGTCAGCGTGGAGCAGTCTGTACCACTGCAACCAAAAATATTTTTGGTCCCAGAGGCTTCTTGAGAAACCAAGAAATGGGCATTTAAGGCCAAACATTGTTTATATATATGTGTTCAAGTCCAAGATAGTGTTAACAAACTACAGATACGCTCCAGGAGCCTGAGTTACCCATAAGTTATGTTTCAATATATTCAAATAATAATATGTGTAACGCATGCTTATGAAAACGTGTTTTACAGGGATCTACAAGGAATGACAAAATTGACATTAATTGTATTTGGTGCCGATATTATTCGCTTTTTAAATCTAAGTTTACTTTTAGGTATTACGAGCTAAGACTTGCCACTTTGAACAAGAATTTTTCGCACAGTCGTGTTCTTAACTATTCTCTTCTTTCTTATCTCCACTCAATAATCATATTAGGGTATCAAGCCTGTAGAGCTTGTTGATGGTGTCTTCTGTGGATGAGTAGAGCTCATCAATAGATGAACCAAACAGTAAATTATGTTGTTTGACATCTATAATGACTGGGTGTGTAGAATACGCCTGCTTTTGGTCCCAGAGGCTTCTTGAGAAACCAAGAAATGGGCATTTAAGGCCAAACATTGTTTATATATATGTGTTCAAGTCCAAGATAGTGTTAACAAACTACAGATACGCTCCAGGAGCCTATGAGGCCACTGACTTAGCTACAGTATGAAATGGCCGCCTCTGACATAAGAAACAGACGCCATATATAGCCGCTCCTAATATGGAATACAGATATCCTGTATCCCTGGAGACCTTACAGGGTACTATCAGCCAGGCCGCTGATCCCGGTTTTTTAGCGAGCTTGTTACTGCTCCCCCTCCTCCTTTTTCATCCGGGCTTGGGTCATCGCGCCTCGAGAGATCCTCATTGGCTATGATATCGCCTCTGCGCAAAGCTATCTGGGCTTGGAACCGGCAAAGGCGGAGTTACTATTCTCTATTTAGTATAAGTAGTCAAATATAAGCAGCAATAGGATATTACAATCGTGTTATGTAGTGCTAGTTATCACAATTTAAACTCTGTAGGTTTACAACGTGGCTAATTTATGTAACCCTCTACCAACCATTTTTATCTTGTATAGGTAAATACATGCAGAGTATTTACATTACAAGTTTTCACAGCCATCTACCCACCATGATTATCATGGCCTGGTACTACATGTGTAGGCATGTGGTGTACTTACAGTACAAGCTGTCACAACCATCTACCTACCATAATTATTATGGCCTGGTACTACATGTGTAGACATGTGGTGTACTTACAGTACAAGCTGTCACAACCCTCTACCCACCATGTTATCATGGCCTGGTACTACATGTGTAGACATGTGGTGTACTTACAATACAAGCTGTCACAACCCTCTACCCACCATGTTATCATGGCCTGGTACTACATGTGTAGACATGTGGTGTACTTACAGTACAAGCTGTCACAACCCTCTACCCACCATGTTATCATGGCCTGGTACTACATGTGTAGACATGTGACAATTTTTGACAATTAAAATATACTTTATTGACACTCGTCAATAGTTACATTCAATCAAGAATTAATGGGATTTACAGATTAGGGGGGGGGGGAGCATTTCGCTGAATATGCGCAGGCCTTCACGCACAAAGGGATCCGAGCTCCGAGCGCGCTCAGATGCAGCGCTGACGATCCCGGCAAGAGTGGTTCTCTTCTGAGTGGAGAGGCGCCTGAGGAGAGGTTCCCTATCGTCGGGGAAAATAATTGCCTCTACGATGTCACCCTCAGTGACTCCGATATCGGATAAAGTCTCCAAGTAGCGCTCATCGCTTAATTCATAAATTATGTCATTTGCCTGGTCGTAGCAGGCATCAATGAACTCGGTAGACAGTGGAGGTGGAGGTGTCGCGATGTCCGGCGACGTCTTTTCCCCGTGGAGAGCGGGTGGTGTTGGCTTAGCAGGCCAAGGCGCAGGCAGTGTGGGTGTTGGAGGCACTGCTGGTGTTGTCCTGAGCTCGGCCTTGACTTGTCCGAGGACCTTATATAAATTAGAGGTGTGTCCGGGCTTCAGGTCCAGAATTTGACCGATCAGGCCGACGAGGGCGTCGCACTGCGGAGGCGACAGGAGGGGTCCCTTCCTCTGCGCCTTGGTCCTCGAGGAGAGGAGGTCCAGGACCTCCTCCCGCCCAAGACCAAGGGCGTCCGTCTTAGCGAATGACACGCTGGGGAGCCCCTCGATGAAAGCATCGAGGTCGACTCTCGTAGCGTTTTTTGCCGATGACGTGGAGGACGCAAAGGTCTCCTCCACGATGGACCACTCCACGTCCGGTGTTGGGGCCGCAGGCTCGCGACTCCCAGGTGTTTGCAGGGACGGAGCAGGGGTCACTGGTGGAGGGGCAGGAGGCGTCTCCTCCATAGGAAAGGCTGGGGCCGCTGGTGGAGATGGCCGAGGTGCGGATGAGTGGAGCGCAGCTCGGGCCACGGGAGGAGCGCTGCAAACCTCCATGGCTGGATTGGAGGGTGTCGGCGCAGGAGGCTGGGCTGCTGACCGCTGAGGCGGTGCAGGGGTGGTCGGTGGTGGGACGCCAGAAGGAGTGGTCGGTGGGGCCGTTCTGGTGTTGTTGGCCAGCCCTGCAAGCAGGGGGCAGATGGCCCTCCGATGCCCTTGTCCGTGGCACCTGGAACACCTGATGCCCGAGGATAGGTACGCAGGCCAGGCTTGGCCTTTGATGTTGATGTCAAGGCGGGTTGGAAGCCTCTCGATGGTGATCCCCTCATGTAGGGTGATGAAGACGTCACGCCGGCCATCGACGTAGACGTAGGGGCCCGCCTTCATCTGCTTAGGGGCGATGGACGTAACCCGCCCATATGGAGAGAGGGCGGTGATGACAGCAGAGTCCGCCACAAAGAAGGGGAGGTTACCCACTGTAATCCTTTCCGCTCTTTTGCGGAAAGGGAATGCTCTGAGGAGTGTTCCCTCAACCTCGAGGCCCTCACTTATGAGGCGCTCGGCCAGGCCTCTGTTGGTCAGTCCCAGGAGCTGGTGGCCGTTCACCTTGGTGATCTGGATGACTCCGGCAGTTCCTCCGAGCATCCTGTCCAGTGCCCTAAGGTAGTGGAAGGGCTCCAGTTCGGGGCTGTGTTCGATGTACACACAGTGTTCCTCGGAGGAGGACGCCTGCCGCGCCCTGGCTTCCGCGATGTGAGCCCTGGTGGCCCTGATTTCTTGGGCTCGGGGCATTGATCCCGCCGATGATTGAGGTCGGCGAATGGTCCTGGAAGCTCCGGCATTGGAGGAGGGTGCAGCCGTCGTAGGTGAATTCCCCGAGCCACGGCGCCTCTTCCTACCCTGGACGAGGGTAAATCCTTCCTCAGCTCCAGGATTCACCTCTTCTGTGATGTCAGCCCAGTTTCTCCGGACTTGAGCAACGGCGTTAGAAGTTGGAATAGCCGCAAGAGGTCGACCGGCGCGGCAGAATTTGCATCCTGGCCGCCGGCGTGCGGATTTACATAGTTTTGATTTTTTCTCAAAACTATTGGAATTTCGTTCTGCAAATCTTGATTTGCGGATAATTCTGCACATGGTTTTGCTAGTGAGCCGTGCCTTACAGGCTTTTGCTCGGCTTTTGACGGGCTTTCAGCCCGTATAAAATTTGTCGCCATCCGCGACACTTTTCGCCCGCCAGAGGCGAAACACTCAGGAGCTCGCGTGACGCGTGGCCGCACGGCCGAGTGTAGACATGTGGTGTACTTACAGTACAAGCTGTCACAACCATCTACCTACCATAATTATTATGGCCTGGTACTACATGTGTAGACATGTGGTGTACTTACAGTACAAGCTGTCACAACCCTCTACCCACCATGTTATCATGGTCTGGTACTACATGTGTAGACATTTGGTGTACTTACAGTATAAGCTGTCACAACCCTCTACCTACCATGTTATCATGACCTGGTACTACATGTGTAGACATGTGGTATACTTACAGTACAAGCTGTCACAACCCTCTACCTACCATGTTATCATGGCCTGGTACTACATGTATAGACATGTGGTGTACTTACAGTACTGGCTGTCACACAGAACTCTCTACCTACCATGTTATCATGGCCTGGTACTACATGTGTAGACATGTGGTGTACTTACAGCACTGGCTGTCAGAACTCTCTACCCACTATGATTATAATGATCCGGAACAAAACTTAATTCGGTATTTACGTATATCAGAATTATAGACCAGCAAAATTAACACGTTAATATAGAGAATTTTTCTCTACAAGTATCATCTCAACATTGAACTGAGAGATCCTGTCCTTGTCTGGAGGAGGAAATGGTGGAGGAGCCTTCCTTCCTGAAGAACAGCTTTTTATATTTAATCACCAAATTGTAAAAATAATCACATTTATCTTTGTTTAATTTATCATTAATTATTGTAACAATTAACTAAGAGTGTCAATCTGTAATGATTCCATATGCAAATTTTATTCTTAAAGAAAAAATGCAGCATATATGTAGATATGTATTAATTTTCAGATAGAAAATTAAATATGTAAAATGATTGGATGTATATATAGTGTAAGAGGGGAGTGAAAGTATCTTATTTATAGAAATAAATAGTTTATACCTTATAGTACTATAAGTACTGGAATCCCATTCAATAAAGTAAGCAAAAATACGAGAATCACGGGACGAGTGTCTTTTTTATCGAATACAATTACAATAAATCTTCGTACAAAAGACACTCGTCCCGTGATTCTCGTATTTTTGCATACCTTATAGTGTTCGTCAAGTGCTATTTTTGTTAGGTAGAGAACACAACACAATCAAATATTTTGAATTGTCTATAGAATATTTCTATATACAAATCATCCAATACACCAGGAGTCGGTAAACTGCGGCTCTTTATATAGTTCCATATGTAAATATTATTTATGTGAGTACTCTTTATTGTTTGTAAGAAAAAATGTTCTGGATCTTTAAAAACTTTGAAATTTTGCAATTTTTGACTCTTCCGACTCAAAATTTTGCCGACTCCTGCAATAGACCAAAGAAAAAGAAGTAATCTCAAGGTCAATATTAAAGAAGAAACATCTGGCATATCTCACCCCCACCAATACCGACCGCAACGAATTGTTTGTATCATCCACACAGGACCAAAATTATCTGGTGCAAGTGGTCAAAAGTCAAGAAGAATAGACGACACATAAATCTCTGGCGTCTTCATGAAAACGGAATCTGTGGGAGAGAATGGGTTTAATATTTCATATGGTGGGGGCCCAGGGTTCGCATCCGGTTTCTTGTCAAAATTTTTGACGTATGGCCGGTCCATTGTGTAGCCGATCTTTTGTGCCGTGAGGGGAGTTTGTCATAATGGCGCAAAGGTCCAGAAATAGCTGATGATATAATTCAAACAGGTTTGACATCCTTTGTCCATTCACACTGCTCAAAAATGACCAAAAACTTCCCTTCAAATTTCGCCTCTTTTCCATCATCTGTTAACTCTCCTATTGGCTTAAAGGATATGATTAAATTGTGATTTATAGTCAAATATCACTACAATTGTACTATAATATAAAGCGAATATACAAAAACAACAAGCAAAAGGTTTATTAAGATCTTTTTGTCTTATAAAGATTCAACAAACAGAAATATAGGATACTGTCAAATTACATTGACAAATATTAAGACGCTTAAAGTGTTCTGCGTGCTTTATCCGTGTCTGATCTCCTCGCATACCTGTGTAACCCCGGTCCGATCCCTACCAACGCTACAATAAAGATAAGTATAAACAATACTTAAAGTTACACCGCATAAGTTTCTTTTTTTTTTTTTGGTGAAAAATCGCAATCCCGCCCCTGGACACTTTTATTTTTCCGTTCGCCATTACTCTTCATATTTTCACCCTCTCTTACTTCATTCAAAAAAGTTAGAAATAGTAAATATTTCTCTTTGATTTTTCACAAAAAAAAGAAACTTATGCGGTGTAGCTTTAAGTATTGTTTATAAACACTCGCCGCAGTCCTTTATAATAAAGATAAGTACTGTTTTTTAATTTTATTTAACAAATTGTGAATTATTATTTACCTCTTTTTTTTTTTGTGTGTGTTATACTCTTGAGTGTACGATTTTTGTGTGTTTAGTTACTATACCTCTAGGCCCTAGTAATTTGCAATTTTGTGTGTTAACCCATAAATAGTAACTTTTGTCAGTACATCTTGGAATAGCAGTAATTGTACCAGTAATCAGCAATGGGTATAATGAATATTGTAGAATAGAAACCAAGTCTTGGAATATATATCTTAAGATATGAAAGTATTTATTGATGACGTCATTACGACCAGTCGACAATTATCAACCAAACTATCTACAGCTAGAGAATATTGAACAAGCAAGCTAAGGAACGTTTATGATGATTTACAAATACATAGTAAAAATCTTTAGGACAAATTAATAAAGCCTCCGAGGTTGTGTTTCTTTTTTAAAACATTTAATAACGCTCAAGCTTTCGGGTATGGTGGCCCTACTATTCGCGTTGCTCCTGTAGAAGGGCCACCATACCCGAAAGCTTGAGCTTTATTAAACGTTTTAAAAAAGAAACACAACCTCGGAGGCTTTATTAATTTGTCCTAAAGATTTCACAGAGGTTATAATTTCGGAATAGTAAAAATCTGTTTTAAATATTTTCATTGAATAATTAAATTAAATAATATAATATAAATTATTTCTCTTCATCACAATATTATGAGAATTTTAAACTCTTATAGACGCGTATGATTCTTTTAAAAATTAAACATTTTTCTCTATTGCACTTACTGCAATGAAAAATTAATGAGAGGGCCTGACTCATCAGTAGTGAACCCTCCAAGCGGTTTTGCCAGTTTAATCTACAATACCGCTGTTATATATCATAACTGATTGCGCGCTAATATATCATATTATAATGAATATTCTCTTGAATATAGAGGCTGCCTGGCCGGCATTGATATTTCTGTAAAAAAACAAACACTTTGGTAAGTTAACATTTTATTTTCTCAACGTTTCAACTAAAATTATTTTGTCTTCTTTAGAAGAAATAAAAATAAAGTAATTGAATGATTGAATTAAAATAATTGAATAGTTTTGTGCCGTGAGGGGAGTTTGTCATAATGGCGCAAAGGTCCAGAAATAGCTGATGATATAATTCAAACAGGTTTGACATCCTTTGTCCATTCACACTGCTCAAAAATGACCAAAAACTTCCCTTCAAATTTCTCCTCTTTTCCATCATCTGTTAACTCTCCTATTGGCTTAAAGGAATATAGTTAAATTGTGATTTATAGTCAAATATCACTACAATTGTACTAGAATATAACGAATATACAAAAACAACAATAACAAAATGCTTTATTAAGATTATTTTGTCTTATAAAGATTCAACGAACAGAAATATAGGGTACTGTCAAATTATATTGACAAATATTAAGACACTTTAATTAATATTTGTTTTTGACTCTATAGATATTGTACTAAATTTGAAAAAAAAAATCGAGTGAAAACGCTCTTGCAACCTCAGAACAATTTTTAACACTTTGTAAAATATAATACAATATAATGCGGCTTGTGATCGTAAAACGATATTTAAAGATTATCCCGCATGAGTCTCTTCTCAACGAAAAATCCAAATTTATTTTAAGGAGAAATAACGATTATTTATAACCTTATGGATGAAGTATGAAAGGATGAATTGTGAAGAGTAATGATAAACGGAAAAATAAAAGTGTCCAGGGATAGGAATCGAACCCACAGTGTTCGTTATTTCTCCTTAAAATAAATTTGGATTTTTCGTTGAAAAGAAACTCATGCTTAAATGTCGTTTTACCTTGTCAAATGTTTTATTTTTCTCCTGACGAAGACAGAAGATTTTTGTTGAAACGTTAAGAAAATGAAACTTTGACTGGCCGAAGTATCTATTTTTTAAAGGAATATTCTCTAATTAAAACTAAAAATAATCATTAATAGTATTTCCATGAATACAATAGTGTTGTAACGAACTCTATACAACGAATAACGTTATATAGTTTTCTTTTAATTACCGTACTTTGAACTTTTGCTAAGTAAACTATAATTCTATATTTTATAAAGGGGAAATGAAGTTGATAATAATTCTGCTTTTGTTTAATTGGATTGTAATTATAGAAGAAACTTAGATTATGATACATTAGCGCGCCATCTGTTATCAAAATTCAAAACTATTATAGACGTGTATGATTCTTTTAAAAATTAAACAATTTCTACTGTCCTTACTGCAATGGAAAAATTAATGGGAGGGCCTGGCTCATCAGTGGTGAACCCTCCCAGCGGTTTCGCCAGTTTAATCTACCATACCGCTTATATTATATTTATAATTATATGTAATTCTGCTGTCCTCAAAGCATATGTTCATAGTTCATCTAAAATACCCATTCCAAGAGTCTAGCAAAGTATCACTATAAAAGGAAGTTCCAAAAAATGCAATATAACAGCGGTATGGTAGATTAAACTGGCGAAACCGCTGGGAGGGTACACCACTGATGAGCCAGGCCCTCCCATTAATTTTTACATTGCAGTAAGGACAGTAGAAATTATTTTATTTTAAAAAAGAATCATACGCGTCTATAATAGTTTTGAATTTTGATAGAAGAAACTCATTATAGGTTAACGTATGCAAATTTCTACAATGAAATTGTTATGCAAATAAGCCTCTGAAATGAAAGTACCCTCCTATACTAGGAAAGCTAATCTGAGATGTATAGTGCTAATGCTTTTACTGCTATCCGGAATTGAACAAAACCCAAGGCCTAAATCTGCAAGACAGACAACAGCTTGCACCACGCTGACGAGGGCCAACAGCCCGAGACGCGTACGTGGTTAGCTTTTCTTGATTTATCAAGAAACGGTATTTGGCTAATTCTGGAATAATTAAAAATCAACGATTAGTTGATTTTTATTCCGATAGATAGCGCAAACCATCAGCAACCTTTAGTTGCACTACAAGATTCGCCGCTAGGTGGCCGGACAATAAACAGCACGTGCAGCACCGCTCCGGTAAATACAGTTTATATTACTAATATTTCAGTGTATATTTGCCTTATACTATGAAAGGGATAATACTGTTACCCTTAATACTTGTGGTATGCAACACTAAATATGTAAATTTACTCAAGGTAACGCACTATGCAAAAATCTCAGTACGAAGGGATAAGGATGGACAATGTGGTCAAAATATAAACTTACCATCTGGGAATATGTCTGGTAACCAAAAAAGACTGCTATGTATCATTCTGGCTCTATTATTTATCTCAGGCATTGAACAAAACCCAGGTCCCCCAACCAAAAAGCAAACTACATTGACTGCGCCAGTACACTCAGGAGAGAGAGAATCAATAGATGGCGAGCTAAAAATGCTAATCTTAAACATGGCGGCGGAAATAAAGAGTCTAGGAGAGAGAATTAACATCAGACTTACCAAAATAGAGACTCGAATGGACGATTGGGATAAGCGATTCTGCAATATAGAGGAGAAGCTAACTAAATGTATAGAGTCTCAACAGGCTACCGAAAAACTGGCTTCATGTAATTCGTTAAAGGTAAATGAACTGGAGGCTAGAATCGAATTTTTTTAGACGAGACTCCGTGAGCCCAATCTAGTGTTCTATGGTATTGAGAGGGAGGGTGACGAAAATCAGGCAGATTGTAACTTAAAGATTCAAAACATAATTAGAGATAAAATGGAAATCGGAGATGATTTAAAAATAACAAAATGTCACCGACTTTCACGCGGATCCAATGCACCAGTTCTTGTTGTGGTGCCTGATTATGCTGATAGAGCAAAAATATTTAAAAATGCCTACAAACTCAGAGATACTAAAATTTCGATAAGTAAAGATTATAGTAAAAATGTTAGAGAGCAACGGCGCATCCTAATTGCAAAAAGGAAAGAATTGGGTGAAAGGGGAATAAAATCGAAGTTGAGAGATAACAAGCTTTTTGTAAATGATAAAGTCTGTAAAGTGATGAATGGCCAAGTTGTTGATAGCACAGGAGCTGCAATATAGCAACAACCTCGTAGAAACAATTGTGTAAATAGAAGAAATACGACATCAAAATCACAAATTAATTCTCCACCCAACAATCAAATAACGGAAAGTTACTTCGACACAAATACATGTAAATTTGATTTTCAAGACGCTGACAATGCAATTTTTTATGAAAATTCGCGAGACATCGCGGAAAAAATAATATGTTGGAATATAAATGGTTTCTATAGGATTCTTTCGATATTTCCCTCCTCGAGCACATAAAGAACTTGGTAAAGAAAACATTCAAGACAAAGAGGATGAGTTTCTTTTTATTATATAATATATAAGAAATATTATATAAGAAACTCATTCTCTTTGTCTTGAATGTTTTCTTTACCAAGTTACTCCAGAGGATTTTACCTTGTTTAAACATAAAGAACTACGAAATTTTTGCTCTACTTGAAACATAGTGCCTGAACAGGACTAACATAACACTAAAAGATTATCAAATTATCGAATTACCTGCCACCAAAGAATCTGGAAGGGGAAGAGGGTCAGGGGGTATAATTGTCGGTTTTAGGGAAGGCGGGCAATATAGATTAGACAGTTCAGAAAAGGATGGCACTTGGTTATCTATTTTCTTATCAACAAACACAAGAGCCCTCCAACATGTTATCTGTTTGATATTTGTATACCTTCCTCCAAACCAAATACAGCTGCATAACTTAGATAAACTGTCTACATACATTCAAAAGCAAATAGCAGATGGAAAGGAAATAATTTTACTTGGAGATTTAAACATCAGAACTGGGAAGTTGGGAGGACTACACAATCCACTTAATTTCCAGCTCCCTCTAACATCGGAAAGAAGGGCCAAAGATCATATAATATCATCTCTGTCTGATAAACTTCTTGATTTCCTGGAAGATAATTCTTTGACAATAGTTAATGGAAGATCTAGAGGGGATAAAGATGGAGATTTTACATTCATATCTGAAAGAGGCTCTTCGACTATTGACTATTGCATACTCTCACAGGGTTCACTGCAAATTTTACTGGACTTCAAAGTCGATGACCAACTGTACTCTGACCACCACCCTTTGGTTTTAACGATAAAAGGCCAAAACTTCAATGAGAAAAAAACCAAACGGGAAGATTATAAGATTACGAGATATAGATGTTCAGCCGAGGGACTAGCAATGTTTAAAATGAAACTGGAAGAATTGCGGGAAAAAAACATACCAGCCTCCGATGACCTTGTATATACTTTCAATCAGCGAATTTTGGAAGCAATGTCATCTGCAAAAATAACGTACTCAATTAAGGGCGGCCCCAGGAAATCTAAGCCGTGGTTCGATAAGGACTGCTATGATATGAAAAAACTGGCAAAAGAAAGTCTGAAGAAATATCGTAAAACAAATAGATTGGAAGACAGAGAATGTCATGCTTCTTCCAGAAAGAAATATCTCGCTTTATTGGATCTAAAAAGGAAAGACTTTGATAATGAAAAACAGGAAATACTCAGAAATGCTAAAGACTCAAAGACCTTCTGGAAAACTGTTGCGCTCTACAAAAGCACATCTATAATCCAAGGAGAAATAGCTATGCAGGACTGGCTGAACTTTTACCGCGAACTAATGACTACAGAGAAAAATTTGAGAATTTTTAATTCACATAATGTGATTTCTCAGAACGATCCTATATTGGACTCAGAGATAACCAATGCAGACATATACAAGGAGATAGCTGGTTTGAAGAGTAACAAGGCATGCGGGCCCGATGGCATCCCCAATGAAGTATTAAAAATACTCCCTGATTCGTACATACTGCTGTTGAAACAACTCTACAATAGTGTTATGACGACTGGAAAATATCCAGAAATTTGGACTAATTCCACTATACACCCAATCTTTAAAAATGGTTATAAGAACAGCCCCTCCAACTACCGAGGTATTGCACTGATTAGCAATGTATCAAAGCTTTTCACTTCAATCCTAAGATCAAGACTGGAGGAATGGGTCGAGGGAAGAAGGGTTGTACCGGAAAACCAAGCGGGATTTAGAAAAGGAAGATCATGTATTGACCACATATTTACACTAACTACTTTAATCCAACTATCATTAAGAAAAAAGAGGGGAAAACTATATGTCTTTTTTGTCGATCTAAGGAAGGCATTTGATACTGTACCTCACTCAATACTTTGGAAAAAACTTTACAACCTAGGCATAAGTTACCAATTCATAAGTACGATCAGAAGTTACTACGAACAAGCAACTATAGCTATCAGATGGAAGGGATCATTTACGGAAAGTATTAAGATAAACTCGGGAGTCCTCCAGGGAGAACCACTTTCCCCACTGCTCTTTATATTATTTATCACGGACTTAATCGAAATTTATAATAATTCAGACCTGCCGAGTGTAAATTTGCCAGAATTTGGAGATATCCATTTATTGCTGTACGCCGACGACATAGCAATTATAGGTGAGTCCAGGATGAACCTCCAAAAGAAGATCAAAATACTGAAAGAATATCTCGATGAGAACTTAATGACACTAAATGAGTCCAAGTCAAAGATTATGGTGTTCCGTAATGGAGGTAAACCCTCAAATAAAGATAGATGGTTCTGGAATGATAAACCCATAACAATAACTTCAAGATATACATACTTGAGATTCCCTCTGACACCAACAATAACAACTACTCACCCGGCAAATTACTTTAAAGGAAAAGCACTTACAGCAATTAATGCCACACACCCAATATTAATAAAATCAAAAGCAAAGTCAATAAATTTATCAACCAAACTCTTTGATACAATAGTGAGAGCTGTCCTGATGTATGCCGCTCCATTGTGGGCAACAAAGCATAAAGACTTATTGGATAGTATACAAGACATATTTATCCGTAGGTTCCTGAATCTGCCCAGATACACTCCAGGCTACATAATCAGATTAGAAACCGGTCGTATCTCATTGAGTGTAACAGCTTTAAAATTAACCCTGAAGTATTGGCTGCGGGTGTTGAATATGAGCAGTGACAGATTGCCGCGTATATGTTTTAATAGAACACGGGAACTGTCTAATGCTTCGGGCACACCCATCGGTTTCATTAAAAAGCTCACCAATCTGCTTAACAATAATGGAGCCCCTGCACTTGTTTACTGTGATGATCCTGAAACGCTGAGGAGCGCTATTACAGGGCTCTTAAAAACAGCGGCAGACCAATCTATACAAAACGACCTTGCAAGAATGGATAAATCTAAGCTATACTCTCACTACAAAGACATTCACATATCTTTCATGACGGAGGGATACCTTTTAGGGGATTTTCCTTTCCCGGTTGTAAGACTACTCGCACAAGTTAGAATACTTTCAAGTTTTTTTAGAGAAAACCACACCAAGATGCTCTGCGGTGAGGACCCGATTTGTACCTTCTGTAATTCAAAACTAAAAAATGAAATCACTCACTATATTTTTTATTGCTATGCTCTGAAAGAAGAAAGAAGAACCCTTATGCTCAAAACTGGGCAACTCTGTGCTTCACTTCCATCAATAATTGACAATATGACCCAGAATAAGTATATTGCTACGGCGTTTTATGGTTTCCACAAGTCCGTATCTCAGAAGAAGGCCAAGTGACACTCACTCCTCACTTTCTTACTGCTACTCTTTCTGTGTTGTTTTTCTTGCTTCCCTCTTTCTCTTTCTTGTTTTTTTTCTTTTTCTTCTGTATATATCGTTGTTTCCTTTGTCTCACTGCTTTGTTCTTATGCATACCTCTGGTGAATCCTGTATAGGGTCAGTGACCCTGAATAAAGGCTTTTTGTTGTTGTTGTTGTAGTTGCACTACAAGACAGAAAACGTTGGATGTAGTTAAAATGTGAGTGTAGCGGACACTAGAGATATAAACTGTAAACTGTAAATAGGTAAATTTGGGATTTTTCTAATTAATTAAAACACTTTATTAGTTTTGTAATAATATTCTAAGTATTTTATCCATTACTAATTATTGCTGACTTTATCATTTGCCTTATTATTTATCAATTATCTTTGTTTTTTTTATTCTGCATTTTTTATTTTTAAAATAATAACTAAAAATATTTTAGAATTGTTTATTTAAATGTAAAATATATTAAATAATTAAAAGTAACAACTTTTAAATAAAAAAATAAATATTATTTAAAATATTAAGAATATTTATAAATATTTCAAATTATATATGTAAAATGTTAATCATTATCAATATAAAAAAACGTGGAATAATAAAGCAGTTGATATATGGCTTTTGTTTGATTCTTTAAAATCTATAAATATTTAAAACATTGTTGTGTCTAAATAACCAATTTATAATACAATATAATGCGGTTTATGATGTCCCAGGGTAGCCTAGTGGACATGGCATCTGCCCGGTAAGTGGAACACTGTGGGTTCGATTCCCATCTCTGGACACTTTTATTTTTCCGTTTATCATTACTCTTCACAATTCATCCTTTCATACTTCATCTCTAAGGTTAGAAATAATCGTTATTTCTCCTTAAAAATAAATTTCGATTTTTCGTTCAAAAGAAACACATGCGGGATAATTTTCATATGCCGTTTTACAAATAACCATTTGTTACTTGTTTTAACTTTTAATTCTGATTGAATTTACTTGTAACAAAATAAGACGCAATAAGAGAAATAACGAATAGCACTTATTACGAACCTAATTTAAAGTCCAAATAAATATGATGGAGGGAAATGTACTATTTACAAAAGATATATTGGGTACATATGCACTGCGCTGGTAGATTAGTCACAATATGACTCAGCAAAAATATAACAGAAACTTAACAGAACCAAAGACCACAACGTTATATGATCGACACAAGCATTCTTTATAAACCTGCTGCAACAGGTCAGAAGTCAAATGTTATTTCCAAAATATAACAGGGAAATCCCAAAAGATCACTTTTAGAATCTTTCACCAAAGTATGCCTTGATGATGGTGCCAAGATCAACGAAATCTGCACCCCTACGCCCCATTCGATGAGATGTACTCATGGAATTTGTGTAATCTTTACACAAGGGATAAGAAACAAAAAAAAATCACTTTTAGAATCTCATGTATCCAATAACTACAATGAAATCAACAGAAAGATTGAGTTACCAACAGAATTTCAGTTTCATAGAAAAAACAAACGATCTTTTTGTACATTTGTTGTTATTAGTGTCCATCAAGTTGAGTTCGATCTTTGGCGACACTATATGGACAAATATTCTTCAATTTGATCTGTTATTGACTATCACCAAATTGTGTCAATGGCTCCGATTCTTGCAAAATTCCAACCCTACCAGTGAGTGAAAGTAACTAAACGGAGCTCTGTCACATTTGTAAGTACAAAAGTCAAACTGCACTTTCCAAATATGACGTACTTACTGTAAAATCAGTGGCAAACTGTAGTTATTAGGTTGTGGGTTCGATTCCCGCCCCTGGACACTTTTATTTTTCCCGTTCGCCATTACTCTTCATATTTTCACCCTCTCATACTTCATTCAAAAAAAAAAAAAAAAGTTAGAAATAGTAAATATTTCTCTTTGGAATAAATGTTGGTTTTTCATAGAAAAGAAACTTATGCGGTATAATTTTAAGTATTGTTTATAATCACACGCCGCAGTCCTTTATAATGTATTGTAGTTGTTAGGGTCCATCAAGTCGACTTTAGGTGACACTATGGTGACAAATATTTTCCAATTTGATCTGTTAGGGATCAGCACTCCCAGCTCATCTAGTGACCTTCTGGTAGTTTCCTTGACCACTTCTAGCCAGCTTATTGAAGGTCTTCCTATCTTCTTCCTTCAATTTTTCCCAACATCAATACACACTTCTTTTGTATTCCATTTACTTTCATTGGTAGAATCATAGTTTCTAACAAAAATGGAAAAAGCTAATCAAAAGTTCTGTCCCATTGGAATTTCCTATAGTGAGATTTTTAGTTGTAGTTGTATTTAGAACTTGGAAATGTAGAGGCTTTGTTGATTTTTCTTTCAAACGGACATTACTAGATGCAAGGTCTTTCTCTTTTTTTGCTATATATTGTTGCACCAAGTTGCAGCTTTTCAGGGTCATCGACCTTGGTTTCCTCCTTCTTGGTGTTATATACGTTTACTGAGCGGGTTTCCATACTTAAAGCAAATAAAAAACTCCAACTGGCCGAAGTGTCTATTTTTTATATAAATATGAATGCCGGCCAGGCAGCCTTTATCTTTACGATAAAGAAAAGTAAATTACCTTTTAAAGTTATTGTGTTTATTTATTCGTTGTTCGTGATCTTGAGTCTTCGTCTAGGTCCTCTCTCTCTCTCTCCAAATTAAACCATCAAGATATATGTACAATAAAAATATTACAAAAGGAATTAAACTATAAAAAGGAATGAAACTATAGTATATAATCTGTTTAAAATATATTTTAAATATCATAGAATAAATGTAGGACGTATCAATGCAACATAGCAGACGTCTATTTCTACATACCAGCAAGATTTGTTCTTCAAATAAATACATATATCATGGTGAAAGATGAAATCGGGGGAAGAAGGGTGTGAAGATCATAAAATAATTATACTAAGTTAATGAAACTTGGATAAAATGTTGAATGATTTTTTAATATATTCATTTTTAAAATGATTGATATAATCTTAAAGAGATTAATAGGAGTATATTTTAAAAATAAGGCTTATTTTGGATTGTAATAAGATTATTCATTATATTATATATCTTTTTCTAGAAAAAGATGGAAGATTGGTCCATCGAAATATCGGATTAATAAATAATCTTATTACAATCCAAAATAAGCCTTATTTTTAAAATATACATATATTATGGATTGCTCTATATTCAGAATTAATAGGAGTGTTAGGTTGAATTTATCCGACTAAATTGTGATTAACTAGTGTATTCCATCTTTGATAGATACAGGAATATATCTACACCAAGATCACAGTCAGCTTTCGGAGGAAAATAATGGATTTGCCGAATGCCGTGGTTTATTTGGATGAGGAAAGTGAAGACTAGAACGCGGCTGATTCAACACTCGTCTTTTCAGTGATACGTTAACTTATGTACGGTGTGGCCACTGGACATGTGTCGGACCTGTAGGCTGTTGGATTCTGTGCTGCCTGGAGTATAGGAGTTCCATCTATGTTTCCTTCCTGTGGTGAATCTGTATAAGACCGGTGGTTTTAATAAAGATGTATGTATATAGATGGGTCCTGGTGTAATCTGTGGCCACTGGACATACGTCGGACCTGGAGGCTGTTGTTGGGTTCTGTACTGCCTGGAGTATTGGAGCTCTATCTATGCTTCCTTCCTGTGGTGAATCTGTATAAGATTGGTGGTCTTAATAAAGCTGTGTGCGTATATAGATGGGTTCTGGTGGAATCTGTGGCCACTGGACATGTGTCGGACCTGGAGGCTGTTGTTGGGTTCTGTACTGCCTGGAGTATAGGAACTCCATCTATGCTTCCTTCCTGTGGTGAATCTGTATAAGATTGGTGGTCTTAATAAAGCTGTGTGCGTATATAGATGGGTTCTGGTGGAATCTGTGGCCACTGGACATGTGTAGGACCTGGAGACTGTTGTTGGGTTCTGTGCTGCCTGTAGTATTGGAGCTCTATCTATGATTCCTTCATGCGGTGAATCTGTATAAGACTGGTGGTCTTAATAAAGCTGTGTGTATGTCCAATCTGTTGGAAGATCAGGGTTAATATTTGGCGTTGCTAGCTGAAGGTTAGCTCTAGTCATCAGCCCTATCATGTTCGATGGGTGTATAGATTCGTTTGTTGAAGGATCAATTGTCCACGATGAACAGAAAGTCGAACCTTGACATTCCTGAGAACATTTTGAATGACAGCTGACATTTTAGTGCCATTTTGAAAGATATATAAACTCATGGACAAAACTTATGAAGGTTGAAAGTCTGATTTCGCCGGTCTTCTTCTATTTTATTTTCAAGGAGACAGAGGCAATTTTGTTCACACTTGGTTATCTCGTATGTCTTCAATAAAGGTTACTGTAATATCTTTCAGAGTCATTGTCTGAATCCCGATATACATGCTAAAAGGTACAACTTCCTTAAGTTTTGTTTGTAAGTCTTCAATAAAGGTCACTCTAATATCTTTCAGAGTCATTGTCTGAATTCCGATATACATGCTAAAAGGTACAACTTCCTTAAGTTTTGTTTCTAAGTCTTCAATAAAGGTCACTCTAATATCTTTCAGAGTTATTGTCTCAATCCCGATATACATGGTAAAAGGTACAACTTCCTTAAGTTTTGTTTGTAAGTCTTCAATAAAGGTCACTGTAATATCTTTCAGAGTTATTGTCTCAATCCCGATATACATGGTAAAAGGTACAACTTCCTTAAGTTTTGTTTGTAAGTCTTCAATAAAGGTCACTATAATATCTTTCAGAGTTATTGTCTCAATCCCGATATACATGGTAAAAGGTACAACTTCCTTAAGTTTTGTTTGTAAGTCTTCAATAAAGGTCACTGTAATATCTTTCAGAGTTATTGTCTGAATCCCTATATACATGCTAAAAGGTACAACTTCCTTAAGTTTTGTTTGTAAGTCTTCAATAGAGGTCACTGTAATATCTTTCAGAGTTATTGTCTCAATCCCGATATACATGTTAAAAGGTACAACTTCCTTAAGTTTTGTTTGTAAGTCTGCAATAAAGGTCACTGTAATATCTTTCCGAGTTATTGTCTGAATCCCTATATACATGCTAAAAGGTACAACTTCCTTAAGTTTTGTTTGGCGTTTAGTTTATACCATGTTAAAAATATGAAATTGTCATTATCATCAAAGAATTTTATTATTTCTGAAAGTTCTGCAAAAACTAAATGGAAATGAGAGAGCCTGGCTCATCAGGATGAGTTTCTTGATTTATTTTATATTCTTATCAAGGGGGGGGGGGGGGGGGGTTCCGGGTTTTACAAATTCTTCTACAGGAGTGTACTCCATATACATATACTTCTGAAGGATATACTCATGTATCATATACTCCTATAGAATAATTCGTAAAATCCGAAAGCTGGAGAAGAATATAAAATAAAGCAATAAATTCATCCTACGGAAGTCTTTTTATTTGTTGTTGTTGTATCCAATGAAGAGCCTCAGAGATCTCCATGCATCTTTATCACAGCAGTCGTTCTCCATCTTGGGAGTGTATACTGTATTGTTTTTGTGTCCAATGAAGAGCCTCAGAGATCTCCATGCATCTTTATTACAGCAATCGCAATGTCCTCTATCTTGGGAGTGTATTCTGTATTGTTGTTGTGTCCAATGAAGAGCCTCAGATGTCTCCATACATCTCTATCACAGCAGTCGTTCTCTATCTTGGAAGTGTATACTGTATTGTTGTCGTGTCCAATGAAGAGCCCCAGATGTCTCTATACATCTTTATCACAGCAGTCGTTCTCTATCTTGGGAGTGTATACTGTATTGTTGTTGTGTCCAATGAAGAGCTTCAGAGGTCTCCATGCATCTTTATCACAGCAGTCGTTCTCTATCTTGGGAGTGTATACTGTATTGTTGTCGTGTCCAATGAAGAGCCTCAGAGGTCTCCATACATCTCTATCACAGCAATCGCAATGTCCTCTATCTTGGGAGTGTATACTGTATTGTTGTTGTGTCCAATGAAGAGCTTCAGATGTCTCCATGCATCTTTATCACAGCAGTCGCTCTCTATCTTGGGAGTGTATACTGTATTGTTGTTGTGTCCAATGAAGAGCTTCAGAGGTCTCTATGAATCTTTATCACAGCAGTCGTTCTCTATCTTGGGAGTGTATACTGTATTGTTGTTGTGTCCAACGAAGAGCCTCAGAGGTCTCCATGCATCTTTATCGCAGCAGTCGTTCTCTATCTTGGGAGTGTATACTGTATTGTTGTTTTGTCCAATGAAGAGCCTCAGATGTCTCCTTGCATCTTTATCACAGCAGTCGTTCTCTATCTTGGGAGTGTATACTGTATTGTTGTTGTGTCCAACGAAGAGCCTCAGAGGTCTCCATGCATCTTTATCGCAGCAGTCGTTCTCTATCTTGGGAGTGTATACTGTATTGTTTTTGTGTCCAATGAAGAGCTTCAGATGTCTCCATACATCTCTATCACAGCAATCGCAATGTCCTCTATCTTGGGAGTGTATACTGTATTGGTGTTGTGTCCAATGAAGAACTTCAGAGGTCTCCATACATCTCTATCACAGCAATATCCTCTATCTTGGGAGTGTATACTGTATTGGTGTTGTGTCCAATGAAGAGTCTCAGAGGTCTCCATGCATCTCTATCACAGCAGTCGTTCTCTATCTTGGGAGCGTATACTGTATTGTTGTTGTGTCCAATGAAGAGCTTCAGATGTCTCCATACATCTCTATCACAGCAATCGCAATGTCCTCTATCTTGGGAGTGTATACTGTATTGTTGTTGTGTCCAATGAAGAGCTTCAGATGTCTCCATACATCTCTATCACAGCAATCGCAATGTCCTCTATCTTGTGAGTGTATACTGTATTGTTGTTGTGTCCAATGAAGAGCTTCAGATGTCTCCATACATCTCTATCACAGCAATGCCCTCTATCTTGGGAGTGTATACTTTATTGTTGTTGTGTCCAATGAAGAGTCTCAGATGTCTCCATCCATCTCTATCACAGCAATGTCCTCTATCTTGGGAGTGTATACTGTATTGTTGTTGTGTCCAATGAAGAGCTTCAGATGTCTCCATACATCTCTATCACAGCAATCGCAATGTCCTCTATCTTGGGAGTGTATACTGTATTGTTGTTGTGTCCAATGAAGAGCTTTAGATGTCTCCATACATCTCTATTACAGCAATCGCAATGTCCTCTATCTTGTGAGTGTATACTGTATTGTTGTTGTGTCCAATGAAGAGCTTCAGATGTCTCCATACATCTCTATCACAGCAATGCCCTCTATCTTGGGAGTGTATACTTTATTGTTGTTGTGTCCAATGAAGAGTCTCAGATGTCTCCATCCATCTCTATCACAGCAATGTCCTCTATCTTGGGAGTGTATACTGTATTGTTGTTGTGTCCAATGAAGAGCTTCAGATGTCTCCATACATCTCTATCACAGCAATGTCCTCTATCTTGGGAGTGTATACTGTATTGTTGTTGTGTCCAATGAAGTCTCAAATATCTCCATACATCTCTATCACAGCAATGTTCTCTATCTTGGGTTGTGTAAAGCTTCTGCGTTTTATTTATTATTTTATATAAATTGTAGAAGATTTTATTTTTCCAAATATCAATTTTTCTTGGATATCTAGGTAAAATAGAAGAATAACGTTTTAAAATACTTAGAGGTAACACTGGATAAACATCTGAGAACTTCCAAAACACATCGAAAATTGGATGAATTTGACAAAGACATCACAACACACCAATTAACTTTATTATTAGAATTGTAAAAATCAAATTATCTCTGCATTGCAAAAGAACAATCTATAAGTCAATGATAAGAACAATAACTGATCTATGGCCACACATCCAATTTGTATAACAACACCAAAATTCACCATAAAAATTTCAGAGAATTGTTTAAAAACAAAAAAAATTGGATTTATTGATACCTTTTATTTTAATACTTGTTGTTAATTTACTAATTATTATTAATTAATTTGAATGAAAAGTGGATTTATTGAATATATTTTCAGTTTATATGTGATATATAGATTTTTAACTTTTGAATAGTCAATTTTAATTTATATTTAGACATTTTTCATTTTAATTTAGACATTTTCATTTTTATTTAGACATTTTCATTTTTATTTAGACATTTTCAATTTTAATATAGACATTTTTTCATTGAAATTTAGACTTTTTCATTTTAATATAGGCATTTTCATTTTTATTTAGACATTTTCAATTTTAATATAGACATTTTTCATTTTAATTTAGATATTTTCATTTTTATTTAGACATTTTCATTTTAATTTAGACATTTTCATTTTTATTTAGACATTTTCAATTTTAGTATAGACATTTTTCATTGTAATTTAGACATTTTTCATTTTAATTTAGACATTTTCATTTTTATTTTGACATTTTCAATTTTAATTTAGACATTTTTCATTTCAATTTAGACATTTTTCATTTTAATTTAGACACATGGACTTTTATAGAAATTATTTGAATTTATTATTAAAATTAAAAATGTCTAAATTAAAATTGAAAATGTCTAAATATAAATTAGTCTAATTTAAAGTTAAAAACCTATATGTGAATTTGTAATAAAGATAGAGGTTGCCTGGCCGGCATTCTTTAAATTAAAAGTGACTTCTGCCAGAAAATGTTTTTTTTAATTCTCTGATGATGTATTAGATATATTTATAACGCCTTGCTAAATGCTTCAATTTTTATTTTTTCCTGACGAGGACAAAATATTTTTGTCGAAACGTCAAAAGAAAAAAAAAAAAACATTTTCAGTGACTCTCTTTAGGGGAATGGTCATTTTGAATATTATTTCTACTTATATACATACACGATTTTCTAAAATGGATGTAAAGTCTCCCGTATTTGCATATATATATATATATATATATATATATATATATATATAATAGCTTAAAAATAAGAGACTTTTGTAAATTAAAATATTAAAATATAAAATTATATTTACGTTTTTAGTGCAATAAATTGTTAAAGAGGAAGCAATTCCTTCAGATATTTTGAGAAACAAATTTGTTCTTCTCTCACAGATCTAAGTACACCTTTTTATGCAAGTAATAGTTATCCAGAAGTTATTTGAATATGGAAAACTATATTTTGGACAAAAGTTTCTTTATTTTGAGAAGGTACAAGCTTTCGAGCAAATTTTGTTCTTCAATTTCATATCTTCTTCTTACTTATCTTCACTCAATCATATTAGGGTGTCAAGCTTGTAAAGCTTGAGACTTTTGATCGTGTCTGTTAACAACCATAATGATTGGGTGATGTAGAATGCGTCTGCCTTTGTCATTAAGACTGGGAGCACTACTCAGTGGCAGGCCACTGACTTAGCTCTAAAATAAATAGCTGCCTCTGACATGAGGAACAGACGCCATGTGCAGCCGCTCCTAACATAGAGTACAAACGCTGCTCATCCTATATCCCTGGAGCCCTTACAGGGTACTATCAGCCAGGCCAGCTGAGCCCAGGTTGTTTAGTGAGCTTGTTACTGCTCCCCCTCCTCCTTTTTCTTCCGGGCTTGGGATCGGCAATTTCATATAAATATTATAAATTAATTCTTTCAAAAAACGAATATGAATTGTAACATGCTTTGTATTTATTTATTTATGTAATATATTTAATTATTCTTTTATTTTTCTTCATAGTTAGGTAGTCGTCAACACTACTTTTTTCTCTCTCTAATTTTGCATAAGATATTTATTTTCTTTAATATTAAAACACAAAGTATTGTTACTATCCTTTATTTCTATATAGGAAGCGTTACAAATTTGTTGCGTAATAATTGATAAAGAGGGGAAGCAATTCCTTAACATATTTTGAGAAACAAATTTGTTCTTTTTTCACATATACAAGTACGCCTTTTTATAAAAGCAATAGTTACCCATAAATTATTAGAAAAAGGAAAAATAATTTTAGTTTCCTTATTTTGAGGTATTGCAAGCTTTCGAGAGCAAATTTTTCTCTTCAATTTCATATAAATATTATCAATTAATCCTTTCAAAAAACGAATATGATTTGTAACATGCTTTGTATTTATTTATTTATGTAAAATATTTAATTATTCTTTGATTTTTCTTCTTGAGAAACATTTTTTTTTCTTTTTTCACAGATCCAAGTACGCCTTTTTATGCAAGCAATATTTGAATATGGAAAAATATATTTTGGACAAAAGTTTATTTTGAGGTATTGCAAGTTTTCGAGCAAATTTTTCTCTTCAATTTCATATAAATATTATCAATTATTCATCTTAAGAAACGAATATGAACATTAGATTTGCTTCGAAGTCTAAAAGAGTATTTGTCTTGAAGTCTAAAAAAAAAAGCAAAAGAAATTGTAATACACAAGTTATCCTTGGACAAGACACCACCACCCCATACAAGTTATGTCTGTTGGTTCTGTTATAGGTGAGAGAGAGAGAGAGATTGAGATTGAATCAACTTTTATTACATCGTTCATAAAATTTTATGGTGACAGATGAAAACTAAAGAAAATAATAAAAAATATGAATATACATGATGAAACCTATACAGGCTTCATTGGTTTAGATCAAGGGCTACAAGACATCCTGAATTCGGATAGGTCCTTGGTTATAAATGGGTCTTTGTTCCCAACATGTTCAATTGCCATGTTGAGGAAATCTTGCAGAATTATCTTGTTTTCTGTCGAGAGTGTCTCGGAGAGTACCTCCAGAGAGAGAGAGAGAGAGAGAGAGAGAAGAAGATAGACCTCATAAAACACAACACATCACATCAATAACCGACTACTAATTCACTTCCAACCACAAACAACAAAATTCCTCAAATACAACATAGATAAATGCTACGGGAGATGTTTACCCAAGTAAGGAAATTCCTATAAAACCTGAGACAAATTGTCCTGTGACAAGACCTGAGGGAGGTGGTATATGGAGGGGGAGGGGGTGTAATTTATGGGGAAGGGGTGAGCAATGCTGGTGGCCCCTGGACTAAGTAATTTGCCACAAGTCACCAGTCACCTGCAATGACAAATGATAGAACTGGACGCAAATAGATTTGTTGCCGTTTTTCTGAGAAGTTTGAAGAGCTGTCATTGGGTGTCCTCTTTTTTCATTTTTGGATGGCCTTGACTTCTACTGTAGTTTTCTGGCATTCTGAATCAATATCTAGAATTTTATTTTAATTAAATACAATGTTGCCCCAATAGTTCGTAAAACATATTATGATTTATATTTTGCAAGTATCTACAAACCTTTGGGACACAACCTTGGTAAAATTATAACAGAATTCTTATAGAAAAATTATTTTATCTCTGATGTTATATATCAAGGGTTACAATTACAATTATTTTATTTCCAAATCGCTATATCCAACAAGGGATACTTGCGCCAAACAAGGAGAAAAGTTTATTTACATAAGTTATTTACATTATTCAACGCATAAAAACATTAGAGATCCAGATTTTGTAGAAAGTTTAGAATATATCAAGGGTTGTTAATCAGCAGTTAGGCCAAGTTTCAGAATTACAAGGTTGTCCTAAAAGTTGGTAAACATTTGTAAAATAATATTCATAATCATAATATTGTATCAAATATTTATTAATTTTAATATTTTTATTAACAGAGTGGTTATTTTTATGATTGTATTTTGCTACTCTGTAAATTTCCCTCGTGGCTTATCTTTTGTTTACAATTCATAGTTTGTCCTTCCCATAAATAAATTGTTGTCTACTCCTGAAGTTTTTGTCTTCCCTAATTTTCCACGTGGCATTTTGGTGGAGATGCTGGGTAAGTTAGGGAAGACAAACTGAAGACCGCCGAGAAGACCTTGAAGCCATGGGTGCTGTGATCTACATTTTCCGAGACTGACTCCAGGATTCCACCGCCGTGCTAAAGCCAAGACTTCCCTCGAAGATGACGATGTTCCTATAGACGATACGACGACAAAGCCGCTCTTCACGCCGCAAGAAAAAGGACGCAAAGGTACTAGGGACAAAGTTCCAAGACTTCGATGGAATCCTTGACAGAAGTACGTCAGATCCATGTCAGTATCTACAATAATTGCTAGCTGTGGGTCACAGCTCCCATAGGGAAGAAGCTATGTAACAAATATTTATTAATTTTATTATTTTTATTAACGGAGTGGTTATTTTTATGGTTATATTTTGCTACTCTGTAGATATCCCTCGTGGCTTATCTTTTGTTTACCATTCATAGTTTGTCCTTCCCTTAAATAAATTGTTGTCTACTCCTGAAGTTTTTGTCTTCCCTAATTTTCCACGTGGCAATATATTTACGAACTTTTGAGAAAACCATATGATACAACTGGTTTTTCTGTGGAGATCGAGTTTCTAGTCATTTATTAATATAATCTCAAGTTTTCTGGCATCTCTGTCCCTCTACAGGAATATAAAACGAACAATAATAAACGCCGTTAAATACTAATTAATTAGTTCTATCCATATACTTGATTTGAATCTTCTGAATATAAATCAAATACAACAGGTTTTTCTGTGGTAATGATTTTCTTTTAATATATTATTAATGTAATCTCAAGTTTTCTGGCCTTTCAGTTTTCCTGTAAAAAGGCGAATAGGCCAGAAAACTTAAGATTACATTAATTAAAAAAATGAAAAAGATTCATCTCTAGAAACCTGTGGCGACCACACTTTGCTTCAGCGAGCGCGAGCTGGGACAAAGTGTGGTCGCCACAAACCTTTTGCATTATTTAATTTATATCTTGGACATATTCAAATCAAGTATATGGATAGAATTTCTTTCAAATGTGTCTTTGGATTTAAAAAATATTTGGTAATGTGGGAATGATGGATAAACATTCTGGAAAATATTCGTCTAAGCAGATAGATAGAAATTCTGTGTTAAAAGTTTCTCTTTGATTTGATAACTATTGTATAAAAAAAAAAGGTTTCTGGGAATGGAACATAAACATTATGGAAAATACTCTTCTAATGTTATAAAATGATAGTTGATAGACATTCTGTTAGATGTTTTTCTGGATGGATGAACATTCCTTAAATTTATTAAATTTCTATGTATAAAAATTGAATAGTTTTCTGCCAAACGTTTATTATCATATATATGCAAATTTCTACCAAACGTTTATTATTATTATCATATATATGAAAATTTCTGCCAAACGTTTATTATTATTATCATATATATGCAAATTTCTGCCAAACGTTTATTATTATTATTATAAATATGCAAATTTATATGAGGTAGATTAAAAAGGCAAAAAAGAATATCGTAGAGGACTTTTCTATAAGAAAATAATTCGACCTTAATCTTTTTGTGGCAATTCATATAAATTATACAAAAATTAAGAGGTAACTCGAATAAACAACTACAAATATTAGAAACAAACACATATCAAGAACAGTAACAGAAAATTGAAGAATTAATAGCGACTCTATTTCCTGATGACAATCCTGCAGAAGATAACATACATATGCTAGGAACTATGCATTAAAATTTTCGAGAACACAACAAAAAAATGATTAAAATTAATGAATTGTAAACGCTATTATTGATAAATTGAATCCGAAGAAATCTCCAGGAATAGATAATATTTTGAACAATATATTGTTACGTTGTTGCACTTGACAAAAGATTCCGTGGGTACAAAGGATCTTTAGGACTTTATTTAAGCCTAATTGATAAATTATACAGAATAATGTAAAAGAACTCAAAGTAAAAAAAAAAAAAAAAAACAAGCAGTTACAAACTCACCAACTGCAGCCCAGTGAAGGAAAGCAGGAGCAGAACAGGAGACAGAAGTTGGCAGAATCTTCCAGGAAGTACACCGGCGTCGGCGGTAAGCAGCAGTCCGACCTCTTGAGATAGCAGCTTGGGCTTGTTTGGAGTAAACCACGTAGCTTAGTTATCTTGCTTTTGGCCTGAACTCCGCGTCCCTATATATCTCGGAGTAGATCTTTCCAGAACGTTCAAGGTCAGTCAGCCAATCAGAAAGCAGCCAGCACTAAAATTTGCATAATCAATTAAAATTGGCCAATCAGTTTTTTTTTTCTCCGAGAGATTGTTCTACATTATTCTAGAAATCTCAAAAAACATTCCATTCTGGAATGCACTTTTCATTCCGCGTAACACTGCCCCCTCCTTAGAACTGATCGCCCCGAACAGTCCATTGCTCTGGAACAGTACCTCTAAAAGGTGCTAATCGGTTGTAGTGCACCACTTTGGGTTTAGACGTCGGGGTCTTCTGAATCCGATAGATAACATCATTGAGGCACTTGATGATCTTGTAGGGTCCTTCCCACTGATACTGAAGTTTAGGAGAAAGTCCTTTCTTCCGTTGAGGATTATGGAGCCAAACCATTTCACCCTCTTTGAAAGTCTTGACGTTGTACCTGTCTTTCGTTTTCTCACTGGAAAAGTGAAGCTTCTCTCTTGCCCACTGGTGAATGGACAGCATCCTTTCTTCCAGGTGAGAGATGTACTCATTAGTGTTTTCGAAGGTTTCTTCTGGACGACCAAGGAGCACCTCACAAGACATTCGGAGTTCATGGCCAAATAGCATTCTAGCAGGACTATACCCAGTCGATTCATGCTCAGCTGATCGATAAGCCATCAGGAGCATGGGAAGATGTTGATCCCAGTCTCTTTGATTCTTGTCGACAAACATGGTCAGGTGTTGTGTAAGAGTCCTGTTAAAACGTTCAACCATTCCATCAGATTGAGGATGCAAAGATGTAGTTATTGTTTTCTCAATGCCCAGTCGTCTACACAGTTCTTGGAAAATATTTGAATCGAAATTTCTTCCTTGGTCGGAATGTAGAATTCTTGGCATACCAAAAATGCAGACCCAATCTTGCAGTAGCGCCTCGGATACAATTTAAGCCTCTTGGTCTGGAATAGGGACTGCGACAGGCCATTTAGTGAAATAATCCATTATTACCAGGATGTACTTATTTCCTAGGTCACCTTTTGGAAAGGGCCCCGCAACATCAATGACAATCCGTTCAAATGGGGCACCTACATTGTAGATCTTCAACTTTCCTTTGGATCTTGTTGTCGGTCCCTTTCTCGCTGAACATTGCGTACAGTTTCTGCACCATTTTTTGACATCAGCTCGACTTCTTCTGGCCAACAAAATCTTTAAATTTTTTTACTAATTAAAAAAAAAATGCTCCAAAGGCCTCCGATTCTTGCAAAAGTCTAACAGCACCAGTAATTGCAAGTAAAAAAGCGGAGCTCTGGCTCACTTGTAAATGCAAAAGTCCACATGTGTAGACATATGGTACACTTACAGTAAAATCATTCGCCAACTACTATCCACCATTATAGCGTGTACCACGTGTACTAGATATATTAATACTAAAATATATACTCCATATGTGGATAATACGGATGGCCGAAAGTACATGGCGGGTGGATTTTATGACCTCTATAGATAATTCAAAATATTTTATTAGCACTTAAACAATGATCTCAAATGAGAGAAATAAAAAAAGGAATGAAAATATTTACAGTTGTTTTCTCAGGAAGGAAGGCTCCTCCATCTTGTCCTTCTCCAGACAAGGACAGGATCAACCTGGCCGCTCTCAGTTCAATATTGATATAGAAATTATATAGACAATTATCGTGCAGGAAGCCAGGATAGCCAGGGCGTCATCATCCACACCTCGCCCGAAGATCCAGCCCTGCAGGTCAGGGGGCCGCTGGATGATGGTGAATACCTCCCGGATGAGAGGACAGCGGCAGCACTGGTGGACAGGTCGTTGGACCCACAGGCGACGTAGGACTGTTGGACAGAGGCCGGGTGGGCTGGATGGTGTGCAGAGAGCTAGCCTCACGTTGTGCCCGGAGAATGCGCAGCGACGACCAGCCGATGTTGATGGTCAGGTTTATATGTTCCTCCCACCTTCTGGGGAACTGGGCAGTCAGGCGTGGGCGCTCTAACATGCGGCGGGCAGTTCGGGGGATGACTCGCGGCGTAGTTGTCCCGCGCAGCACTACGGCCTGGCCGATGGTGTTTACTCGGAATGTCCCGGACAGATTTTCATCGATAAGACGACGGAAGAAGCTGGTCAGCGACGCGGCGTCAGCCAGGGCGCAGCGCGTAGGCCGAGTGAGGGGAGGGGCAGGGCCAGCGAAGTCCCCAATGCAGGCACTGACCCACCGGGTAGGAGCGAGAAGGTCGGGTGGCCGGAGGCAGCCACCTATGATGGGGAATTTCAGGAGTTGAGGCGGTGTAAGCGAACAGTGGTCCAGTGTTAGGATGTCAGCGACCGCCTCCGAGATCTTAAGAAGCCGGAGACGTCGTGGATATAGCCACGCATCGCTCTCGACCAGCCAAGAGTAGGCATTACGGCTTCCACGCAGTGCGGCCTGCACGCCCTTGAAACACGACAGCCGCAGCTGGGTCTCGATGTCGATGAGGCCGAATCCTCCAAGAGAGACGGGTCTCGCCCGTCAACCCTCCGTGAATAAGTCTCTTTAATAGTTTTCATTACTTGAACTCAGGACTTCGGGTTTATAACCCTTCGACGGGGAGTAGCACACTATCTCCGGAATATTCACATAGTACAGATTTTGAATTCTAGTAAAAATGAATCCCCAGTTATTATGTTACTCCCATAGAAGGACTGATAAACCCTATTGAAGATAAGCTATTAAAGAAACTTATCCTCCTGGAAGGATCTTCGATTTTTATTTGATTGAAACCCAGTTTGTTGTTATATTCAAAAGGCTCTGCTCAAATTTGGGGTTCGATCCTCAAGACAGAGCCTATAGGCCAACCCAACCAATATTGTAAATGTGATCCATTACATCGGTCTCCATGACCTCTCTTCTACAATACAATAATTTTACATCTGTCCTATATGTAAATAAATAAATATATGTATTGTAAACGATATTTGAAATTATTCCGCATGTGTTTCTTTTGAACGAAAAATCGATTTTTATTTTAATGAAAAATAACGATTATTTCTAACCTTATGGATGAAGTATGAAAGGATGAATTATGAAGAGTAATGATAAAAGTGTCCAGGGATGGGAATCAAACCCACAGTGTTCCGCTTACCGGGCAGATGCCATGTCCACTAGGCTACCCTGGACATTTTTTTTTCCGTTCGTAGATATTATATAAAGTAATTTATAATACTTATATTAAAATACTTTGTATTATAAATTACTTTATAGATATATGTATATAGTAAAGTGTAATGTATCTAAAGACGAGTAAATGTATCTATAGACGCACGCGCGGACAAAACATTTCAGAGTACATTCATGTTGTGATGAAGGTATATATAAAAATACTTTTTAGTGCATAATCGATAACTTAAAAATTACCATATTCATCAGCTTAACACAGAGGAAGATGTGGAATAAACTAAATTCAATCAAGATATCGTAATCAGTATTTCAAGAATCGTCTTTTCTTCATGTTAGCATTAACTGTAAACATCGTCTGCCTTTTAAGAAAGAGCCTCAACATGATTGGCCAGTGGGCTAAGGTATGATCATATATTCTCGGGAAATGGCGGTAAAAACAGAAGATATAGAAATATAGTATGGACTGACATGCATTCAAGAAAAAGATGAATATATTTAAAATACAAGTACTAAACATATAGCGTTTGGATCAAAATATTTTGAAGATTTTTTTTTTTTTTTTTAGATAATTGTGTAATTTTTTAGATTGAAAAAGCGGTCCAATATTTGTCTTTTTTACATGAAGATCTATTTATGGATTGCTCTATTTTCAAAATATAGCGATTGGTTACATTATTTCTGTAAAATTAAGGAAGCTTTCACAAAACAGAAAGGTTTTCTTCACGGTAGAAAACCTTGTCATCGTAGTTAAGAGCGTAACCAAAAAGTCTTTTGGCTTCAAAGCTTTCTTAGTTTTATCGAAAGGAACCAATCGCTATAAGAGTCTTCGTATTTTATATAGCAACAGATATTTATCATCAATGTATTCAATATCGTCTGCTATTCAATTCTCTTAAATATATTTCGTAGTATATAAAATGAAAGGCTTTAAAAGCACGAATGTTTCTTTTATACATAATACAAACTTCTACTGTCCTTACTGCGAGGAAAAATATAATGGGAGGGCTTGGCTCATCAGTGGTGAACCCTCCCAGCGGTTTCGCCAATTTAATTCACCAGACCGCTTCTAAGAGCTCTAATACTGTATTGGACGATTCTGCTTATATACGCAGCACTGAAGAATGGAAGTTCAGAAATGGCTTTCAAGAAAACTATGGACATAAGCTTATAGGACAGTAGATTTACATTCAAATATTTGCATCGAGCAATGCTCTTCCGCAAACAATAAAGACAAGGCCAGTTAGGCATAAATTAACACAAACCAATAACGCGCCATCTATATATATAAAATGAAAAGGATTTTAAAGCACGAATGTTTCTTTCATACAAAATACAAACTTCTACTGCCCTTACGTCCCTACTGTCCTTTTCGTAGTATTTGACCATGTAACAAACATGGATAGTCATAAATATATTAACATCATTAATATATACTAAGAACAGACACAAATATCAGTCAAAAACAAATAATTCAAATAAGTAAACAAAGTCAAAATTAATATTCATCCAAATAAATCATCGTCAGTCTACAATTTGTCATCTGTTATTTTTCCCTTTTTGTCTCTTTTCTGTTCTTTCCAGAATCCGTTCCAAATATAGATTAACAGCTTAGAGCAAAAAATATTAAACTAGGTGGAATATATAGTTAATATTTGACTTTTTTTTTAATAGAGAAATACGTTGTTTTTCGTTTTCATCTTTTTTGGTGGGTCCATGGAAACATTCCTTTAGTGACAGCTGACGCAGGATGACCAATTGATGTCAGCAGACGACGGTTGGTTCCTCAGGGACATCCTCTTCTGCCCAATATACCCAGGGGGACCACGCGCGTGCCTTCAAAATACACTTGCTTCTCATTTTACGCTACGTAGAAATGTACCTTTTATATATTCCTCTTTATAGTATTTTCTCGATAATATTTCTTCATACTGAATTTTGATTATAATATTTGGGATTTATAATACATTATTAGGCAAGAATTTTGCTTCTATATAACCGTGACCTTTAATGTTATTTTTTTTTTGTTTTTTACCTTTTTATATCTCTTTTATTGTATAAATACAATTTGAGAAAAATCAAGCATTCAAAGATCCGAATATATACTTATAGACAAAACTTAAGTAAAAAGTATTTGATGTTGATGATCGTCAGTTTTTTTGAAGAAGACAAGGGCAATTTTGTTCACACTTGGTTATCTCGTGTGTCTTCAACGAAGGTCACTGTAATATCTTTCAGAGCTATTGTCTGAATCTCGATATACATGGTAAAATGTACAACTTCCTTAAGTTTTGTTTGTATGTCTTCAATAAAGGTTATTGTAATATATTTCAGAGTTATTGTCTCAATCCCGACATACATGTTAAAAGGTACAACTTCCTTAAGTTTTGTTTGTAAGTCTTCAACGAAGGTCACTGTAATATCTTTTAGAGTTATTGTCTGAATCCCGATATACATGCTAAAAGGTACAACTTCCTTAAGTTTTGAGTGTCGCTCGTGCATGCGCCTCTGATACACCTGTATAAATGAACGTATTTGACAGTTCAGCCGTTCTAGACGCGGTAGAACGGGATAAAAAGTATCCTATGTCCGTCTGCTGGTTCTAAGCTACCTCCCCACCAAATTTCATCCAAATCGGTTCAGCCGTTCTTGAGTTATAAATAGTTTAACATTTTTCACGAATTTCTTTTATATATATAGATAATAACTATTTTCATTATGCAACGAAGTAATTGTATGTCATTTCTACCTTTAACCCGTAATTACTGGCATTCGGCTTGAAAGGCCGGGTGAAAATTAAAAATGTTTGAAATTTTTCAAAATGCAATATTTTTCATCAAAATTTTAGGTAGCTTAATAAAATGCATTTATTTGAAGAACTTTTCATTTTAAGAGAAATCTATTTTGTATATCCTGAGTTATTAAATCAAACGGCCTTTAAAGCCGAGCGCCAGTAATTACGTCACTGGGAATTTTAGCGCCCCTATTATTGGCCGTTTCACTTTTGGTTTTATAGACGTTCAAACGCAACAAATAAGTTGAGCATTCGTTTTTTATTACTCTTGCTTCAATTATATGCATTCTAAATTGTGTTTTGTGATTGTAATTTTGTATAATATAATAGAAGTTCGGTTCCACTTTTGGTTTTTCAAAAAACAAAAATTTGGTACCCTATGTCCCTAAAATTGGAAAATCTGTTATATTACTCTCCACAATGCATTCGACCACAACAATTGATCAAGAAACTGCTGAACAATAAAAGCCCGAGATAATCACATTTTATAATATGACCAAAGGTGGTGTAGATGTAGTTGATCAGACATGTATTCAGTTGGAAGAAGAACCAAAAGATGGCCCCTGTGTTTATTTTTCAACTTTTTGGATGTGGTTGCAATAAATTCAGCAGTAATTTATAAGGCTGTCAAGCAAAACGGTGGAATGGCTCGAAAATATTTTATAAAGCAGCTTGCTCTACAACTAATGAGAGATGCCTTGAATATGAGAAATCAAGCCAAAAATTTGTCAAGAGATCTGCAAGTATTAATTCAGAAGCATGCTGGAACTTCATCACTTGAGGTAGGCAAATATTTATTTGATATTCAAACGAAATATCAATAATATGTCTTATCTAGGAATCCACAAGCGGCAGTCCTTGGTCCAAAAAACGCAAAAGATGCTACCTATGTAAAAAAGATCGTCGAACTCAAATGTAATTTAAAAAATGCAAAGAACCAATCTGCAAAGATCATTCTATTGAAATATGCTTGAATTGTGCACCTAATCTTGAATAAAATATTTTAGATAGAATTTTTTAGAATATACTGTATATAGAATATTTTAGATAGAGAAAGAGTTTATTGTACATTTTCATTTAATTTTGTTTAGAGCTCTGTTTATTCGAAAAAAAAACAAAATATTTATTCTTTAGAAATTATGTGTATACGTTTAATTTCTTTTTATTTTATAAATAACATGGTTTATTATTGATTTTAAAAGACGGCCTGAGAGGCCGAACGCCAGTAATTGTGTAAGGAAAATGAGGCGCCAGTAACTAAGGGTTAAAGTGATATAAAATATTTTATTAAAAGTAATATATAATCTGTCATGAAATTATATTAAATGTGTATCATTATTAATAAATTATAAATATTGGGGTATGAAAAATGTGTATTATTTAGCATTAAATATAATACATTTTGTTTGATTAAAGTATATATAAAAAATTCACAAATTAGGAAAATATTAAATGTAAATTTAAAAAGAATTCAATGTAAAAAGTTATTTAAAAAATATACATTGAAAATGTCTATATATTATAAATAAATACATCGCAGATTATATCGTCTGTTGCCAATCCAAACTAAAAATACCATTTGGGCACCCTGCTAGAAATTCTGTGAAAAAAATCAATAAACACCATCACGGGAAGTTGTAAGAAATCTTCTGCTGTATTAATAGACGTTCCTAAACTTCTTAGAATGTAACTCTCCATCTGTGGGAACAGTTGTCAAATGTGTCTTCAAGTTCGTTTCCACGTTCTCGTCTGTTTGTTTAGGATAAATTTAGCTCAACGACCCCAACTTCAACGAAAAACTGTCAACTATGAATGATGTCTTCTGCTAAATGATAATTCTTATACATTTTGCTTTTTCACACGCTTATATAGAGTGATAATCTTATAATATTTATATTTTTCTTATATAGGTTTTTAACTTTTAATTAGACAATTTTAATTTATATTTAGACATTTTTCATTTTAATTTAGAGATTTTTCATTTCAATTTCGACATTTTTCATTTTAATTGGTCTTTTTATAGAAAAGTCCATGTGTCTAAATTAAAATGAAAAATGTCTAAATATATATTAAAATTGTCTAATTAAAAGTTAAAAACCTATATATCACACATACATATTTGAGGTTTTATTATATCAAACAACAACAACAAAAAGCTTTATTAAGGCCTTTTAGGTCTAGGTTTTATATTATATTATAATTTTGTAATATAAAATATTAGAGCTTTTATATTTATTTGTAATTAGTTTATACCTTCTTTTAAAAGGTTGTTTAATTATTGCTAATCAATCCTTGTGTGTTGTCATATTGATTTATTTTTTAAACAGTGTTGTTTTCCTTTTGTATGATATTTTGCACTTTATATATAGATTTTGCACTTTAAGTATAATATTTGACAATTTAAAGAAAACATTTTAGCCTTTAATTAAAATATTTTCGTTTTATTATTTGATATAACAAATTTTAACGTTTTAATAGTATTTACATTTTAAATTGATATTTTCGATTTTTTTTTTTAATTTTTGGAAATTATAGATATATTTAATTTTTTAATATATAAATGCTTTTAATTTAATTGAAATTAGTCTATTTTTAATATTTTATATCCGTTTTATATTTGAGCAATAGAAATAATACATTCGAACTTTCTCTCACGTAATTGCTGTTTAATATAACATTGATTTTTCCTCAATTCCAGCTACAAGCTATTTTTCATATTAAACTTCGGCTGTTTTCATTGTTTTAAATAGTCTTTTCTAGGTTGAATGAAAATATCACCCACATATATATGATCAATTTAGTTTAGATATTCCTGAATTTCTCCATTTCATGTGTGAGGAACTAATGTTCAAGTTAATATAACATCATTTAAATTTGAATATACACTCATGCACAACACTTGAGGAAGGTTTCATATTTTTATGTCGGCGGTTGTCTGTTTCTTTTTTTTTTCTTTTTTTTTTTTTAGGAGACAGAGGCAATTTTGTTCATACTTGGTTATCTCGTGTATCTTCAATAAAAGTCACTGTAATATCTTTCAGAGTTATTGTCGGAATCACGATATACATGCTAAAAGGTACAACTTTCTTAAGTTTTGTCTATGAGCGTATTTATTAATTTTTGAGAAAGTCAGCATTAGTTCCTGTATGAATTGAATCCTAAATGAATATGAAATACTCGGGAACCTAGAGAAGAATATTATATATAACCTATGTTATTTTTCATTGAACCTATATAAAAATATATTTTTTAAATAGTTATGAAAATGGATGACAGTTAGGCAAACTATTATAGTATCTTATAACTGGAATAAAAAGTAAAAAATAACGCCATATTTAACAGTAATTAACTGTAGTTGAAGAAATCTCAAATGAACTATTTCTATTACTTAATTAAAAGGGATTTAAAAAATATTTTACACTTTAATGACAATTTTTTTCATTTAAATAACAACATTATACACTTTAATAACTTTTTCATTTATATATAACAACATTTCACACTTTAATACCAAAATTTCAAGCAGTATTTTTCTATTTAAAAAAAAAAATATTTTAACAATTTCACTATAGATATTTTTAGTTTTTATCGAAATACTTTTATTTTAATTGAAATTGGTCTATTTTAGACATTTTTATATTCGTTTTAATCTATCATTATAAATCAAGCATATATGAGATTTTCTCAAATAAAATTAATCACTGTTTAATATGGCGTTAAATTCTACCTATATTCCCACTACACAAGATGCTAACCTTCAGCCATTTTCAGAACTGTGTTTTTTTTTTTTTTAATTGATTATTATAGGTTCAAAGTATAAACACTCACGTACTTCTCTCGAGTTCGTCGATATTCATTCAGGAATAGGAACCGATATTTCCATTTATAACTAATAAAAATAATCAATTTTGAATGATATTATATTAACTGTAACAATAATTAGCTCGTTATAAATGCGATGGATAAATATATAAAGCAAAATACTATCTTGTGCGTTATTTTCATTCAACATAAAAAGCTATCAAAAACAATTGTTATGAAAATGGCTAAAGGTTAAGGTAGGAAGCAGCTTATAGCTGAAATATAGAGAAATCCAATGCCATATTGAACACTGGTTAACTTTACTTTAGAAAATCTCAAATGCTTTATTTCTAATGCATGATTAAAACGGCTATAACATGTCTAAAATAGAGCTAATTTCAAATAAAATAAAAGTATTTCTATAAAAATTAGAATATTTATAAAACAATTGCTAAAATATGAAATAAAATCGAAATATAGGTTTTTAACTTTTAATTAGACAATTTGAATTTATATTTAGACACTTTTAATTTCAATTTAGACATTTTTTATTTTAATTTAGACATTTTTCATTTTAATTTAGACACAAGGACTTTTTATAGAAAAGTCTATGTGTCTAAATTAAAATGAATAATGTCTGAATTAAAATGAAAAGTGTCTAAATTAAAATTGAAAATGTTTAAATAAAAATGAAAGTGTCTAAATTAAATGAAAAATGTCTTAATATAAATTATAATTGTCTAATTAAAAGTTGAAAACCTATATATCGATTAAAAATGAAAATTTTATTAAATTGTAAAATGTCTTGATTGAAATTGAAAAACCTATACACACACAAAAACACATATACTTATTGGTATAAACATTTTCTTAATGAAATAAAAAAATGTGATTTTTTATAATCAAAAAATAATTTTAAGATTGAGAACTAAAATAATTTAAAATAAAAGTTTTTAAATTAAAAATATGAAAAGAAATAAAATTACTGTTAAAGTTTCAAATAATGTTTCCATTATAAAGTGTCAAAAGTTTTTTTTTTAATGAAAAATGTTTTTATCAAAGTATAAAATGTTATTAAGTGTAAAATGATATCTTTTAAAAGTGCTAAACCTATATATTAAATCTGTGTGATTTTTAAAAATAATAATTTAATTAGAACTTTATGCGTTTATTTATATTTTGACCTGTAAGATAACTTTATTGCGTATATTTTTGCTTCATTTTTTAATTACACACATACTTTTGTTTTCTATAAATTTTACCTAATTAGGATAGTTTTATTTTAAAAAGTTATCGAAAAAGAGTTTGGATACTTTTATTTTCATAAAATATTAAAAAACATTTAAAATTGGCAACCCTCCTCACCTCCTTCCTCTATTTTATGTATGTGTTGTTTAAATACCAAAAGACTTAAAATGTGTCGCGTGATCGATAAACAAGGAGAAAAACGACACACTAAAATGAGAATAAACTTTAATATCGATAAATATTATTATTTGTGGTTGATCAAATTTACAAAATTTACAGAGAAGAGTCAAGTAAGTATGAATAGTTATGGAGGCGTTGAATATATATTTTGAAAACTGATCTAAAATATGAAACAAAATTTAGCCACATTGTCTTTTTTACAAAATGTATTCATATTAATTTAATCGCTCAATATTTTTACAAATATTTTCACTCTAACGTTTTATTTGATTTAAAAATATATTTAATTCTTCATTTTTTTTATTCCAAAAGACATTTGCAATTTTAAATTATATAATATAAATTGTTTTTTTTAAATGAAAAATAATAAAGCAAATAACACTATTTTATATTCAAACATAGTACGTTTATATATTATTTTCAATGCTACCCTCTCCTTATTAAAAAAATGTTACTATGTACACAAAATTTTGTATTTTATATTTTGAAGAAATTTTATAGGAATTTTTATTTTGTATGTGCATTGACTAGAATATTTATGAATAGTTTACGCGTACACCTAGTTTCAATTTGAGATTTGGAAAAAAAATATTTTTCCAATTTTTGATCAGAAATATTACAATTTAATTATCATATACATTTTTGCTAGTTTTCATTAGAGATATCGAAATAAACTATATTTTAATATATTCTATATATTTATAATTTAAATCTGCATAGAATGAAAAATATTTACTTCTAATTCAAATTTATCAAAGTTACTTCTAAAGTTAAATTTTAAAGAAAAACAATTTTAAGCATGTTTTTATATTGATGCTATTTAGAACATGTGTTTCCTGTTTACTATTTTTTTTTTATTCTAATATAATTTAAAAATTTAAATATTTTTGATTAAATTAATGAATTTATTGATTTAGGATTCTGTGAAATGACTAAGAAAATACGTTATATTCAATTAAAATAAGATGAATTAATAATATTTTAAAATAGGGTTTTTTACGTTGTCTAATAAAGTAGCCAAAATCGTTTGATTTTTCAAAAGAAGAAATAATTACATTTAAAAACAACATAATTAAAAATTAGTATATTCTTTAACTTTATGATTTTAATAAAATTAACAAACAATTACAAATTACTTTTAAAAATAAGAAAATTTTTAAATTTATAACAAAATACATTTTTATCGTATATAATTTTCTTTCAAAAATATATTTAGAATATTATATAACCCATAACGCGTTATGTCAAAAGTTGAATAAATTCAAATGAAAAATAAAGTTGTCATAAAAAATATTTTAAAACATAATTTGATACTTTAAAGGAAATTTTATACATCCAAAGCTCTCTCGTTCTTTATAATTAAGAATAAAACATTATATGCTAGTTAACAACCTATAAAATATTCATATTCTATATGAAGTAAATATGAATTTAAAAAATTACTTATCTTTATATTGCAGGTGGATAAAAAACGCTTTGTTGATCTAATTTCGCATATTCACTTCTTAATTCTGCAATTTCCAGACGATACCTTATAAGCTCTAATTTTAAATTATAATTTTCTTTTTCGTAAAAAAGCATCTTCTGATTGGTCTCTTCTTCTTTTCTTCTTCTAGCATCACGCGATCGCTTAGCGGCTTCGTTATTCTTTTTCCTCCTTTCCCAATAATATTCATCTTTTTGATCATCCGGAATAGACGAGGCTCTTTTTCTTTTGTTGCCTGACGATGTCGAAGTCGACGGTAATGAGATATCGCAGGCTTCTTTGGAAACAGACGATGAAGATGAAGAATCGGCTGCTATTTTAGGAATAGTCTGATTCAATGTAGTCCTGTTGTATAATAGATGATTCGCGCTTCCAAATGCTTGTAGGTAATATTTCATGAAATCTTCTTGAAGATGGTAAAGTTCTTGAGCTGTTCTGCCTTGAAAATTTTGAGGCATTAACGGATAGTCTTTCATAAAAGGATGAATACCTGTTGATGCCATTGAATGAACCAAATCTATCGATGGAGGATAATGTGGAATCGGTGAAATCAATTTTGGTCCAGAAACTTCAAGATTCTTCTTGGAGAAATCCAAAGGTTCCTCGTGGTTTGATGTAATAGTTGAGGTAGTGAGTACAGGTTCATTTTCCAGATTGCAAAAGCCGAAATTGTTGTATTCCAAAGTTTCAGGAAGGATTGTAGTTGCGATGGGAAAAGCTGGCATTGTTGAGGAACCAGATGGTTTGGGTTTGCAAATGTCAGCCATTCCGTTGCAAAAAGATTGACGAAAGGATTTTATATTGGTATCAGGTAGTCCTTCTAAATGATTTTCAGGGGAATACAGTCGGACTTCCATAGTCCTGCGCCATTTCTGGGGACTGCTCTAAGGATTTATCGATCCTATGACAGCGCTCGCCTATTGGCTAGCTATAACTCCGCCTACCAAGTTACTTACTAAGCCCCTCTTAGGTTTGCATGCTTATCACACCTACCTTATGGACTGATACGTCATGCGTGGCTTTATCACTCCCTTTTTGCTTATCTTACAGTTATGTTGATGGAATGAGTTGCCATAGCACGATGAAAGATTATCACAATAATGGCGAAAGACCTTTCTGAAAATGATTATGGAAACGCGATGTTTTAAAGAATTATTTTAAAACTTTTTTTTTAAACGTGTAATCTAACAAGAATGTATAATTTAAGAGGGTTTTAATGCATTTTGGTTGTTGGTATAACTTAAATTTCTTAATCTTTTGAGAAAGAAATACGGAAATTTTGGATAGTGAAATGTTTTATAGGCATTTTTTTTCTTTACACTGCAATAAGAAATATATGTTAAACATTTTTTTAGATCATTTGATAACCTTAACATGCCGAATACAGCAATTAGATGTAAATTTATTTTTCGATATCATATGCTCAAGTTTCTGGTATATTTCAAAAGCTAGTCGAATACATAGTTTAATATGTTCGAAAAATATATATATATCTGCGTTGATACATGTATATAATTATTATTTTGTTTATGAATCTATCTATTTATATTTATTAAAATGTGTGAAATGATAAAATGATGTCTTATATTGAAAAATCATTTTTGCAGATTGGAGATTTATATATATTATTGATTATCCCAACTGGCTTTCTTTATTCACTATTTCCGATGCGACAGCAGGTCGGCAAAAAGACGAATATAAAGAATAAGAAAGACAATAGTGGATAATCCGTCATATTTATATAAAATTAGTTTTTTTTACTCTACCTCGTATAACTATTGAATCGACCATTATAGAATTTCACACGTTGATATCTGAATATATACAATATGAATATGCTGTGGTGTATAAAACATGTATACCATATCCCAGGCATGTCTTGCACAGCTTCCTACATTGATGAAATCGAAAATCCCTAGAAGAGAAAGAGTTAAAACAAAACAATTTTCAAAATGTATCGTTCCTAATCATTCCTGGTTGACTACGTAATTAAACTAGAGCTTGTATTGGATTTTTCTTAATTAGAAAGTTTTATACAGTGTGAAACATACAGGATAACACAGGAAAGACTCTTCATGGAGAGCTAAGCATCTAATGAAGACAAGAACAGCATCAATAGAAAGCTAGATCTACCAAAATCCCACACATACCTAGAATTGACACGAAAAATATATATATATATTTAAATAAGATACCCAATATTTATAATTTAAAATATTATATTAAACAATTTATCTAAAAAGATCATTTTTATCTGAAATGATTCGGTCACACCAACCTGTTTATATATTAAAAAAAAAAAGCCTCACTTCCCAAGAATCACGTGGATGTCTTGCCCAACTGCCAGAGCTAGAACTGCAAAGTTCTAGTTCTCCCTCCTTCTTTCTGCCACCTGACCTCCGCGGACCCAATCCGGCCTAACCTGCCTCTTCCCTAACGGAGATCCTGTCCCTTGCCTCTCCAGCCTGGTCATAGTAGTTTTATATATTCCGCTTTACGCGGCCATTGGGGCTCAAAAATCATTTTATTTTGGTTAGCAACCCCGTAAATAAAGATATTTCCAAGAATCACGTGGATTAAACCAACACGATCTAGAAGATTTGTACCAAATTTCCGTAAATAAAGTATACCTTCAGCTACAAAATTCATCTAATCCAACTCTACAAGATATTCTACAAAATAAAGACGACATCAATCCCCGATTCCGACGACCTGATGCTTAGTTAGGAGCTCATCAGCTGCAAGGTCTGGGGGAGCCACCTCTACTCCACCAACTCGCCATGTGTAGATAGCCAGGACAAGGTGACTCGAATGTAACACCTGTAAACTGAGACGAAATAAATAAATCACGTAAATATAAAGTTTTCCAGAAGATAAGCGATCAGAAGAAATCTCTTATGGAATTACCTCAAAGTCTCTTCAAAAGAATGCCCTATATAACAGTATATGAATGCCTAAGTGATCAACTTCCACCTATATATATTACACGGCATTTTCTGCCTGGTAAAACTTGTAAAAAGAAATCCATTCGAAGGCCAAGTTAGCACATGTGAAGGAGGCCAACGTTGGAAGGATTACGGCGGTCCTTCACTCAACAATAGGACATTTCCTTTTTAGGCTTAGCTGCACTCACTGGACCGTCCTTCTTCACCTGACTCCCTCCAGAAATCCCTCTTTACATCAACTTGTGCTGAACTGTGGCCTCAAACAGTTCCAGGAACCGGACGTCCGTTAAAAACAAGAATGTTCAAAGTTGAAAATAGAGACACGCTCTGCTTTCTGAAACAAGCTTCATTTTAAATTTACTTTAGCATTTTAATTATGGTTTTGTTATTATTTGTTGTTGTTTAATGTTTTAGGTCACCAAAATATCATAACGCAAAATAAAGATATGTATAGAAAATATGAGAATGATAAGGAAATATTGACGATTTTTAGTAAAGAGGCATCCTAATATATTTGAAGGTTTATGTAAAAGTGTTCAGAAGGCATGGAACAAGTTGGACCTTACTGACTTTATATGATAAAAGTATCTTGAAACTTAGGAGTCGCTCGGCGATTCAAAGGAAGGGGTTACTAGATGTGGAACATATATTAAGGATTAAATAATATACTGTAAAAATGTTTTCCTGTTATAGAATAGTCTCAACAATTATTTCAGAGTCTGCCATTCTGAAACAATGAGGTCAATCATAATTGACGTAAAATTTCAATAAGGCTTTGTACTAGTTGTCGTTCGTGGTGGATCCACGTTCATAGAATATCTACATATAATAACTCAAATTTCCAGGAGTCTTTTGACATTTAATTCTAAAAATAATAGTCCTTTGTTCTATATAAACTAGGTGAAGTAACCCGAGATATCTAGTAGTTTCATGATTAATCTTTTAAACTGTGATATTGGATCTTAGGAATCTCTCTCTCTGTCTCCCTTTTAAAAAGAGTCGAGAGGACCAATCATCTCCGATATAATCCAACGGTTCAAAGCAGGACTGAAACAATATTACTTGAATACTATGTCATAGGTTTTCACATTATTTGACCTATCCTAATGAAACTTTGACACTACTTAGAGCTAGGTCCATAGGAATTATAGTCTTAACCAGGAACATATGCAAATTAGTCCTATAATCGTTTCCACAATATTTTATCTACCTAGAAGAAACGGACAAGATATGGGGTTATGTCTGAAAGGATTAATTTTCATAATTCAAATCCCCAGGAATATGCTATTTTGTACGATAACGGTTTAATTTGCATATTTCGTTTGTTACGTATACGTTTCCACAATATTTAATCTACATATATAAAACTTTGTCACTATATAGAGTTAGTAATGGAAGAATTTACTCTGCCATAGAAGCAAAAACCCGGATTATGCTAGTTAGTCCGATAGCGAGTTAATTTGCATACTCACACACACACACACACAAAGCCTTTATTAAGACAATAGTCTTATACAGAGTTAATTTGCATACTCGAAAGTGACTTTGACCACAAGACGGCCTGCAAATGTGGGATTTAGAATTTTTCAGAATCTTCCAAATCCTCGACGATTGCCGAATTCAAAACTCGCATACAATTCGATTTCAAATATCTCTTCGATTTTTCGATGTTGAATAATAGAGGCGCCGTAAGATATCGATTAGCAGAGATCGATATATCTCCTAAATAATCGCTAATTGGTTTTGTGGTTTCGATCTCTTTGTAAGAGAGGTCCTTGTGTCAGGTGACGTCTCCTGAAAGTACGGGACTTCAGTCGTTCAAACCTGGCGATGGTGGCGTCAACCAGGAACCGGAGTACAAACCCGTAATGAATATTTATTTTGGAAATGAAATCATTTAAGAAAAGTGTTTATTTTATACACAAAACAAACTTCTACTGTTATTACTGCGATGAAAAATATATTGGGAGGGCTTGAGTGATCAGTGGTGAGCCCTCCCAGCAGTTTCGTCAATTTAATCTACCAGACTGCTTCTTGAAGCTCTAATACTGTATTGGACGATTCTGCTACATTGAAGGGTGGAATCTCAGAAATGGTATTCAAGCAAACTATAGAATAGTAGAATTCCATATAAAAATCAGTCTTCAAAGGCTCCCATTTATTGCAAAGTCCATCCCTGCAAAGGATTGGAAGGAACTAAACAGGGGGGGGGGGGGGGGGCTCTAACACTTTAAAAGTGCAAAAGTAGTTTCTACATTCGTATACGACATGCAGTGTACTTATAGTATAAGTTAAAATTTTACACAAATAAATTTACTGGCAATGCGTTTCTTTTAAATATCATCAAATATTATCTCTACAGACCTTACTGCAATGATATGAGTTATTGAATGAGTATAAGTTGTGGCAAATCACTACTTATAATGATTATCTTGGCCATATTATGTTTGAGATATGACTGTGGACATTCCTACTGAATTTGTCTCTTATATAAATATACATTTTTACATCTTATACTTTATAGAATTAATCCTTCTTATTTTGTGTTTAATAAGAAGTTATTTCAGATTATATTATCGATTTTAAACTTTTACTATGTGTATAAAATCCATCCAAGTCTAATCTATTTGAAAGATTCAACAAAACTGAAGCTTTGGACAAGCATAAAGAAGTAAAAAAAGCAAATAGTATATCAACTAAGATTCATAAAGAGGCGAGAATAATAAAAAAAGACAAAAAAAAAAAAAACCTGGAATTTGTTTAAAAGAATAGCACATCAGTGCTACGAGAATCAAAATATGACAGAGGAGGCCATTACTTCAAAGAATCCAACTGGTGATATAGAGGCTAAACTTAAGGATGACTTCGCAATAGCGGGAGAAACTTGCTTTGGCAAAGAGGAGAAATTACTCTACAAACCATGGATCACCGGAAACAATTAACATGATGGGAGAAAGAATACATGCTGAAAAGAAATCGAAGATATGGAAACACACGCAGGCAATAAAATATTTAAATATGATCAACAGAAAGATAAAAATAACCAGATTATTGGACTGAAAGCATATATGCGCTAGGACATAGATTTAAAATACAGTTAAACCTGTCTATAGCGCCCCCTCATGAGTCTCACCAAAATAGGGTGCTATTGACAGGTCACTTTTAATGTAAATCGCATCATACTACGTATTTAAAATCGGGGCGCAATAGGGAGGAAGGCGCTATTTAGGGGGGATATAGACAGGTTTAACTGCATTAAAATAAAATATTGAGAAAGCATAGTTTGGAGACAATTTTAGGTGGGAAATGAAAACACACATATATTATTAGAGAGATGAATATGATAACATATTAATTGAACAAGAAAAGAATAGCAAGCGGATAGCAAGAGTAAATAGGAGAATTATACAAGGAAGATGAATTAAGTGAGAAGATACTGGAAAATGATAATGTGAGTCTGTTTGCCTAGGTCGGCCAATATTTAAGACAGAATTCAACAAAGCCGTAAAAGAGGTGAAGAGGAAGAAGAAAGCACCAGAAGTTGACTAGATACATGGAGAACTGCTACACTCTCTCGGAGAAGAAGCTAGTGAAAACTTATCCAATCTGATCACAAACAAATTTGCAAACTCTTCCTAGTAAACTTTGAAATGAACCAGGCGATAAGGAAGATGGGTGTCTTTTTATTCTTCCTTATCGCCTGGTTCATTTCAAACAAGCAAATTTATCCAACGGAGGAATATCAAATGACTTTGAGAGAGTGAAAAGCATAATGTCTACAACCTCCCAAAAAAACTGCCGCTTAGAAATCTGAGGACAGAAATATAACGCATAGTATTCATACAAGAATTTGTAAATTAAGTTTACTGTGCAATAAATTGATAAAGAGGAATCAATCTCTCGAAATATTTTGAGAAACTTTTTTTTACAGATTCAGGTACGTTCTTTTATATAAACTTAATTGATAGATCGTCTTTTTACTCAAACATAGTATTCAATCCCATACTTCGAATATCTTAACAAGAATATTAAAAATAATGGCATGGAGATAATTGAGAAGAAAAGAACAGGCAAGTTCGGACATCTTGTCCGACAGAGAGATGTATGGAGGTAAGAGAGGAAAGGCCGAGAAGGGAGTTCATGAACAATTTCGGGAGAAAACCCTCTCAAATATATGCATTCAAAGACTAGCACTGGAAAGAAATCTCTGGAAGGACAAGAAAACTACCAGCCACCAATCTATAGTTTGATGATAAATAGAGTAATAATTAATCATGTTTAAGCACATTGTATATAACTATCACATAATTATAATATACGGATTTTATTCTCGATTGATAAACATATTTTTAGTTGTAGTAATAATTATATTTCAACATGTCCAATAAATATGTGAATGTGGAGCAGGATAATAATAATAAATTCCATTTACCCATGACCCCCACTCTAAAATTCATTCACAGTTTCTCTCACCACTACAATAAAAAAGAACGTACCAGTTGTAGATCCATTCATAAAAATCCCGCTGTCTACACACACATAAATTTGTGACACACAACACATTTTTTATTTCCGTCCCTCGAACAAGTTTGTAAACAAGTTTTTATTTTCTCTGAATGCTGTAAAGTTGAAAGAAACTTTCGGCAAACCCATAAATAACGCCGCGGACCTTCCTTCTTTTTTTCTATTTTAGGGGGGGGGGTCACTTTGAGGGGTTGGGGGATGGATTAGAAGGGGGCGGGAGCAGCTGGACACTCACCTTGACCCTTTACCTCCCCAAAATGACCCTCCACCTCCCCCGACACCTTTTGGGACGGTTCCCTGAAACCAGATATAGATGGATTGACCATTGCTGGGGCTACCCACTCAGTCTGTGGAAGCTTGGAGTCTTCAGTATGTTGCTCTGACATCATTCAGTATTTTACAATGGATTTTGTCAATAGAATGGTATACTTTATAAGGAAAAAAAAACTTCCCTTACACCTGCGATAATACCTTTCTTTCTTGAAACCAGATATAGATGGATTGATTGAAACTGGCAACTCTACTTATTCCGTGAAAACTTGCATTTAGAACGCTTTGGAAACCATTCTGAACTTTTCACTGTTTTTTTAAAGTAATTTCGAATGTGTAATTGAACTTTTCTGTAACAGATATAGTTGGATTAACCAGTAATAGAGCTGAATAAATTTATTTTCAATATCTTTCGACATTATTTGATATTTTACAATCATTTTTTTACTTGAATTGTACTTTACGGTGAAACTTGCTTCACAGCTGTGAAATTTCACGAAATCACCTGATGGGTTTATCCACACCTACTGGTTACTCACACACACACACACACAAAAGCCTTTATTAAGACACACAGGTCTTACAGAGGATTCTCCTTGGGGTTACAAGACGGAGATACCTATGGAAGTGGGAAATATACAAAGGGGTAAAAATGGAGAAAGATTATATACACATGTGGTAAATATATACAGATTATTATTTGAATAATCCTATGGATTATATGGATGGAGAAGTGGAGAGCGAAAAGAGGAAAGAAAACAGGTATTTACATATGGAACATACATATCATGGAACAAGTCAATTTAAGCTCTTCTGCTCACACATCACATGTGGACCATGGCTTTTTTCAAGAAATCTTTAAGAGATTTTCCAGGAAAATCCTATTGTTCAGAGTTGTAAACCTACTGGTTACTCTATTACGTCTGTGTAAACTTGGAGTCAGTACGTTTTTGAATATAGGACTAGAAGGCCATCCTTATTTGGTCAATTAGTCGGAATAAATTCAGTCAGTACGTTTTTGACATCATTCAGTACTTTATAGGGTATTTAATACTATGAAATAAATTGTACTTGAAGACAATTCAATGACATCTGCATAGTACATTTTCTGAAACTGATATACTTGCATTGACCAGTATACTATGGCTGGATAAACTTATTTTCAATATTTTTCGATATTATTTGGAATTTTACAATGATCTATTCACCTTAAATTGTACTTTACGATGAAAGCTTCCCTCGCAACTGCGAACTTTTACGAAATCACATAATGGGTTAATTGACACCTACTAGGTCTGTGGAAACTTGGAGTTAGTACGTGTTTGACATCATTCAGTACTTTCTAGAGTATTCAGCACTTTTGGATAAATTGTACTTGAAGACGCTTCAATGACATCTGTAATAGCGCATTTTCTGAAAGCAGATGAACTGACGGCTGAACAATTCTAACTGGACTATGGCATCTTTGTTTAAATGTTTGTATTTGACCTAAATTAATACTTTTTGGTACTCAGTATTGTACAAAAAATGGAATTCATATGTGCTATAGTATATTAATGAAATCAAATATACATAGATATGAGGACTGAAGACTAAGCGAGGTCTATAAAGGTTGGTTTCAGTACTTCTCTGATTGAATGTTATCAATTAATGTGGGGACAATGTAGATTTTTCAATCCAAAAACATGTTGAATCCTTCATCTCTCATACGGAGTACATGTAGTACCAGGCCATGATAACCATGGTGGGTAGAGGGCTGTGACAGCTTGTATTGTAAGTATACCACATGTCTACACATGTAGTACCAGGCCATGATAACATGGTGGGTAGAGGGCTGTGACAGCTTGTATTGTAAGTACACCACATGTCTACACATGTAGTACCAGGCCATGATAACATGGTGGGTAGAGGGCTGTGACAGCTTGTATTGTAAGTACACCACATGTCTACACATGTAGTACCAGGCCATGATAACATGGTGGGTAGAGGGCTGTGACAGCTTGTATTGTAAGTATACCACATGTCTACACATGTAGTACCAGGCCATGATAACATGGTGGGTAGAGGGCTGTGACAGCTTGTATTGTAAGTACACCACATGTCTACACATGTAGTACCAGGCCATGATAACATGGTGGGTAGAGGGCTGTGACAGCTTGTATTGTAAGTATACCACGTCATCTTTTTTTTTTTTTTTTTTTTTTTTAGGAGACAAAAGCTGTTCACACTTGTAAGTCTTCAATAAAGGTCACTGTAATATATTTCAGAGTTATTGTCTCAATCCCGATATACATGCTGAAAGGTACAACTTCCTTAAGTTTTGTTTGTAAGTCTTCAATAAAGGTCACTGTAATATCTTTCAGAGTTATTGTCTCAATCCCGATATACATGCTAAAAGGTACAACTTCCTTAAGCTTTGTTTGTAAGTCTTCAATAAAGGTCACTGTAATATCTTTCAGAGTTATTGTCTCAATCCCGATATACATGCTAAAAGGTACAACTTCCTTAAGTTTTGTTTGTAAGTCTTCAATAAAGGTCACTGTAATATCTTTCAGAGTTATTGTCTCAATCCCGATATACATGCTAAAAGGTACAACTTCCTTAAGTTTTGTCCATGAGTGTATATTGCTGATAAACTTTCTAACAATTTCATCAGTGTCATATTAATACTCTACTTCTATATAACAATTTGAAAGTAAATTATTGGTGAAGATATTCAGTGACAAACTGTGGATATATAACTTCTGTGACCGTCGAATTGTCTGACGCTGTTCCATGAATCCCACGGGGGGATAAAAAAATCGATAATGTGGAAGTGACCAACAGTCCCTTTCCCCCAGCCAGGAGCTATTTCTGTCTGTCCCTGCACCAAAACAACCCATCCGATGGTGAGAAGGGTTAACGGACCGAACAAAAAGAATAAAAAAAGAATCGTTGAACGTTATTCAGCCAAATTGTCCGTTCTCACCCTGTGATGTCTGGTCACCCTTTCAATGACTTGATGATTATCGTACAATGGATACCGAATGGTGATGACAGAAATCGTTCCTTTCTCACCTCTGATGAAAGTACACCCCTTTCTTTGATAGTACCGCAAATTTACGTTAATATATCGCTGACAAAATATTAAGGTATTGTCAATTTTATTTGCATATGTGAATTCCACGATTGTGAAGCTTTTTAATGAGTGTAAAATACGAGGGTTGTCAGTTAAATAAGTTCCACGGGGCACCACTGTCATGAGGATCGCTTTTAGGCGCGAGCCGACTGCCTGGGCTCGCAGCTTGTTCTCCCCGTATAGTTCAGGGCAAATAAATCTGTTTTTCTGTATGAAAAACCTCTGTGGAACTTATTTAACGGACAACCCTCGTATATATTCATCATTAAATATTTTAAAATATTGATTAATCTTTCAAGCATTCTTTTGAGTTTAACATTGAAAGCTATATATTCGGTGCATTTGTGCGTGACATTCATGCTTCCTCTGCAGCAAATAAAGAAGTACAAAATATGTGAATTCCACTTTGCATACTAGAGCGATATACTTTAAAGAATGAGGTAGACCGAAGAAGGATTGGTTCAATAATTTGATATCGTAGAATTAGAAGATATGAGGAATTTTTCATAACGGGGTGAAATGACGTTTTAGAAAGCCTCGCTATCGAAGATGATGATGAATATACAATGAGGATGAAAATAGCACCTTAAAATTAACTGAAATACTTTTTAAAATAGATGTTTATTTAGAGATAACTCTGTTTGGTATAATAGATATGAAGTATAGAATCTACCATTAAAGCAAGACGTAATAAGAATTATACTGGTCTCTTATTGTGGTCACTTATTGGAGTTTAAATATGGTTAGTTCAAGTATTTTTTCATTCATTTCACAGAAGTGATCGTTCAGGGGGTGAATATTCATCAGGTGAATCACTCAAGAAAGGCTTTATTCTATTATACGCATGCAAAAATAAAGTTTTTGTGCTTTTTCTATACATAAATATTTGCTAGAGTACGAAAACCTGCAAATTTGAAAAATAAACAGGTGTTCAAAATTAAGGTAACAAACACAATGTTAGTTTCCTAAAAAAAAAAAAAGAATTGTTTTGAACGAAAATTTTGTAGGTAGATAGACAAAAATATAACAAAGAAGTTGACAAAATTTAAAGTGTGTTGCACTACCTTAAGTTTTAATGCCATTTTATTGTTGTATAAAACCTCCTGGTAGATGGCGATATTGGTACGCTACAGGATCCTTTGGGTCAACCAAATAATTCTCTCATCACATAAAAAACAATGCAATTTAAAAACTCTGTCTAGAACAAGTAGATCCATTAGCAATGAATCTGCCATCATACCTGTATGAAAAAGTGAAAGTTGTATAAGCTTATGATTTTGCTTTGTTTTAAAAATGAATCGATGTTGGTTCCATATGCTTGAATTGAATATTACACCTTAGTTCTATATATTTTATTGCTTAAAAAGTAACAAAACAAAAAAAGAAACTACAATATTGCAAATGATTTGATAACTAACTAAGAAAAAAAAAACAATATTTTAAAAATGATGATGATAAAAAATTGGATATGTCTGCCAGAAAAATGCTTCTATGAATTAAAAATAAGAATAATTACAAAATTAACATATAAACTTCAAACAATACCATTCCAAAAAACGGGCAAAAGTCAACCTTATTTTAGAAAGTAAAATTTTATCAAATATATATAAAATATAAATTAAAACGGCTTCCTTTAGACGAGTTTTTTACTCTATTCTATATTCTTCTCTCTGGTTATACAAATTCTTCTACAGTAGTATACTGCGGCGTGGAAAATTGGGAAAGACAAACTTCGGGATGACACAGCTCTCTTCTCTCTTTCTTGAGGTAACCCGGATTCCTGGAGCGTCCACTCATCTGCTATGGAAGCTTGGACCTTAGTCTACACCCAAGATTACCATAACAGAAAACTAAAAAGATTTGCGACCTCTCCAATCCGCCTTATGTCATTCTTGTCCAAAATACGCCCTGGAATGGCCACCACTACCATCCTTACTGGCTACGGCCACGTTCTGGCAGATCTAGCTATCTAGCGATAGAGATCCAACATGTCCTCACTGCCCTCTCTCCTGGAGCGTAAGTACTTTTTAAGGCAATAACAAACTATAAATGATAAACAAAAGATAAGCAATGAGGGAAGTTTACAGAGTAGTAAAATATAAACATAATAAAAATGATACTCTGTTAATAAAATAATAAATACTTTGCTACAATATGATTGATCATGTACTCCTGCAGAAGGGATAGTGATACCTCTTCTTTCTTATCTCCACTCAATCATATTTAGGGTATCAAGCTTGTAAAGCTTTTTAGTGATACCTGAAAGATTGAGAAGAATATACAATAAAGCAAGAAATTCACATTCTCAGAAACCGTTTTATTTATTATTTTATACAATCTCATTTTAATAAAAAAGAATCCAGAGATAAGTTTCCTGTATTAATATAACAACAACAACAAAAAGCCTTTATTTAGGGTCACTGACCCTATACAGGATTCACCAGAGGTATGCATAAGAAATTTCCAGTATTAATATGTTATTACCTCAATCTTTCAGGCCTTGAAGTCCATCTACAGGATTAATTGTGTGTTGACTAACTATAAATTTTTAGGTAGTTAGTAATACTCCTGCAAAAGGGCTCCAAGGCCCGAAATCTTGAGTTAACAAAAGATTGCTACAAGAAATTTCTCCTTGGGTGCTTTTTTTCCCCAAATGATATAACGGGTTATAATTTTTCGAATAAAATCCAACAGCCTGAATAACATGGGTAGGGTCCTAATTTGTATAGGAGCAGAAACGATATTCTGACATCCTACAGGAGGAGCCATGAAATGGTCCGAATTTATCAAAAGCTGGTACTGTTGCATATTTACCGATCCGATTCTTCTGCGCAGATATTTGATATACATTTTTTTAAATATGCAAATGTGAATATTATTCTCTCCCGAAAAATGCAAGATATGTTTATATAAAAATATAAATTATTATAAAATTGAATTTAGAATATATTTCTACAATATTACTATATATATGGATATTTTGACGGGAGGATATTGACCTATAAAAATAAAGGTCACCTCTCCCGTCAAAATTAGATGCCATCTATTGCGGCGACGGTCAATAGATGGCGTCTAGTTTTGACATTTATTTTGACGGGAGAGGCGATTCATGTTTATAAATGTTACTATATATAATAGATATTTAAAATGTGTGAATGTGTGAGAAGAAATATTTCGATTTTTAAAAATATTTTCTCATTTATATATTCTTCTTCTCTATAATATTACTATATTCCATATCAATCAATATTATAGATCTCAAACAGCAGAAAGAGTTCGAACTGTAGTTATATTGTCACCTTCCCTACGACCTATACACCTTAAACGCTTCCATGGATACTCAACCTTCCAAACAGAACTCCTTTCCATAATCTGACAACAAAATCTATACAGATATTCTTATATGGTAATTTCCTAATTGCATATCTCTGCCAGGCAACTCCTACTGTCATATGCAGTCATTGGCCCCAAGAACACACCTCGTTGCAGCGATCATCTGTAACCAACATAGCACAACCAATGTACAGCCCCTCTGGATTAAAGGCCACATCGATATAGTAGGAAACGAGATAGAAACCCAAAAATCCAAATCTGCTTTACATCCTAAGCTATCTTTATTCTTAAAAACCCTCCTAAAAAACGTCGCCTGCAATAAAAGAAATCAGCTTGCACATAATCTATGGATAGATTTATACATTAAGGATTACTCAACACCAGAGTCGCAGGATATATTTCTCTGCATGCTACCAATAATCAGTCATCGATACACCTTAACAACCATCCTAACTGCCATGTCTACTTCCAGGATGACTATGCAAATATTTTGAAGTTAACCCGGTTTGACTGTCAGATGCAGACCAAACCGTGTACTATCTTCACCTGCCCAGCTTTCCAATACCAGATGGCCAGGAATCCTGTCATCGTTCTGAAACATTCTAAGAAAAAAATCCACCTAGTGTCGCCTGGACTTCCACACCACCATTGTGAATACAACCAAAGCGACTTAGATCTGAAGGATAGCCCGGGTAGTTGGCGACATATGTACACTCCAGGAACCTAAGTTAAAGTTTAGAGAATTTTATTGATAGATTTCCAATTTTTTCAATAATTTTTATTTAAAATTCGTAATATCATATTTTACCTAAATAGAAAGTCATTTAGATTCTTCCTCACCTCCTTCACTTCTCAGTGATTAATCAACCGATCTCAATATATTTCAATCAACACTTCGTCTGTGTTCTTCAGAATTGGCGGGAAACAAGGTCTGAAGAACAGCTGATTAATACAATCCTGGCAGATATCTATCTTCTAATGTGACTGATCAGCATTGTCTTAGAAATGAACACTTAGCTGAATTTATTTTCTGTTAGGCATGAACATGTATTTCTCAAATGTCTACAGGAAAGGAGCGTCTCAATAAATATATGAAATTTGCATAAAGATGGAACCATTTTGTGGGAAGGAGTAGAGGACGAAAAAAAAAAAGTACAAACACGTAAATGTCTTAGTTTAGCAGATATAAAGTTAACTCAGGTTGCTAGAGCGCAGAACACCAACTACCCAAATAGTTTTCCATTTTAGCACAATTTAAAATATACGAAAAATATACTTTTAAAAAGAAAATTATAAAAATAATACAAACAAATCATAGGCTATTTCTTCAATATAAAAGAGAAAAGTTGAAAATACAGAAAATTCTATAAATAAAAAGAGGGAATAGGAATATTTTCTTAGAAAATCCTCAGCAAGTTGCGTAAGACCTTTGAAAATTGCCCGACTCATATCGCCTGTCAAAAATTTTGCGAAATGATGACAATCTTCTTTGTCACCTTCCCCCCACGTTTTGTTAGCGTCTGACGCGAAAAGGCTTCGTTACGTCAATGGTTTTCATCTTTTGGCAGGAAATTCCTTCTTCTCCATTTGAAAACATTCTCACTTTCTTTCAAGAGATTCCATTTTTGTTGTTGTTCTCTTTTAAAATCTACTTCCAATTTGTAAAATGGGTTTCCTTGAAAAGGTATCTAGGTAAAGCTTTTCATGTTCATCTCTTACGGTTGTCTTATTTTTCAAAATGACCTTGATTTTTTTTTTTAAACTTGTGCTTCTACTGGATGCTCTGGTCTGTGATGGCAATTGTAGTATCGGAATGTCATAGAGTTTACTGATTTGAATTTGTAGTTTTTTGTAACTCTTTGGTAGTGATGCTGCTACATACTGTTTTGTACCGATACCGTTACATACTGTTTGTTCCGATACCATTACATACTGTTTTGTACTAATGCCGTTACATACTGTTTTGTACTGATACCGTTACATACTGTTTTGTACTAATGCCGTTACATACTGTTTTGAACTGATACCGTTACATACTGTTTTGTACTGATACCGTTACATACTGTTTGTTCCGATACCGTTACATACTGTTTTGTACTGATGCCGTTACATACTGTTTTGTACTGGTACCGTTACATACTGTTTTGTACTGGTACCGTTACATACTGTTTTGTACTGATACCGTTACATACTGTTTTGTACTGATACCGTTACATACTGTTTTGTACTGTTACCGTTACATACTGTTTTATACTGATCCAGTTACATACTGTTTTATACTGATCCCGTTACATACTGTTTTGTACTGTTACCGTTACATACTGTTTTGTACCGATACCGTTACATACTGTTTTGTACTGATACCGTTACATACTGTTTTGTACTGATACCGGTACATACTGTTTTGTACTGATACCGTTACATACTGTTTTGTACTGATGCCGTTACATACTGTTTTTTACTGATAACGTTACATACTGTTTTGTACTGATCCCGTTACATACTGTTTTGTACTGTTACCGTTACATATTGTTTGGTACTGATATCGTTACATACTGTTTTGTACTGATACCGTTACATACTGTTTTGTACTGATACCGTTACATACTGTTTTGTACTGATACCGTTACATACTGTTTTGTACTGATACCGTTATATATTGTTTTGTACTGATACCGTTACATACTGTTTTGTACTGATACCGTTACATACTGTTTTGTACTGATACCGTTACATACTGTTTGTTCCGATACCGTTACATACTGTTTTGTACCGATACCGTTACATACTGTTTTGTACTGATACCGTTACATACTGTTTTGTACTGATACCGGTACATACTGTTTTGTGCTGAAGCTGTTACATACTGTTTTGTACTGATGCTGTTACATACTGTTTTGTACTGATACCGTTACATACTGTTTTGTACTGATGCTGTTACATACTGTTTTGTACTGATAACGTTACATGCTGTTTTGTGCTGATGCTGTTACATACTGTTTTGTACTGATACCGTGTTACATACTGTTTTGTACCGATACCGTTACATACTGTTTTGTACTGATACCGTGTTACATACTGTTTGGTACCGATACCGTTACATACTGTTTTGTACCGATACCGTTACATACTGTTTTGTGCTGATGCTGTTACATACTGTTTTGTACTGATGCTGTTACATACTGTTTTGTACTGATAACGTTAACATGCTGTTTTGTACTGATAACGTTACATACTGTTTTGTACTGATAACGTTACATACTGTTTTGTACTGATAACGTTACATACTGTTTTGTACCGATACCGTTACATACTGTTTTGTACTGATACCGTGTTACATACTGTTTTGTACCGATACCGTTACATACTGTTTTGTACCGATACCGTTACATACTGTTTTGTACTGATCCCATTACATACTGTTTTGTACTGGTACCGTTACATACTGTTTTGTACTGATACCGTTACATACTGTTTTGTACTGATCCCGTTACATACTGTTTTGTACTGTTACCGTTACATACTGTTTTATACTGATCCCGTTACATACTGTTTTATACTGATCCCGTTACATACTGTTTTGTACTGTTACCGTTACATACTGTTTTGTACCGATACCGTTACATACTGTTTTGTACTGATACCGTTACATACTGTTTTGTACTGATACCGTGTTACATACTGTTTGGTACCGATACCGTTACATACTGTTTTGTACCGATACCGTTACATACTGTTTTGTGCTGATGCTGTTACATACTGTTTTGTACTGATGCTGTTACATACTGTTTTGTACTGATAACGTTAACATGCTGTTTTGTACTGATAACGTTACATACTGTTTTGTACTGATAACGTTACATACTGTTTTGTACTGATAACGTTACATACTGTTTTGTACCGATACCGTTACATACTGTTTTGTACTGATACCGTGTTACATACTGTTTTGTACCGATACTGTTACATACTGTTTTGTACCGATACCGTTACATACTGTTTTGTGCTGATGCTGTTACATACTGTTTTGTACTGATGCTGTTACATACTGTTTTGTACTGATAACGTTACATACTGTTTTGTGCTGATGCTGTTACATACTGTTTTGTACTGATAACGTTACATACTGTTTTGTGCTGATGCTGTTACATACTGTTTTGTACTGATGCTGTTACATACTGTTTTGTACTGATAACGTTACATACTGTTTTGTGCTGATGCTGTTACATACTGTTTTGTGCTGATGCTGTTACATACTGTTTTGTACCGATACCGTTACATACTGTTTTGTACCGATACCGTTACATACTGTTTTGTGCTGATGCTGTTACATACTGTTTTGTACTGATGCTGTTACATACTGTTTTGTACTGATACCGTTACATACTGTTTTGTACTGATACCGTTACATACTGTTTTGTACTGATACCGTTACATACTGTTTTGTACTGATACCGTTACATACTGTTTTGTACTGATACCATTACATACTGTTTTGTGCTGATGCTGTTACATACTGTTTTGTACTGATACCATTACATACTGTTTTGTGCTGATGCTGTTACATACTGTTTTGTGCTGATGCTGTTACATACTGTTTTGTTCTGATAACGTTACATACTGTTTTGTACTGATAACGTTACATACTGTTTTGTGCTGATGCTGTACATACTGTTTTGTACTGATAACGTCACATACTGTTTTGTGCTGATGCTGTTACATACTGTTTTGTACTGATACCATTACATACTGTTTTGTGCTGATGCTGTTACATACTGTTTTGTACTGATACCGTTACATACTGTTTGTACTGATAACGTTACATACTGTTTTGTACTGATACCGTTACATACTGTTTTGTACTGATACCGTTACATACTGTTTGTACTGATACCGTTACATACTGATTTGTACCGATAACGTTACATACTGTTTTATACTTATACCGTTACATACTGTTTGTACTGATCCCGTTACATACTGTTTTGTACTGATACCGTTACATACTGTTTGTTCCGATACCGTTACATACTGTTTTGTACTGATACCGTTACATACTGTTTTGTACTGATACCGTTACATACTGTTTGTACTGATACCGTTACATACTGATTTGTACCGATAACGTTACATACTGTTTTATACTGATCCCGTTACATACTGTTTTGTACTGATACCGTTACATACTGTTTGTTCCGATACCGCTACATACTGTTTTGTACTGATACCGTTACATACTGTTTGTACTGATACCGTTACATACTGATTTGTACCGATAACGTTACATACTGTTTGTTCCGATACCGTTACATACTGTTTTGTACCGATACCGTTACATACTGTTTTGTACTGATAACGTTACATACTGTTTTAGACTGATACCGTTACATACTGCTTTGTACTGATACCGTTACATACTGTTTTGTACTGATACCGTTACATACTGTTTTGTACTGATAACGTTACATACTGTTTGTACTGATAACGTTACATACTGTTTGTACTGATAACGTTACATACTGTTTTAGACTGATACCGTTACACAGTTTTGTGCTGATACCGTTACATACTGTTTTGTACTGATAACGTTACATACTGTTTTGTACTGATGCCGTTACATACTTTTCTGTACTGATAACGTTACATACTGTTTTGTACTGATAACGTTACATACTTTTCTGTACTGATGCCGTTACATACTTTTCTGTACTGATAACGTTACATACTGTTTTGTACTGATAACGTTACATACTGTTTTGTACTGATACCGTTACATACTGTTTTGTGCTGAAGCTGTTACATACTGTTTTGTACTGATAACGTTGCATACTGCTTTGTACTGATAACGTTACATACTGTTTTGTACTGATACCGTTACATACTGTTTTGTACTGATACTATTACATACTGTTTTGTGCTGATAACGTTACATACTGTTTTGTACTGATACCGTTACATACTGATTTGTACCGATAACGTTACATACTTTTCTGTACTGATAACGTTTCATGTTATTTTGTTACATATATTTACAGCTAATTTGTACTTATAAATCTTTACAATAAATCTATAAAAGAAAAGCCTGCTCTCCCGTCAAAATAACGCAAAAAAAAAAACTTTCATATTTCAGCGATCTCTGCAAACTAGCGGACTCGAGTCCATGACAAAGTCACAACACCAGCTTCGTCAAATTCTGAAAGCCCACCTGAAGACCATGATTTTAAGCTGATTACACCCAGCAGTCGAGGGCGGGTTCTAATTTTATGATATCCACAAGTATTCACGAAATCTTCAAAATTTGCAAGAAATGTTTAGTTGTTAAAGTGGCCAAGCCAAAATTTAGGCCAAAGAACTGGCTTAATCACTTTGCCAGATAAATCCTCTTTGACGGATTCTGAAGATGTCAAGTATCCTTTGTCGATCTCATGAAATAAAAGTCCGCCCTGGACTGACAAGGGCCATTAGCCCGAAACCATGGTCTCAGTGGGCTCTTAGAATTTGCCAAAATTGGTGTTTTGACTTTGTCACCGATTCGAATCCGCAAAGACTTCAAGAAATGGTGCGTAGTGTTTTGCCTTTATTTAAAAGGTAGAGGCGACCTTTATTTTGATTAGATCAAACCCTTTCCCGCAAAATTCGCATCAAATTAATATTTATTTCTTTTAAATTGCAAGACAATTTTTTTTTCAAATCAGTAGAACCTCCCTGTAAAGGACACCTAATTGCAGAGCCAAAGTGTCCTTTAGGGAAAGATGTTCTATTGCCGGAGAGTTTCTAAATAGTAAAAATGGTAATTTTGCAAATGAAAACTGTCCTTTCTAGAGAGGTATCCGCTAAAGGGAGGTTCTACTGTATAACACAAATATTCGATAAATCTTCATGAATGACAAAACAATTTTAACAATGCAAAAAAAGAAGAAGAAGAGAGCAACAACACACAGCTGCGATAGAAACAATGTAAAAAAATACATTTATCTCCATTTACATATATCACTGGAAGATGACAACGAAGGAAGGAAGGACCACACACACTTCAAGGGACGAGCGACCATTGAAGGGGGGCCATTTTCCCAGGAGATCTGTTAAAAAACGAAGGAGGTAAATCTACGACCCCCCACCTTCAGTAGTGTAAACATCTTACGTCACCCTTAAAGGATACACCCTTAGAAGAACAGAGATCGGATATAGCGTGTCTTATTTGTAATTGTTCCAAAAGTTCGTGTTTTTCTTAAAGCGTTTTTTTTTTATTACTTGGTGATTAATATTGCAAATTGTTTAATGTATATGTTTATTCAATGCTTTTTTTTCTTAATTGTTTATTTTCTTTTTGACAATTCTGTTACCTACTCTAATACAATAATTGTAAATAGTTTCACGCGCAATTATCAAGATCGGATATAGCGTGTCTTATTTGCAACTGTCCCAAAAGTTCGTGTTTTTCTTAAAACGTTGTTTTTATTATTACTTGGCGAATAATATTACAATTGTATATGTATACTATTGCGAATTGTATTACGGCGAATGCATAATACATATTCCAGATAACTTCATTAAATTAATTTCCATCATTGCTTAACATACTGTAAATAACAACTACCTTGCGATTTCTTCTATCTGCTAATGTTGTTTAATGTATATGTTTATTCAATGCTCTTTTTCTTAATTGTTTATTTTCTTTTTGACAATTCTGTTACCTACTCTACTACAATATGAATCATTTTAAATAGTTTCACGCGCAATTATCCAGATCGGATATAGCGTGTCTTATTTGCAACTGGTAATGAATAAATACAATTACTTTACACACATACACACACACACACACACACACACACACACAAAAACCTTTATTAAGACACACAGGTCTTACAGAGGATTCTCCTTGGGGTTACAAGACGGAGAAACCTATGAAAGTGGAAATATACAAAGGGGTAAAAATGGAGAAAGATTATATACACATGATAAATATATGCAGATTATTATTTGAATGATCCTATATAAAATAAGAATATGGATTTGGAAGAAAAAAAAAAACATTTTTTGGAAATATGGATGGAAGAAGTGGAGAGCGAAAAGAGGAAAAAAAAAAAAAAAAGGTAAAATTACATTATACATCATACAAAGACATTATACATAACGGTGAATAATATTGGTATTTCATTTTTTGCATGTGTTTACAAACTTTTGGGACAACCTTGTATGTATTTATTGATTAGCTTTTACTTTTTTTTTTTTCATTTACAGAGACTCCTTAGTGAATCCATTTCTTTTCCTCCGATTTATCCAGACCAATCTATTGATGAGCTTGATTGTCTCAATAAAATTTTTCCTGTATATAAATTTCATCATTAAAATTAAATGCAATTAGTTTTAAAAACATTGCTGATTGCTGGTACTATCACTGTTGTCCCTGCATGTACCTTACATATCTATTCGGAGAATCTGTATGAGACCAAAAGGTCTTAATAAAGCTCAGTTGTTGTTGTTTGTTTATATATTTATTTATATTACAAATTTAGTGTCTTTCGAAAGATAGAAAAATACGTATCTAAAAGAATGGAAATTCTTGTAAAGAAATATGGAAAAAAATCAATGATTTTTCTGCAAAAAAAAAAAAAACTTAACCACTTAAAACACAACAACTTTCGAATATAATATCTTTTTATTCATTATTATTATTTTTTAAAATATAATTGTTTAATATTTTAGAGAGATGTCCCCACATTAAAAGGTAGAATGTTCCAAAATCCTGTTGCAAAATCACTTTAATAGGTACCGCTCAACAAGAGCAACCTAGTTTATGATAATTGAAACAGTGAATAATATATGAAGGTTATTCGCATATCAAACAAAATGTTAACGCGGGATTTAATCCTGGTTCATGACTGTCGGGAATCGAGGGTGTTACCCACTCGTCCACCGACTTTTATGCGTTTTTTTATTTAAAGGTAGGATAATCAGAAGAACAGCAATACTTAAAAAAATGTAGATGGGTAAAAGGGTATTTATACTAATATATTTACAACAAAAAGCTTTATTAAGACCTTTTAGTCGTATTCAGATTCTCCGAGCACACAGAAATGTAGGGTACGTACAGGAATAACAATAATAGTATCATTAATAAGTGTATTGTCATTATTATAATTTAAAAATATAATCTACTTATATAATTGCCTTATTCTGTCTGTGTGAAGTTCACTGTCTGAAGTTCACGGATGGCAATTTTCATAACCATCGGTGGTTCAGTGGTAGAATGCTCGCCTGCCACGCGGGCGGCCCGGGTTCGATTCCTGGCCGATGCATTTTTTTTTTTTTTTTACAATTTTTAAAACTCATTTATATATTATACAAGAATGACATCCACGGCGCCAATTTATAATTGTAACGAATAGTATTTGAATAAAAGCATTTAATCTCCAATTTTTTTATTATTTTTTATTTTTTTAAATTCTTATTTCTTTATTCTTTCTTATAATCTGTATATATTTACCATATGTATATATTCTTTCACCATTTTTATTTCCCACTTTCTCCGTTTTGTAACCCCAAGGAGAATCCTCTGTAAGACCTGTGTGTCTTAATAAAGGCTTTTGTGTGTGTGTGTAAAAGCATTTAATCGGGTAAAACCCGGGCGTTGCCCGGGTCATTCGTTGTATATAATCTACTAAATGTATTTAGGCGCAAGTATCCCGAGCTGGGATATCGCGTCCGATATGTCAAATAAATGAAATGTACAGGTAAAACGTGTTTTAACAGGACATAGAAAAAATATGGAAGATATATTTGTCGCATTTTTAGCCAAGAAAATTTGAAATTGATAGGTTCTGGGCAAAAATAGTTGTTTTTTTTTTAGTCAGAAAATGATTATGACAATATTGCTGTATCATATTTGATTATCAGATACAAAATTATATCCGGAAAAATTCCAAAAAGCAGAGATCACGGGTGAAGCCAGTTCATTTTTAGTATGCAGGAACAAAATTCTAACAGAAAAACATTCATTCGAGCAGAAGACCCAAAGCCAGATCATCTCTTTATAAAAATATCGCTTCTCAGAAACAAAGTTTGGAGCGGGACGTTTCACAAGAATGACATCCACGGCGCCAATTTATAATTGTAACGAATAGTATTTGAATAAAAGCATTTAATCTGGTAAAACCCGGGCGTTGCCCGGGTCATTCGGCTAGTCACATATAATGGTAATATGAAATGCATATACAGGAAAACTTAATTAAGACAATCGAGATAATAAATAGATTGATCTGGGTAAATTGGAGGAAAAGACATTTCTTATACCTGGATTTATCCCGGAGTTTCTGCAAGTGAAAAAAAAAATAAAAGTTAATCATATTACTAATATATTTATATTAGTTTATAGGTAAAGATAGAGGCTGCCTGGCCAGCATTCATATTTCTTAAAAATAAAGATACTTCGGCCAGTAAATCTTTTTATTACCTCGACGTTTCGACAAAAAGCTTTTGTCCTCGTCAGGAGAGAGCAAACAAAAATTAAAATATTTGGCGTTAATCGTTAACTCATAAACTACTATACCGAATATCACCAAATTTTCTACGTAACCCTTATTAATAACCCTTGGGATGGTTTAAGGCTAATTGTTTTATTTTTAGAAATTACTTTTGGTTTAAATTTAATGTTGTGTTTCTATAAAGAATAATTTTTAACGCCTTGCCAAATGTTTTAATTTTTGTTTGTTCCTGACGAAGACAAAATCTCTCAAAATCGAAGAAATTGTTTATAGGTTTGATACGAAACCATATTTGCAGAAGAGCTTTGCTTGGTGCAATTTATCGAAATTATATGTATGCACCTCTACAGACCTATAAACTTATTTCCATAGGTTCACTAAAAACTCCCATTTTTAGTAATCCAATACAATAGTAGAGCGGTCTGGAGATTAATTTGGCGAAACCGCTGAGAGGGTTCACCACTGATGTGCCAAGTCATTCAATAACCTATATCATTGCAATAAGGTCTGTAGAGATAATATTTGATGATTTATATAAAGAAACACATTACCAAAAGATTAATAGTTAGAAATTTTGTCGATAGATGGCATTAGAATTTATAAATGTAATTTATCTCTATTTATATAAAAAAAATCAAAATATGTCTGTTTGTCTGTTTATCGTTAACTCTTAAACTTCTATACCAAATGTCACCAAATGTTCTACGTAAACCTTATTAATAACCCTTGAGATGGTTTTAGGCTAATTGTTTTTTAATTTTAGAAATCACCTTTGGTTTATATTTAATATTATCTCTTTATATATTTTATCTTGATCGTTATTTAGATCGTCACTTGTGACCGTTTATAGAACCGTTATATTAACATAAAGGTAACCCAGGTTCCTGGAACGTATCCTTAGATCGCTAACTACCCAGGCCAGTTGTAACGTCCTCGTATTTATTGGTTGACGTTAATCAGCAAGAAGTACTTGGAAGTTTAAAAGTCTTTATTTCTTTTAGGCTAACATCGGATATCATATATTAATTATAAGACATTTTATTTACAACAACAACAACAAAAAAAGCCTTTATTTAGGGTCACTGACCCTATACAGGATTCACCAGAGGTATGCATAAGAACAAAGCAGTGAGACAAAGGAAATAACGATATATACAGAGTGAGAAGAAAAAGAAAAAAAAAAAAACAAGAAAAGAAAAAAAAAGAAAGAGGGAAGCAAGAAATCAACACAAAAAGAGTAGCAGTAAGAAAGTGAGGAGTGAGTATCACTTGGCCTTCTTCTGAGATATGGACTTGTGGAAACCATAAAACGCCGTAGCAATATACTTATTCTGGGTCATATTGTCAATTATTGATGGAAGTGAAGCACAGAGTTGCCCAGTTTTGAGCATAAGGGTTCTTCTTTCTTCTTTCAGAGCAGGGCAATCAAAAATATAGTGAGTGATTTCATTTTTTAGTTTTGAATTACAGAAGGTACAAGTCGGAAGACATTTTATTTATTTATTTCATCTCAATTTGCAGGTGTTACATTCGAGCACAGCTCGCGAGTCACCTTGTCCAGATTATTTACACATGGCGAGTTGTAATGCTGGAGTGGCCCCCCGAACCTTACAGGAGGGCATTTGTTGGGTGTTTGGTTGTCAGCTAGCCATTGGGTCCAGGTCGTCGGATTCGGTGGCTGAGGTCACCTTGATTTTGAACAATTTCTTGTATAGTTGGATTTGATGATTTTTGAAATTGCGAGAATAGTCTTGTCGCAGAGTCTTAATAAATCTATTCTATATTAGGCTGGTAATTATATTATAAGACATAAGTTTACTTGTGGATATATATTACACTAAGTCAAAAGGGCAAATGCACAGAGTACCATCAGTGATGTGCTCACTGATAATTTACTATATAGGCATGCCAGCTGCCGTTACATCAGAAAGGACAGTAGAAGTTTGATTTATGTGTAAAACAATATTTGTACTTTAATGCTTTCATTTATTATATATAGATGGCGCGTTATTGCTTTATATTGATTTATACCTAACTGGCCTTGTCCTTCTTGTTTGCGGAAGAGCATTGCTCGATGCAAATATTTATATGTAATTCTACTGTCCTAAAAGCTTATGTTCATAGTTTACTTGAATACCATTTCTGAGATTCCACTTTTCAGTGCAGCATATATAAGCAGAATTGTCCAATACAGTATTAGAGCTCTTAGAAGCGGTCTGGTAGATTAAATTGGCGAAACTGCTGGAAGATGAGAGAAGAGAAAGAAGAATCCAGAGAAGAGAAAGCCGAATCCAGGTGAGAGAGAGAAGAATCCAGATGAGAGAAAGAAGAATCCAGATGAGAGAAAAATATTCCAGATAAGAGAAGGAAGAATCCAGATGAGAGAAAGAAGAATCCAGATGACAGAACGAAGAATCCAGAGAAGAGAAAGAAAAATCCAGTTGAGAGAAAGAAGAATCCAGATTATAGAAGAGAAAGAAGAATCCAGATGAGAAGAAGCAGAATCCAGATGAGAGAAGAGAAAGAAAAATCCAGATGAGAAGAAGCAGAATCCAGATGAGAGAGAAAAAGAAGAATCCAGATGAGAGAGAAAAAGAAGAATCCAGATGAGACGAAGCAGAATCCAGATGAGAGAAAGAAGAATCCAGATGAGAGAAAGAAGAATCCAGATGAGAGAAGAGAAAGAAGAATCCAGATTAAAGATAGAAAAATCCAGATTAAAGACAGAAAAATCCAGATGAGAGAGAAAGAAGAATACAGATGAGAGAAAGAAGAATCCAGATGAGAAGAAGCAGAATCCAGATGAGAGAAAGCGAGAAGAATCCAGATGAGGAAGGAAAGCCACAAAGAGAGAAGGTGTAACAAGAGGAGGACCGTGTATGACAAAAGAATGGTTGGTGTCCATCCCTCAGATGCACCGCACAAGAAGGACGACCATTGGAGGCACGTGTGGATCTATACAATAGCGTACCATTCTTCGAACCCCGTCCTGGCCCTTTTTTTTTTTTCTAAAATACGATCTTGCACTTCCTTTAGAGGACCCCCCAATATGGGTCAACCAATGATGTAACTATCTCTCCCTCACACCTGATGGCTACCGCCTTTATTCAAGAAGACCTTCTTTATCCCGGGATGTAATAGGAGCTAATGATGCTACTGGTCCTATAGAAATCCCGTTTAAGCCATCTTGTCACTTTTTTTTTTTTTCTTCTTACTTTTGCCTCTTTAAATAATAATCCTTTAATTTGATAGAGCATAAAAATACCTCTTCACTTATCATATATATTTAGTTAAATACTTTTCATAGAGAGAGTGTGTCTTTATATTAAAAATATATAAACAGTATAACTTTGTTCATTATTTGAAATTTTGGTAATTGCTGGATATACTATGTTAGTAGTAAGAATTATATTTGCATAGTATGTTATTCATATAAATCTCTTATTAACATATTTTATAATCACTGATTTAACGATATTCGACTGAAATAAATTTAAAATGAACCTCGATATAACAATTAAAGAGAAATTAACATTTTAAATTGAATTATCACAAAATTAATCGGTGTTTATCATCATTATGATTTTAAATTTGTATTGTTTTACTATCTTAATACTTTTGTCGTTCTCTCTCTTTCTTTCTATTTGTTCGCAGTTGAATACAAGCATGAAGATCATTCAATCTGCACTAAATGGTGGTTATAAATAACAACAACAAAAAGTTTTTTTAAGACCTTTTGGTTCCGAGTAGAAGAGGGTATATAACAGTAATAGTAACAATAATCAGCAATGTTATTTACAATGTATCAAATAGAGGGGGAAAGAAGAAAGAAAGAACTTGGCATAAACTTATATAGCCTAGTGGACATGGCATCTGCCCGGTAAGCGGAAGATTGTGGGTTCGATTCCCATCCCAGGACACTTTTATTTTTTCTGTTCATCATTACTCTTTATAATTCACCCTTTCATACCTCATCCAAAAAGGTTAGAAATAGTCAATATTTCACCTTGAAATAAATTTAGATTTTTCATTGAAAAAAAATAACTCAAGCGGTGTAACTTCAAGTGTTGTTTTATAAACTTATATACAAGCAAATGAGAACAAGCAATTCCTTTTTTTAAAGAACAATATAATTAGAGTGTTAAACTCTATATCTTTTCTTATATACAGTAAAACCTCCCTTAACGGACACCTCTTTACAAAGGACAGTTTTCATTTGCAAAATAACCATTTATACAATTTAGCAACTCTCTGGTAAGAGGATTCCTCTCCCTAAAATACACTTTGACTCTGCAATTAGGTGTCCTTTACAGGGAGGTTCTACTGTACTTATATATATATACCACCACCATATGAAATTTATAAAGGATTGTTTCTATAGTTTTAATGGAGCAACAAACATCGATTTATTGTTTCATTTAAACAAACAAGACGAGGATAAGAAGATATTGTAGCATATATTAATTGGTCAGAATATGGTCAATGGTCAAGTCAAAGGAAAATAGAATGGAAACATTTGAAATGTGGAACTGAAGGAGACTGGAAAGAATAAGCTGAATTGACTGGTTGAGAAGTAGTCTTGAGATGATTGGGGTAAAATAACGAGGCGTATGTTGAGAGAATAAAAATAATAACTTTTTTTTTTTAAAGGTTACAAGTTTTTATCTACAAAGTGTAATGAATGGTCTATTTACATATTCATTTTTACAACATCGAGAAATAATAACAGTAAAAGTAAACAAAGATATTTGTAATTGTAATATTGAATCCTGGTCAGTGCTGTGGCTCTCGCAGATATGGTCCCCTGATGTCCTGCTGCTCTCTCCAGCAGTCTTTCTATGGCTTCTCCTGGTAGCTCCTCGGTAAAATGGTCCCCTGGCCTTGATCTATTCTTGTCTGTCAGGTCTCCTCTCATCTGCTCGAGGTCGTTCTCCTGGACCTCCTCTATATATGGTCGTATATAATAATATAATAAAGAGACATATCATAATTATATATAGATGAGACATATAATAAGAGGTAATTGATTGGTTAAGAAAGTTCTGGGGGAAGAGAATGGTAGTGAGAAGAATTAGAAGACTTGATGGGAAGCTAAAGAGAAGAACTAAAGATAGAGGAGCATGACGTGACTGGAGACCGGGAAGTTGCTCAAAAACAGAGAAACTGAAGAAGAAACCTGTGTAGTTAATATAAGGAAAGTACAGTAACACAAAGCAATAACGCGCCATCTATACATATAAAATGAAAGGATTTAAAAGCACGAATGTTTCTTTTATACAAAATACAAACTTCTACTGTCTTTTGTATAAAAGAAACATTCCTGATTTTAAATCCTTTCATTTTATATGTATAGTTGGCGCGTTATTGCTTTGTGTTAATTTATGCCTAACTGGCCTTGTCTTTATTGTTTGCTGAAGAGCATTGCTCGATGCAAATATTTGAATGTAATTCTACTGTCCTATAAGCTTATGTCCATCATTTTCTTGAAAACCATTTCTGAGATTCCATCCTTCAGTGCTGCGTATATAAGCAGAATCGTCCATTACAGTATTAGAGCTCTTAGAAGCGGTCTGGTGGATTAAATTGGCGAAACCGCTGGGAGGGTTCACCACTGATGAGCCAAGCCCTCCCAATATATTTTTCCTCGCAGTAAGGACAGTAGAAGTTTGTATTTTGTATAAAAGTACAGAGTTATATTATTTTTCTGAAAATCTTAAGAACCAGCCTTTATGGTCGTTGAGGTACATTCTGCACCACGCTGAAAAGGGCCAACATCCTGAAACGAGTATGTGTTTGGCTTTTCATAATTTAAACAATAATGTGTATTTGGTCAATATATTGGAATGAAAAAAAAAATCACCTTTTCCCGATTTGGTTAGTTGATATATATTCCGATATAAGGAATAAGCCATCAGAAACTTTCAACTTCATGAACAAGAAATGTTTTTTTTCTTAATCCATATAAGACGATTTCTTTAATCATAAAAAGGGTTTCGTTTTAAGAAGTTCTATTGAAGAAACTAAGAAGAGTTTTTATTTTTCCATTCATCATTACTTTTCACAATTCATCCTTTCATACCTCATCCATAAGGATAGAAATAATCGTTATTTCTCCATAAAATAAATTTTGATTTTTCGCTGAAAAAAAAACACATGCGGGATAATTTTCAAATGTCGTTTTACAATCACAAGCCGCATTATATTATATTGTAAGAAGAGTTAGTTCGTTTTGGAAAGCTTTTCATAATAGAGAGCGTTTATTATTATATATAATGAATATATATTTTATACATTAAACACTTGTACAATTCGGTAGAAGGGGGAACCAATGGTATGCGGACAAAACCAAAATTTCCTCTTATCACGGAATTTCCCAAATACGGCATGTGGCAACATCAATGCGGCCTCGTAATTTAATTTATATTTCTTATTTCGTATAAAACGCAGCCGCTTTTGTATTTATAAATTAAAATATAGTTAAAAAACTTGTTTTATACCCCAAAGGACTCTCGTCAATTCACAACAAGATCGGTATTATCCACTCCTACCTCTAAAAAATACTCTCATTAAAAAGAAAAATCAGCACCTATATTCACATCCTATCCATTAATATCCTATGGGAGAAACTACTCTGATGATAGTTCAGGAAATGAATTTAGCGTCATTCTAACAATCTAACAACAATGGGACATCATCTCCCGAAAGTCAGAAATGCAGAATTAAAGAAAGAATAATATTATCAGTTAAGTATAGTAACCACACCACTTTCTCACATCTAAGATAATCAATGAGAGGACGTTACTTAGGATAGATATTTGTATAATTGTTTCTGTAAACTGGGAATTCCACGACCTGAGTCTGTGGTGGTTCTCTGGATGATATAACACTTTTTGTCGATTGATCTTCTAAAATCCTTGTGGTCTTTTTGTGCGAAAATAAAGATGAAAACACAAAATATTCGCAGAAACACGACAAATATTTTAAACAAAGTAATAAAAACATAAAAGAAGGTTACGAGAACCTAGAACAAATTAATATAGTAAGGAAAACACAAAATTTTCGCGAATGGTTACACAACCAATATTTTAAACAAAGTAATGAAATCACAAAAGGATCACGAAAGAACCCTACAACAGTTCAACAAAGTAAGGAATATATAAAATGTTTCGTAGATATTAAAAAAATATATTTTAAACAAAGTAATAAAAATACAAAGGATCACGAGAAAACCCTACAGCAGTTCAACAAAGTAAGGAATATATAAAATGTTTTATGAATATTTACAACAAATATTTTCAACAAAGTAATGAAAACACAAAAGTATTACGAGAAAATCCCACAACAGTTCAACAATGAAAGGAAAACACAAAATGTTTTGCGGATATTTACAACAAATGTTTTTAACAAAGAAAACACAAAAGGATCACGAGAACCCTACAACAATTCAACAAAGTAAGGAATATACTAAATGTTTCTCGGATATTTACAATATATTTTTCAGCAATAGTATTAAAAACATAAAAGGATCACAAGAAAACCTTATAAAGTTCAACAAAGTAAGGAAAACACTAAATGCTTCACGGATATTTACAACAAATAAAAACACAAAATGAACACTAGAAACCTTACAACAGATAAACAGAGTAAGAGAAACAATAAATATTTCTAAAGACATTTAATAAAGAGAAGAGACACAAGCTATTTCTGGATATATTCACCAAGCAAAGAGCCAAGAAAACAAAAGCAGAACGTGACCTTCCAATACCACAGTTATGACACAGGTGTCCATTCAACAACCTAACGATGACATTTTTCACATTTTACAGCCATTTTTGATCGTTAATTTTGGGTGATAAGTGATTCGTAGTTTGACAAACGGTCGAGAAGGTTCCCTCATTTATTGTGTGCCAGTCAAGTCAATGGTCATTTTATATTTTAAAAATGATTTATTAATTTTACTTATATAAATGGACAGCTTGACATGTAACCTTTCCTCAACCTCCATATTTAAATCTACAAATACCTCTCAAAAGCGAATGATCTAATAAGTAACCACTATCTATCATTTCTTGTAAAATAATAAAAAAAAACAGAATTCTATCTTCTAATATAACCTCCAGGTAAACGTCTACCTTCAGGAGAGACCAGGAATTACTTTGTTTTCTTTCTTTTTTATAACGATTGCTCTTTGGTAAGGTAAAAATATCAGGTTTCCAGGGATAAGTTTATTTTAAACATTTTAATTCACAAATCTCTAGCTTTCGGTCATAAAAATCCATTCTACAGGATAACACATACGCTAAAATATATCGTCAATAGAACAAGCGTTGAAGTAAAATAAAGAAATAAATTTTATCGTGTTTTTTTTTTCCCCCTCTTATAGAAGGACTTTCGTGCTCTTGGTTAGTGATCGAGAGAGTAAAATTTTTGACAATTTTAAATTAATTTAAATCAATAACACACACACACACACATACACTCTTCGGCGGGTCCGGCCTTGAGGACGACGCCCTTTCCATCCTGGCGTCGGCAAAGTTGCGAATTTATCGCTACTTTGTCCAGGTTGGGCTCGGAGAAGCGGTGGAGGACCCGCTCATCGCCTGGTCCAGGACCCTCCAGCGACGAGGTCTCCTTCCTTCACCCCCCATCTTGTAAAATATATGTATATATCTTCTCTCATCTTTATGTAATATAGTTCTTCTCTCTTTGTTTTGAAATTGTGTAACATTGTTTAGAAGACATTAAATAATTTTTAATTGTCAATTGTCACACATACACACACACACTTGGTATACTATCGATAAAACTAAATCATCTTTCGGCAAACTCAAGAACCGAAAACTTCTGTTTATTTTTTTAACTAATAAAAATGGCCTGTATTTTGATACCTCAATGCTTATTTGGTATTTGCTTCACAAATAAAATGTATTGGAGTAATTTTGGAAAAATCGGAGGTATTGCACTCTATAAAGAAGGAAAAGCTCACGTTCTCAGTTTTTCTTGGCTAAAAGAAAAAAAAAAGCCGAATATATTGTACCATTCCGAGGTACATTGACATCGGGGGAGATCGAGTGGGACGATGGCCTCGAACTGTAAGAATTCTTGTCAAATATTGGATCAGGAGAAATCCTGTCTGAAGCCTCGGGAAATGTTAATGAATTTAATATGAGCATGATGCATCAGGGCTCATCTGTTATAAGGTATTCAAACTTCCATATCACGAGTGTTTAAGAATGACTCTAGGTCGTAAAGGCTTAAAAAGAAGCATTGGACGTTATATTACCAAAGCTCATATGCAACAGAGTGTCATAAAACCGAATATTTTATTGCAGTGTTACGCGATAAACGTTTACCAAAGGATGCTCTTCACAGATGAAAATTATTTTACTCTTGAACAGTAAAAATGACAGAGTTTATGACAAAATTACTTGAGAAGCTCGTGAAGTGACTCCAAAGGTACAAAGATTCCCAATGTCTGTGATGGTTTGTCTTATAATGATATTGTAGCAAAGAATTTATTATCATATTATCAATTTTGTTATTTATATTCTGTAAATTTCCCTCATTGCGTCTCTAGTATTTTATAAATATTAATTTGTTCTTACCTTAAATAAATTGCCGTGTCATCCTGAAGTTTGTCTTTCCTAATTTTCTACGGGACAATATCACAAAGCTCCATTTTTGAGAGAAAATGTGTTAAAATTTCAGCACAAAATGTATAAAGCAGCCATGATGGAGATACATTCCAATATATTTCGTCATTCTTAGTTGAACATCAAAATTAAAGATCATTTGTTAGTTAGAAGTTTGTTTGGAAAATATATGGCTACATCAAACAATATTTCCAGTAACTCGCTCTCACTCTCTCAAGGGAATCATTCTCAAAATTAGAGTTTCCGACAAGAATCTGTTCATAAGGCTAAGATCCCTCAGTAGTAACTACAAGAAGAGCTGTCAGACTCCATATCACCAGATGTGTGACATCAAAGGACCATTCCATATGGACCTTAAAGTAGCCACGACCACAATCCTTTGGACTACAATTTGCCATCTATCCTTGAGGCATGACCCTCAAGAAAAAAATTAAAAAGACACATTGTTCTTTAAAGTTAAAAAGATCTCTTGCTCATACACTGTGGAAAATTTGAATTAAAAAAAATCAAAAGTAAGAAAGAACTATTACGTATAAAAAGAGGGAAACCTAACTAAACAAGTCAGCTTTACTATGCTAGGTTTCATTATAAGAACATTGCTACCATCAGACCAAATACTTCCAATTTGACGATTGTAATAATGATGCTATATTGAAAATTTACACATTGGTTTTATTTGTTGAATTCATGTTCTTGATACCTTTCAAATTGAAGATTCCACATTCCAAAAGAACACACACATTAGCATTAGATAAACATATTCGGTGTTTATACCAGCAAGATCTCTAACGACGGCAAGTTACGACAGGCTATCTCACTGACGGGAGCTCCGCCTGGAGACACACTAAATAGAGACAGACAGAAAGGATGAGTTGGAGATTAAGGGCAAATCCCCAGCCGCAAAGATTCACCCCACCTCGGTCAAAAGGAAGGAATCCCCCCCCCCCCCCCCTGATGATGTGAGGGGGTGGGGGGAGGAGTCACTGACCAATGGGAGCAGGGGAACGGTCAGAGTGGGGGGCCAGGGGACCATTCGTTCTTGACCACTGACCAACTGACCGCTAGTCACATCGCCTCTCGGCTATCAATCGGATGACGGTAAGTTCCTTCCGTATTTCTCCTACCTTATTTACATACTCTCTTACATACTGTACTTCCTATCTCTATTTGATTTAGTACTATGGGTTTAAGGGAATTAGTACTTTTTTTGTCGTACTAATCTATGTACTATGATCTTTGTAGCTAACTGTATTCTCTTTAAATACTTGGGAAATATCTTTATTTGAGATAATTATTAGGTCTGAATATGAATAAACAGTACGTTTTTGATGTGTTGATTTGTGTACTAATTTTGTAGCGAACATGTATTATTTAAATACTTGGATACTGTTTATCTTTAATTTTTATTTTTGAGATGAATATTAAGTAAAAAAAAAAAAGGTATGAATTAATAAATAGTACGTTTTTGATTGTTGATTTGTGTACTATTATCTTTGAAGCTAACTGTATTCTTTAAATACTAAGAGGGAGAGTATATATATATCTATATATTTGAAATTGATATTTAGTAATTTTTAGGTTATGAATGAATAAATAGTACGTTTTTGATTGTTGATTTGTGTACTATTATCTTTGTAGCTAACTGTTTTCTTTGAATACTAAGCGGGAGTATATATATTTATACATTTGAGATTTAATATTTAGTAATTTAGGATTATGAATGAATAAATAGTACGTTTTTTTTAATGTTGATCTGTGTACTATGGATTTATAGGGAACTGTAGCCTTTAAATACTAGGGGAGAATATTTATTTCTGAGATCAATTTAGTACTGTTTAATTTGTGAGTGAAATAGTGTTTGATGTTGATCAGTGAACTTCTTTGTAGCGTTCTATGTATATCCCTTTTGAAAGTGACTAGGAGTATTTTTCATTTGATGTTTTCTCTCTCTCATTTAATACTGTGGTTTTGTTTTTTATTTGATCTCTTATTATATATATATAGTTTTCCTCACACAGTAACTTATGTAATATAGAGGAGAGTCATCATTTATGATATTTATTTAGCGTAGTAACCTCCCGTAGTTAGTATAATGTCTCCATAAAATCTTAATACTTTCTGTCGATAATTCAAACTCTGTGTATATATATTTTTTTAATAGGAACATAGCTCTTTGGACGTATTCAATACTGTTAGGCTTCTCTTGTGGCGTTATCTTTAGAACGTTTCACGATTTTGCGTGTCATCCTTGCGCAGGGGCCATTGCTAATCTTTTCTGTATCCTTCCTATTGCAGTAGTTGTACCGCCGAACTGGTATCATAGGGGCCATTCTAATCTTTTCTGTATCCTTCCTATTGTAGTAGTTGTACCGCCGAACTGGTATCATAGGGGCCATTCTAATCTTCTCTGTATCCTTCCTATTGTAGTAGTTGTACCGTCGAACTGGTATCACAGGGGCCATGCTAATCTTCTCTGTATCCTTCCTATTGTAGTAGTTGTACTGCCGAACTGGTATCACAGAGGCCATGCTAATCTTCTCTGTATCCTTCCTATTGTAGTAGTTGTACCGCCGAACTGGTATCATAGGGGCCATTCTAATCTTCTCTGTATCCTTCCTATTGTAGTAGTTGTACCGTGGTATCACAGGGGCCATGCTAATCTTCTCTGTATCCTTCCTATTGTAGTAGTTGTACCGTGGTATCACGGGGGCCATGCTAATCTTCTCTGTATCCTTCCTATTGTAGTAGTTGTACTGCCGAACTGGTATCACAGAGGCCATGCTAATCTTCTCTGTATCCTTCCTATTGTAGTAGTTGTACCACCGAACTGGTATCACAGGGGCCATGCTAATCTTCTCTGTATCCTTCCTATTGTAGTAGTTGTACCGCCGAACTGGTATCACAGAGGCCATGCTAATCTTCTCTGTATCCTTCCTATTGTAGTAGTTGTACCACCGAACTGGTATCACAGGGGCCATGCTAATCTTCTCTGTATCCTTCCTATTGTAGTAGTTGTACCGCCGAACTGGTATCACAGGGACCATGCTAATATTCTCTGTATTCTTCCTATTGTAGTAGTTGTACCGCCGAACTGGTATCACAGGGACCATGCTAATCTTCTCTGTATCCTTCCTATTGTAGTAGTTGTACCGCCGAACTGGTATCACAGGGACCATGCTAATCTTCTCTGTATCCTTCCTATTGTAGTAGTTGTACCGCCGAACTGGTATCACAGGGACCATGCTAATCTTCTCTGTATTCTTCCTATTGTAGTAGTTGTACCGCCGAACTGGTATCACAGGGGCCATGCTAATATTCTCTGTATCCTTCCTATTGTAGTAGTTGTACCGCCGAACTGGTATCACAGGGGCCATGCTAATATTCTCTGTATCCTTCCTATTGTAGTAGTTGTACGGCTATAGGATAATTATATACAAAGGACAGTTTTCATCGCCAAAATTTCCATTTTACTATCTAGCTGCTCTTCGCTAAGAGGATACCTCTCTCTATAAAGACACTTTTGTTTTGAAACTAGGTGTTGTTCTTTAGAGGGAAAGGTTCTACGATTGCTAATATAATACTTATTATAATAATTAAATTTTTTTGTTAAAACAATACTTGTGCAAACATTCACTCGGAAATAACCCTGGCGAAACCGCGTCATCCGGCTGGACTTTAATAATCTTACATTCCATTCACATAATATACGATGACCTTCAATCCTAAGTTTTGCCATTCTTGTTGGAACATTACACAGAGTAGCAATGGATGAGCTCTCGTGTTTGAAAATTATCTCTTGTATATAATTATCATTATAATATAAAACAATAACGAGCCATCTGTATTTAGCAAATGAAAACATTAAGACGCGAATGTTTCTTTCGCATCAAATCTAAATCAAATTATATCATTTTGTTCTTGTTTTACCTTTATAAATAATACTTTGTTTTGTATATTTGTGTGTGTGGCTATATTAATAATATATAATACTAGACGGGTGACCCGGACTTCGCCCCGGGATTGACCCGTGTGCATATCTACCCGAGTGATATATATTTAGATAAGTTTTTTTATAATTGTTTGTTATTAGCATTATCTATTTGTTTGCATCAGCATAATTTAATCGTTGATAGAGGGCGCTGTTCGTGAGCTAAGTAGAATAATTTGAATATATAGTTTTAATAATTGATTTATATATTTTTTAAAATAGCCTATCGTCTTCCCCGTATTTTTTTTTACCTATATATGGAAATTTTGGTTTGAATTAGTGAACTACTACGAATTTGTATACCGGACATACAAACAAACATACAAACATTGATTTTTATATATATAGAAGATGTCAAAATGTTAAAAGATTACGAATTAATCCTTCATAAGTTTAATAAAATTAATTTTAATTTAACAATTGTAGTATATATTTGATACATTTGATGCATGGACCGATCTGATATTCTCCATGGACAAGACACCACCATTGTGACACATCTAGGGCAAGGTATTTATTCATAATAGGAAATATCCAGGGAACTTGCTGACTGTTCATGTGCTAGAGTTGGTGGAAACTGGCAGAATGGTCGCTCTACGAATAAACAGACCAACGTTTTAAAGTAATAATACACACTTTGTACTATATAAATTACCATTTAGATTGAAAAAATGTATTGTATAATTCGATTGTCGGAACGCCAATTTTTATCAAGGTACAAGGTTGTCCCACAAAAGTTCGTAAACACTTGCAAAAAAAAAAAAAAAAAATTGAAATACCAATATTATTCGCCGTTATGTATAATGTCTTTGTATTATGTATAAAGTAATTGTATTATTATGTATTTTCGCGCCGTAATAATATTATTCGTCAAGTAATAAGACTAAAAGTTTTAAGAAAAACACGAACTTTTGGGACAACCTTATAGAATAATGGATTTATTTGGGACTAATTGAAAGCAGCGCCACAATGCGTTAACAATTTCAGTTTTTGTCATAGAGTTTTGCGATCGTAGGTACTTATGGCCTTAAATTCAATTATTTATCAGGAAGCCTCTAAGACAAGCTTTTTTTGGTCGTTGAGGTACAGCCTGCTCCACGCTGATAAGATCTAACAGCCTGAAACGCGTACATACACTCATAGACAAAACTTAAGGAAGTTGTAACTTCCAGCATGTATATCGGGATTGTGACAATAACTCTGAAAGATATTACAGTGACCTTTATTGAAGACTTACAAATAAAACTTAAGGAAGTTGTACCTTTTAACATGTATATCGGGATTCAGACAATAACTCTGAAAGATATTACAGTGACCTTTATTGAAGACTTACAAACAAAACTTAAGGAAGTTGTACCTTTCAGCATGTATATCGGGATTCAGACAATAACTCTGGAATATATTACAGTGACCTTTATTGAAGATTTACAAACAAAACTTAAGGAAGTTGTACCTTTTAACATGTATATCGGGATTCAGACAATAACTCTGGAATATATTACAGTGACCTTTATTGAAGATTTACAAACAAAACTTAAGGAAGTTGTACCTTTTAACATGTATATCGGGATTCAGACAATAACTCTGAAATATATTACAGTGACCTTTATTGAAGACTTACAAACAAAACTTAAGGAAGTTGTACCTTTTACCATGTATATCGGGATTCAGACAATAACTCTGGAATATATTACAGTGACCTTTATTGAAGATTTACAAACAAAACTTAAGGAAGTTGTACCTTTTAACATGTATATCGGGATTCAGACAATAACTCTGGAATATATTACAGTGACCTTTATTGAAGATTTACAAACAAAACTTAAGGAAGTTGTACCTTTTAACATGTATATCGGGATTCAGACAATAACTCTGAAAGATATTACAGTGACCTTTATTGAATACTTACAAACAAAACTTAAGGAAGTTGTAACTTCCAGCATGTATATCGGGATTGTGTTAATAACTGAAAGATATTACAGTGACCTTTATTGAAGATACACGAGATAACCAAGTGTGAACAATACAGTCAGTCTCCTTAAAAAATAGACAACCGGTAACATCAAAGATTTTACACTTCCTTAAGTTTGTTTTGTTCATGAGTGTCGTTGGCTTTTCTGGATTAATCAAAAAGGTATTTGGTTAATATTTGAGGAATAAAACATGGTTTATTCTCTGTGGTTTATTCCTTATATATTTATTAAATACTTATTATCTATTTTTATACTTCCCAACAGTGGGGTCGGTGGAAGGATGGTCTAAACCGTTGGTTTTCCACAGCTACGACCCGGGATCGAATCCCGCATTGGGCACTTTTTTTATAATAAAAAAAAAAATCATCAATGGCCCCCGATTTTTGAAAAAGTCTTTGCCACCAAGAACGTGCAAGTAACCAAACAGGGCTCTGGAAAATTTGTAAGTGCAAAAGTCGAACTGCTTTTCGGTGCACTAACAGTAAAAACAGTCGCTAACTTCTACCCACCATGATCATCATGGCCTATTCCACGTATACTAGGGATAATAAATAAAAGATACTACCTTATTTCATATTTACGTTATATATGTAAATTTAGAATATAGTTGGCGAGGCGCAATACAAAAAATAACTTATCGATTATCAATGATACCCATTTATTAAAAAAAAAAAAAAATCTTTGTGTGAATATGTATTTTTTTAAATTTGACTCTTGACTAGCGATTTAATGTTTGCAAGCAGATGTAAATAAATATATATCTCAGATAGTTGGTGACTTTTACCCGGGTAGTTGGCGATCCAGGAAGCTGGAGCCAGTAGCTACATCGGGCCCCAACATTCTATGTCGTTGTTGTAGATAAAGAATATAATCCGTAGACCATCGCCTCCACAGATGTTGGACCATCTTCTGAACCATTTTCCACCGAGGTAACAGCTGAACCCCAACGTTCAGTAAGTCTTTCTCAGGGACACAAGAAGATGACGATATCAGTAGAAAATACGCTGGTGTTAATGACTCTAGATCATTGGGGTCGCTACTAAGTAGTAGTACGTACACTAGTACGTGGCTCCATGAATCCGGTTCACACCAAGAGAGAAATATAGTTTTATTTTTACACGTTCAACCTACTATTCAAGAAAATCTTCAAAATAAAAGCTACGTTAATCCCCGATTCCGACGTCCTGGTCCTTATGATTAGTTGAAATATAGTTAATAATTAGTTTAAATTAGTTAGACATTTGGTGATGTCTTAACATTGCTAATTAAAAAAAAATGTAATGTGCAAATTTAATAATTCCCCCCTAAAAACGGGCTTTAAATCTATATCAGAAGGTCCGCAATTTCCCCCACTCCAAGTTCTAAAGAATAAAACTATACCCATCGCAACAGAATCATATACCAAGCTAAAATTGTCTCATGACCGTTCTTCAAAATTAAAAAAGTAGAAAATTCAAAATATTTGACCTAGAGAGAGAGAGAGAGAAATTGCACTGTCAATGATCTGTGACGTCTACGCTTTTCACCGTTTCAGAGGAGAGATAACGAGACAGTTCAACTTTGATAAAAGATATTTGCATATTTCCCTAGGGTTGTTAGTTGCATATTGGGAGATATGTAAATATTATCACCATCTATCATATTAAAAGATAAATAACGAGCAAAACACAACAAAAGATACGCATTGCTCGTAGTTCTAGTTGCAATATTAGTTTCAGTTTTCTATCTCTATATATAGCAATTCTATTATTTAAAAAAAAAATCATTATCATATATACAACAATATGGCGGGAGGATGATATTCGCGTATCAAAAGAGATACGTTTCCCTTTAATTATGTATCAAGACGATTCACTTTTTTTTCATCACCCTAGTAAAAAACTTTAGTAAAAAAAAACTCACTAGCTTTTTACTGGGGTGATGAACAAGGCAACGTTCTAATGCGTAATTAGAGGAAAAGGTGCCTCTTTCAGTATAATATATACATATATAGTTGCATAGACGTAGCATTTCGTGATGCTGTTCAACATGGTGAAGACTGTAACTCTTCCAACCACCTTATTTTAACGCTAAGTATGAAGAAGAAAATATGCAAATGTCATATTAAAAAGAGATTGCTCTTAAATTTTGCTACACATGTAAACATTAGGAATAAATTAACACAAAGCAATAACGCGCCAGCTATACATATAAAATAAAAGGATTTAAAATTTATGTATAAAAGAAACATTCGCGCTTTTAAATCCTTTTATTTTACATGTAAACATGATAATCATGATGGTTGAAGGTTATGACAGCTTTTACTGTAAGTACACCACATGTCTATATAAGTAAAAACTGGCGAATTTCGCACTTACAAGATGCCGAAGACACCTTTTAACCATCAGAAGGTTAGTACTCCATCATATGAAAATATAACACCGGTCTTTTTAACTATATCTATCTTACATATACACCTGTCAGACCTTTCCAAGAAGTTTCTGCTACATGGCCTTCAACCAGTCTGACGTGTGGCAGTATTGATGACACATGGGAGAATATCAATAAACTCTCCCCCTCCCTGTTTTTTAATTAATGTCTGGAGGTTTTTCTAACTTAAATGGACGATTCAAAGTGTCACAGCAGTACCCCGTATCTCATACCGAGAGAGCTTATCTGTACCTCGCAGGAGATAAGTCTTTAAAGAGATTTGTGTATTTCTTATCTCTATGTTGATAGATTTTGTCCGACAAAAACTTCGTGATTTACTACGTCAATCCAGATACAGTTTTCTGGATTCTTTTACAGGATTCTTTAGCGAGCCCAGAACACATCACATCGGGCATTGCCGAACAGACATCTACACCGACCCAGCTGTGGTCATCGAGGCGATAAAGAGGCCTTCAGGATCTGGTCCAGACTTGAAGTCCAGACCTGGGACAAGAAAAAAAAAAAGATACAGTTTTTACTATATCGTAGAATATCTTTTTTTTAAATTCTGCTGGGTCGTTATCATCGAATAGCGTTATCGTATATCATCCATTACACGATTACGTTACGATCCCTACATTGCACGATGTGAAACTTTTCAGAGAGGTTTGATGTATGGTAACTAATTTGCATAATTTTGAGTTAGAGAATGCTAACAATAATAATATATTAATGGTTTCCTTATCATCTCATTTGTGCTCTATAATAATAATAATTATTATTATTATCAAATCACACGCAAAGCTTTATTAAGACCACCGGTCTTATACAGATTCACCACAGGAAGGAAGCATAGATGGAGCTCCTATACTCCAGGCAGCACAGCACTCAATAACAGCCTCCAGGTCCGACACATGTCCAATGACCACATATACCACAAGGACCCATCTATATACACACAGCTTTATTAAGACCACCGGTCTTATACAGATTCACCGCAGGAAGGAAGCATATATAGAGCTCCTATACTCCAGGCAGCACAGAACCCAACAACAGCCTACAAGTCCGACGCATGTCCAATGGAATAATTATAAAATCATAAAACATATTATATATTTATAATTAAATGGATTTCTATTGTCCTCAAATAGTATATGTCCACCCCAGTTCATTTAAAATTTATTTTCCAGGATATCAGCTTCAGTATAGATATAAAAATCCAATCTTCTTTCTTATCACCACTCAATCATATTAGGATATCAAGCTTGTAAAGCTTGAGATCATGACTGGGTGAAGTAGAATGTCTTTGTCATTAAGACTGGGAGCACTACTCAGTGGCAGGATGACTTAGCTCCAAAAGAAATGGCCGCCTCTGACATGAGGAACAGACGCCATGTGCAGCCGCTCCTAACATGGAGTACAAACACTGCTCATCCTGTATCCCTGGATTAGGAGAAGGTACTATCGGCCCAGGTTTTTTAGCGAGCTTGTTACTGCTCCCCTTCTTCCTTTTTCATTCGGGCTTGAGACTGGCAAAGTTACTGCAATATTACAGCTGTATGGTAGTTTGAACTGGCGAAACCGCTAGGAGGGTTCATCACTGATGAACCAAGCCTTCCTATTATATTTTTTTCATTGCAGTAAGAAGTTAGTAGAAAATTATTTTAAAAAGTATCATACGCGTCAAAAATGGTTTAAAATTTCTGATACCAGATGGCGTGCTAATGCATCATGTTTACATTTGTTAAAAACAACATTCATTGGGGAAATATGCATTTAGGTAGAGAACCTGGACATGGACGGAGCATTCAGCTAAGTTAAAAATGTAAACTTATGACTATTAACCACGTGTGAATGTCGCATTCCAATTTTCAATAAGTCTATTTTACATATTGGCAGGAAGTTATCTTTGGTCATCAATACAGATCAAGTGGGTTTCATTTATATATTACTAGCCGAATGACCCGGGCAACGCCCGGGTTTTACCCGAGTGCGTATTTATTAAAAAAAAAAAAAAATTCAAATACTATTCGTTACAATTATAAATTGGCCTCGTGGATGTTACTCTTGTGAAATATCCCGCTCCAAACTGTGTGTGTTTTTAAAATATGTCTTCTTCTTTCTTATCTCCACTCAATCATTTAATCAAGCTTGTAAAGCTTGAGACCATGCCTAGGTGAAGTAGAATGCGTCTGCCTTTGTCATTAAGACTGGGAGCACTACTCAGTGGCAGGCCGACTTAGCTTAGAAAAATGTAAATTTTCACAACGATATTTTAAAATTGTATTATTTTGATTTTTATATGAATATATTTTAAATCTGATATATACTTAATATGATGATAGCTAGTGATTTCTTGCCCTTAAGCCGTCATTACGTGAAATGTATTTTACATATTGGCAGATGATTGGTCACCAATACAGATCAAGTAAGTTATGACAAATTGGGGGACTGTTTCTCAGGGGTCTTACGCAACCTTCGACCGCCCCACCCCTCCTAATCCCCTGCCAGACGGCGCCTGTTCTGTCTGGGAATCCAGGGATCAAACCCTTTGATCTTCCTTCTGTTTGTCCCCTTGTGACATGTCGCTTGACTTTGGTCTCTTCCACGTATCTGTCACCTTTGTTTGTCCCCTTTCTTCTCTGTGTACCTTTTTACCGCGTTGTCTTCTCTGATGTCAAACTGGGACGCTTTGATTTGTTTTAAGATATGCGGTTGAATGCTGTCAGCAGTTTTGTCTGACATAGTCTCATTTTTGATTCTTTGCCTAGTTGAAATAAGATTTTTGTTGTCATTTTATTGATTGTGTTTGTTTCAACGTACTGATTATGCACTTTTGGTTAATGTGTAGGTTTAAGGTCTTGAATCATTGAATCATTCTGGAGACATACTTTTCTGACATTTTTTCACTTTTTTGCCGAGTTAACATCTACATTCTGATGTCAAAGGCTTCTTTTCTTTTTTGAGCTGATGGTGGAACACACTTTAAACTAAAGACTTTATTTTAAAAGTATCGGTTGATTTTTCTTATGTTTGTTTATTCACTTGGCGTTATCCTATTGGCTTCACTTTTGCACATTGGCTATGTTAAAATCTGCATTTTGATATCAAAAATATTTTGTTATTGATCTTCTTTTTTAAAGACTCCGAACTTTTGATAATTTGAAGGTCTTTTTAGGTAGAAACTGTTCACGAGTGTTTGTTATTTTAATATATATATATTTTTTTTTATTTACTCTTTGCCGAAATTCTGATATCGAATACTATGTTCTTTTGTAGGATGACTTTGCACTTTTTTGATAATTTGGCGGCTTTTGTTTTTTAGGTATCAATTGATAACGAGTGTTTGATTTTATTGTTCTCTTCACTTTTTACTCGTCTTACAAGATTTAGAACAGGCCATCTCAAGCCATTGAAGATAGAAAATAATAACAAAATCTACCCCCACTTGCCAAAATGTAGCTTGACACCTGCAGCTACAGAACACATTTTGGCTTGCATTAGATGAACTATAACAGGACCTTTGGAAGAGACCGCTGCTTATCATCAAACAGCTCGAAGAGCATGAACTCATGGAATTCGTGTAATCTTTACACAGGGGGATAGGAAACAACTTTTTACTCTTTACCTATTTGAAATGTGTTCTTTCTGATACTTTGAGACGGCTATTCTGCGCTGAAGTATTTTCGTTCTTTCTCTGATTATGCAAATGAAAGTTGCATCATCTTTCAAATCTTTCTTTGATGTAACTCGGATTCCTGAAGCAAAACCAACTATTCTGGATTTCCGTTCGTTAATGCCTGCCGAGACAATGTTTGTTTTTGATACCTAGAGATATACATTGCTCATCTTCTTCCGTTGTTATCATGCTACTTCATGTTTGTTTAACCAATCTTTTTGAATGACTTTTGTTTTTTTCCATTTATTTTTCTGGATAATCGTATTTTGATCGTATCACGTTTATCTTCATGTGATTTTGTGTTTGTCTTCTTCTTCTTTCTTATCTGTTCAATATATATATATTGGATGATGCAATCATCTAGGTTTCTGACATCAGCTTTTGCGTATGCGTGTGTTTGTTTCGCTAAACGAAGGTATTTTTTGGTTGTTAGTTTTGTTACACTCCAGGAATATAAATTTTGGCTGAATTTTTTTTTGTTTTTGAACGGTTGTTGTTGTTATTTTCAAAAATTTGTTTCTTCACAATAATGGAAGGGTGGAATTTCCAGTTTTCTCTTTCTTTTAAAAATTTGATTTGTAGACTTATTCTTGATGATCCATAGTGAAATACTGTCGAGATAACTTTACTAGGTACCACTCAAAAAGAGCAACTTAGTTTATGATTTAAAAGAGAAAACGAAAATATAACGTGGTGAGTTTCTTTTTATTGAAAATACAAGCTTTCAAGCAAAACGCTTTTCTTCAGGTAATCCAAGAAAATGTGCGGAGAGGTATATACACCCAACTAAGTAAGATTTGAATATTGAAGCGGAATTGCCACGAGCAAGCACGTATCAACACACATAGAGAAATCCAGTTTAAAAAAAGTTTAAAATAAATAAAATATATACATAAATCGGGAAAACACTTGAGGTTAAAATTCCTTATGCAGGATCCATGCTATTACAAAAAGCTATGTACTGCGGGGGTAGTTCAATTTTTCTATTGAGGCTCGGAATTTTATTGGAAACCAAAGCCTCAAGGACCAGTCGTTGATATTTTCCGCGTATGTTACTGTAAATACATTGGGTGTCTGTGAAATCAAATTAATGCTGTGTTTCTGCCATGTGCTGATAAATCTGGGAACGGCTGTCTTTGTTCATGATGTTTCTATTATGTTCTTTAGTCCTGATTTCAAAATTCCGCGCATTTTCTTGGATTACCCGAAGAAAAGCGTTTTGCTTGAAAGCTTGTATTTTCAATAAAAAGAAACTCACCACGTTATATTTTCGTTTTCTCTTTTAACTTTTAAAACGTGGCTAAAGTATGTCTGATCCTAACTTTAGTTTATGATATTTACAACAATGAATAATATAGGTGAAGGTTATTCACGTATTCAATCAAAGTGTCCAATGCGGGATTCAATCCTTTCTGTCGGGAATCGAGAGTTTTAACCACTCGTCCACCGACTTTTTTATATGAGATAACTCTGTCTGTTTGTAGAAATGTTTTTTTTTTTTTAGAATAGAACACAAAAGGTAGCAATGTTTAAAAAAAAAATTGAGTACCAACCGTTTTTATCTCTAATTTCGTTTGTCCGAGTTAGTTTGTGTGAATAGTTTTGTTTTAGAGAGCTTCCATTTTACTACTATTTATTTTTTATCTTCTAATTACGATCTAAAAGTAAATAAATACTTCGGGGGTATTTTCTGATGCTGCTAGCGCTGCCGGACACACATCGATGGTGTTATTTCTTTACTCATTCCACAAGAATATACTTAGTACTGGCTATGCAAATCATAATGACTATATGGTTTTGAAAACTTGCACTCCCACTTGTAGTTTTTTTTTTTAGCTTATGCAAGAATGTGGTTTATGTAAAAATAGAAATAATTCAGTTTTATGCTTAGATATAACAAATTCCTACAAATTCATATTAGAAGCAGCATAAACCGTCGGGATCGAATTGGACTTTTTTTTTTTTTTTTTTTTAAGAAAATGCCCCTCGTCTAAATCCACCAGTGATTGCAAATAATCAAACTGAGGCTTTGACACATTTGGAGTGTTAAACTGCTTTATAGATATGTAGAAATGTGGTGTACTTGCAGTTAAAGCAGTCGCTTACTACCCACCATGGTGTACTAACTTCATATTCTAATTGAAAGAATAAATTATCTCTCTGTAAGACCTTGGCTATTCTCGTATCGTGATAAGCATTATAGGGTAACTTCTCATCGTAGCTATCCCAATTATAATGAAATATAACAGCTATAGTTAGTCAGTTCTTACATATCTGCTATTGACCTGGAGAGAATACAGTAACTTTTTATATATCTAACTCGTGTTGATTTATCCAAAAACAATCCGAAACCAAAAGTGAAACTACCACCTTGCCCTTTCTGTTTACTAATAAAAGTAACTAGGTAATAATTAAAAGAAAAAACTGTATCAAATAAACGAAGAAAGTATAAATAAAGATAGAGAAATCGAATTGGAGAAAAAAAATGAGTCCAAAATAATCTATTATCATCGTGAGTGTGCAAGTAGAAATAAACAGGCGCAGACAGTTAATACTCAGAACAATAATGTTATGGTAGTAAAAACGAGAAGTCGTTCAAATTGAGATCAAAGTGGATTTATTAATCAGTAAAGGTATTATATAACACACAATCAAATCTATATACACACAACTATATTGTTGTATTGGAAAAGCCAACGTCGTGAGGACAAGTAGACTTATTTGGATCGAAACAAATTCAAACATATTTACATAATGAGTGTCCCTCGTCGCTATGATTTTTAGACATATAATTGTTTAATGGCGGCAGCCGAAAGAATTATGTCTTCCATTTGAAAAGCGAATTCTTAAATTGAATTTTCTGTTTTGTTTTGGTTCAGTTTTCCCACTTTCTATGTATTATTTTCTATTTTGTTGTTGAGTTTTACATTGTTTGCTTCTTCATGTTCTTTCTCGTTTGAAAAAAAAAAATGTTTTTGATATATATTTTATTTCTTTTATAAGTTCACATTATCGTTATTTTCTCTTTTTTTTTCTATTTCTTAATATTCAGTTTTTTTTTTAATTTAAACTAGCCTATCATCATCACATTCGTCACATATGTTTGAGCCACTGATTGGTCAGTTATAGAAATTTTTATCTTTCCGTGTGCATATATAGTAGTGATGGACGATTGTTTATCAGTTCATTGCCATCCATCTGATTCACGTTGTATTATTATGTAAATAAGTAGAAAAAAATATAAAATAAAAATGATGTGGGCACCTCTTCTTATATCTAAAGAATTCTACATTGCCTCTCCTAGATATGAAAAAAAATATGAATCTAGAGGTAAGCATTTTTGCAAATTCACCATAATGTCTATATATACGCAGTAATAGGACATACACATTGATAATTGTATTGATGGAAAAAGTATCTGTATATATATTTATCATATGTATATAATCTTTCTCCATTTTTACCCCTTTGTATATTTCCCATGCCAGGATTGCTCATCCACATATGTGGGTGAGACAGGCAGAACGACATATATCAGACTAACCGAACACAAACGCAATATCCATAATAAAGACCCTAAATCATTAATATATCAACACACAGCACACAAACAGGTCACCAGTTTAATTTAGATCAACCAAAAATCTTATACCGTAATATACACAATAAATACAATAGACTTTATTTAGAATCAATCATATCCAACCAAATCAACAGCATTAATAGAAAAATAGATATCCCAGACATATACCAAGTTCTTTACAAATAATCATATACTATTCTGTTCCATTTTAAACACGTGTAGGTGGGACCCCCTGTTTCTCCTGTATCTTGGTGTCTAGCCCAATTTTATTGATCGCTAAGTTGTACATATTTTAATCTCTACATTTAATTTTTAGATTATACCGCAGTAAATTATATGTCATATATGTAAATTTTAAATTATGAATTGTTAATTCTATATTTTCAATTCAAATTTTTAATTTTTCTTTTAGTTCTCCAATCTTATACATGCAAATTCTAAGTCATAAATTTATTTTATTTCTTTTAGTTTCTACAGATATATTTATGTAAATATTGTCCTCTTTATTATGGCTCAATGTTAAAGTTATACTCGTTAGTATTACCACTATCCATGCCTGTAGAAGGACGTTAGGTCCGAAAGCTTGCGCATTAAAATTCATAAAAGAAGCTCCTCTTATCGTTTTACTTTTATTCGTAAAAAGTTTTATTGTTATCTAGTTATTCAATAAAAAAATATATGTTTGAAAAGAGTAACGTTAAATGAAAGCTTGCTATTTTAAAAAGGAGTTTAATAAAAAGAAACATTTTGCTCGAGGAGAACGTGAATTAATATAAATCAAATTGTAAGATAATCCTTTTGACAAGGATGGAATGGTCTTTGTACCCAACACATGTACAGTTAGCACTCCCCTTGACAAGGATGGAATGGTCTTTGTACCCAACACATGTACAGTTAGCACTCCTCTTGACAAGGATGGAATGGTCTTTGTACCCAACACATGTACAGTTAGCACTCCTCTTGACAAGGATGGAATGGTCTTTGTACCCAACACATGTACAGTTAGCACTCCTCTTGACAAGGATGGAATGGTCTTTGTACCCAACACATGTACAGTTAGCACTCCTCTTGACAAGGATGGAATGGTCTTTGTACCCAACACATGTACAGTTAGCACTCCCTTTGACAAGGATGGAATGGTTTTTGTACCCAACATATATACAGTTAGCACTCCCTTTGACAAGGATGGAATGGTTTTTGTACCCAACACATGTAGAGTTAGCACTCATCTTGACATGTAACACGTGTATTAAGACATGCAACACGATTTTTAGATTTTTAAAACAATCTAAGCGACATTTCCCCGTTAAAGGCAACGTATAGTCACTAATTTAGAGAGAGGATATGGTTTTACGGTCTACTAACCAAAGTGGAGTATATTAAGAAATTAACAGAGAACTATAGAAAACACTATTTACATTATGTACAGTCAAGCGTGGAGATTCCCCAAAGTCCTCCAGATAATCTTCGTTCACTTCCCTTACTTCATATCTTAGGAAAAACTTGTAGATGGACGCCTTGGTTGACACAAGGGTGGAGTTGACGTCGTAGCGTTGTTGTCGTGTCCAATGAAGATCCTCAGATGTCTACCAACATCTTTATCTTGGGTGTGTAAAGCTGCTGTTCTGGGTCCATGTCAATTTTATGTTGTTGTTGTTGTCGTGTCCAATGAAGAGTCTCAGATGTCTCCATGCATCTCTATCACAGCAATGTTCTCTATCTCGGGTGTGTAAAGCTGCTGTTCTGGATCCATGTCAATTTTATGTTGTTGTCGTGTCCAATGAAGAGCCTCTGATGTCTCCATACATCTCTATCACAGCAATGTTCTCTATCTTAGGTGTGTAAAGCTGCTGTTCAGTCCATGTGTTGTTCCAGTAAAGGAAGGTATAGAAAGCGTGACATTTGCAGACCTTTAAATGTGTGCTATCTCTAATGATGTTTACCAATTTGTATGTTTTGATTGCCTTCTGACCCCAAACTGTCTGTCCAGGCATGTCTTTGACAACCAGCCATCCCGACCTCAGGTCCTATGCTTTGCCATCCGCAAACATGCCTCACTCCAGCACCCACCATTTCCCCAGGCATCCATTGCATTACGGAAATCTTATCCCATCCCCGACAAGGACAATCCAAGTAGACTCAAGCCCTTCACCTCCATCAACATCTCCAGAAATGCCTTTGGACTTCTCCAAAAAGACTTCAAGCCAATCTTCACCAGAAACCTCTCCAAAAATACGGAGTCCAGTACCAATTCGTCCAATGTTCAACACCTTACCTAGTCTCTACCAACAAGATATTCGCCCTGAATACCCATTCCATCCTGATATCAATAAACCAAACGAAGATTTCATAAAAACTTACATCCAGAAAACAAACGAACATAAATTCCAGGAATTTCTCGAAATGAACAAGCCAATGGGAAAATCAAAGATGAATAACAATAATCTATATACACGAATGAATCATGGCGATACATCAGGCGAAGAGAGCTCAACGAGTGCCACCCCTTCCACAACAACCAACAGAAAAAGAGGACCGACAATCCCGGATGAACAGAAAGACGAATTCTATTGGGAGAGAAGGAAAAAGAACAATGCGGCAGCTAAGAGATCGCGAGATGCACGCAAGAGAAAAGAAGAAGAAACACAGAAGAAACTGATGTATTACGAAAAAGAGAATTTCGACTTAAGACTGGAAATCATCCGACTTCAACACCAGCTTGGCATGAAATCCGGGTTTTTCTATCCAAAAGATACCTTTCAAGTAGACTAAAGAATTCTCTCATCATTGTCATCAGTCATCAATAGAGAGTGTAAATTATTATCATAATAGAGTATTTATTGTAAATTTCATATATGTAAATAAAACCAAAGGTTCTAATATAAATAAGTGCTTGTATGTTTTTTTTTCACACCATATCTACATATATACATATCTACATATTTACATCCTAGCGCCTATATTAATGAAAGCGGCCAAATCTTGATGCCACTTTTTTTTTTACCTAATTTATTAATCAACCAGGCGCGATATTGAAATATTTGCGCCTATTACAGAGGATACAAAAAAAAAAAAACAAATTAAAACTTAGAATATTAAATATTTACAAATTTACACGCATTAATTAACATATTTCATAAAATGTATATAGACAAAGTGTCAGATGTAAGAGAGTTAAATGATTTAGATCAGGGAACAATCGATGTCTCACTTCTGTAAAGTTCGGACAGTCGTAGATAAGGTGAAGAGCAGTTTGTTCAGTTTCTCCACAGGAACAATTTGGGGTTTCTGATAGACCTCTTTTGCGTAAGTATTTCTGGAATTTTCCGTGTGACAAATTGAGTGACTATGTTTGGATGAAACTGTATAGAAATTAATGTTGTTTTCAAATACGCGAGAAGTTTATTTTACACGATTTAATGCATTTTAGTTTTTTTATAGCATACGCTATCCTATTTACATATGGTTTATCTATTTATAAGAAGGAAAAATCACTCCTCTATGTCTGTATTATTATTCAGTACTAGCGGATGTACCCGGCTTCGCCCGGGTTTTACCCGAGTAAAGGTTTGTCTAACGAATCTCTCGATAAAGTGAACATTTTTCCCGGTCCCTTGAAAAATACTCGATAAGTTGAATAAAATCAATATTAATTGGTTCCCTCGGTAATTTGAAGTTAAAGGAATAGATTCTTGTCTTAAATAAATTGCCGTGTCATCCTGAATTTTGTCTTTTCTACATTACAAAATCATCGTATCATCATGATAATATTTAGAGCAGATTGTTGAATTATAACAGATAAATTAGAATATCTTGATTATTTTTAGGCGAAAAGTTATTTCAAAAATTTTATTTGCTAGAAACCTTCCCAGTACTATACTAAATAACTTCCCAAAGTTTCATGGCGTTCCAATGAGTGGTTTGGTCTGGCACAAAGGACACACACATACATTCATTTATATATATATCGATTTTTCCTGCCTGTATCTGTTCATGGTAATTTTCCTGCATATTACTAAACTATACACTATTACAATAAGAACATTAACCCCCCAAGTAAAAGTTTCTTTAAAAAATATATATATATATATATTTTTTACAAATCTCAAGCTTTCGGGAAAGAAATCCCTTCTACAGGAGAAAATATTTTAACATTGAATTGCCAATACGTCTTGCCCGAAAGCTAAAGATATTTATAAAAAAAATATTTGAAAAAAAGAAAGTTTTCCATGGAGGTCTAATGTTTGTATTTTAATATTGGCTCAATGGATTATTTTATTGAAAACTATACATGGAAATTACATTTCACAAAAGGCTTCTATATTTAACTTAATTCACTGATGGAGACTTGGCCGATCACAGTGGTAAGTTATCCTAAGTTTTTATTCAGGGGGTCGGTGGAAGGATGGTCTAAACCGTTGGTATTCGACCGCTACGACCCGGGTTCGATTCCCACATTGGGCAATTTTTCTGATTAAAAAAAAAAATGCTCCAATGACTCCCGATTCTTGCAAAAGTCCAACCCCACCAGCGAGTGCAAGTAACCAAACAGGGCTTTGGCATAGTTGTAAGTGCAAAGTCGAACTGCTTTTCACATGTGTAGACATGTGGTGCACTTACAGTAAAAGCAGTTGTCAACCTCTACCCACCATGATTATCATGGCCTGTACCACGTGTACTAGGGATAAGCAAAAAACAGTTTTTATTCATTTCAGTAAGGACGGTAGAAAGTTTTTCTTTTTTTTTCACTCTAAAATAAAAAAAAAAAAATAGCGGTGAAATGCGCTATTTCTACATAGTTTTTATAACGTTATCTTACGAAATACACATAATGTCTTTATTTATATTGTTGCACCGTTCTGGCTTTATGTCCATATTCGATTGGTACATATCAAGATTATAAGTCAGACCAGAACAAGTAATTATAAAACAAAATTCTTAAAATATACAACTCAGAGATGATATAAACAAATTGTTTACAAATAAAACTCTAATTTAGGGTCACGTGACTGATGATGATAAACCGAGTAGGCCACCCAAGATAATTCTATGATATTGTAACGTAGATGACAAGGCCAAGATATCAGAGTAATGTTGGGGAAAGAGGGGTGGACTCCAGCTGCCATGTGGCAGGCGCTAAAAACATCATTCCGGTGTGGGGGAGGACAGAGTCTGGTTACATCAGCGGCGAGAAGAAGACGTATCAACTTGCCTCTGGGCGTGTGGATGATCCTACAAGGCGGTGCCAGGAGAGACTGACATCGGAGCGGTCTACAAGGCGGTGTAAGTCCAGGCTGGTCTTGAATAGTGTGGAACGGGAAGCTTCACAAGAGTGACATCCACGGCGCCAAGGATTCTTCTGACGGGGAGGTTGAAGGCAAGTCCAACTCATTGTATTCCTTCTGTTAAGTGAGATACAATAAAGCGCTAACTTTAGCTGTAATCCCTTCGAACTCACATGTGTATCTTTGTGGCATCGTGAGTAGACAAAGTACACGAATAGCGTCTGGGTACGACGTAACAATATTGTTCCCCGTCCTCGTGGTCTTCTTGAATTCTCTGGAAGTAGGAATTCATTCTTGATATATGGACGACATGTGGGTCTATATTGGGTTCATCTTTAGGTGTTACAAGATAGTTTACTTCTGATAGCTTTCCTGATATTACATATGGTCCAAAGTATCTTCTTAGAAGCTTTTCCCTATTTTCTTTATTGGTATCCATATGGCTACTAAATCTCCTACCTTTATTTTTTTTCTATTTATTTATTTCAACGCATAAAACGCGATATCCCGGCTAGGGATAATTGCGTCGATTTACATTTTTTTAAACAGAAACAGTTATAAACATATTTTACAAGAAAAAGTAATCGAAATAAAAAGAGAAACAATAATATATATTAGGAACCTGAACCTTTCAGGTTTGAAAGATAATCATAAATATATTTACAAAAATAGTTAAATCTATGATAATTCTCTCTGCTATTTACAAATTGATATAGATATACAACATTATTTATTGTCTGTTGTCTAGCGGTGAAGAATCGCGATGATTTTCATTGTAATATTTCTTCATCCGTTCTTTCACTTTTTTCGTGGCCTAATTCTCTGCAATTCTGAACTTTCCTCAGTAGGTCATTCACATATTCATCGTAATCACCGGTGTTAGTCTTGACATGGATGTTGTCTAGGAGAGACACCGGCTCTCTGCCATATAGAACAAAGAATGGCGAGAATCCAGTTGTTTCTTGTAATGTCGAATTGTATGCATGGGTAATGAATGGTAGTATTTCATCCAGGGGGTCGGTGGAAGGATTGTCTAAACCGTTGGTTTTTGACCGCTACGACCGGGTTCGATTCCCGCATTGGGCATTTTTTTCTGTTTAAAAAAAATGCTCCAATGGCTCCCGATTCTTGCAAAAGTCCAACTCCACCAGCGAGTGCAAGTAACCAAACCGGGCTCTGGCATATTTGTAAGTGCAAAGTCGAACTGCTTTTCACATGTGTAGATATGTGGTGCACTTACAGTAAAAAGCAGTCGTCAACCCCTACCCACCATGATTACACTAGTACACACACTTTTCCCTTCTCAATATTTGAAAGTTGTTTCTAGTAAATTCCAATCCGTAGATCATGTATATAACCTTCATTTTTCAAAATTAGCTCATTTTTTTGAAAAATATTTGAAAATATTTAATTTTATAAAGAAGCTGATGTCATCACTGTCATCAAAATATTTTGAAGATATTGACTTTGTGAGCATAAAATTTAATCATCATTAAGATGAAATGCATACCATTGCAATTTTATATCAATAAAATCTTTAACAATACATTTATATCAATATATATTTTTAAATATAAAAATAATCCCGCGTAAATGTAAAGCTAATCCAGAAATGTTCTGCTACATTTGTAGAAAATTTACAACTCCCAAACAAAGGAAACGTATCAGCCCAGAGATAAAAGAATGCTATAAAGAATATTTTGGTGTGGCCTTAGGTGATCAAGACAAGTGGTGGTGCCCCCATAGTGTGTGCGGAACGTGCTATCAAGGGCTTTTACAATGGAAATCGGGGAAATCAAAAGGTATGCCCTTTGGTGTACCAATGGTTTGGCGAGAACCAAAAAATCCCCATGACGATTGTTATTTCTTTGTCTGCAAAATCGCAGGCCTTAATAGCAAAAATAAGCAAACTAACTTTTATCCTGATATATCATCAGCTAGGCAACCTATTTCTCACGACCTCGAGAATCCCATACCGATTCCTAAAACGGTTCAACAATCCTATATCAAAAAGGATGATCAGCACAGCATTTGCAGATGATCATCAATTAGAAGACCCTGAATTTATTTCAAATGAAAGTGGCATTCTATATTTATTTGATCAGGCATCATTAAATGATCTAGTTAGGGATCTAAGGCTATCAAAAGAAGCAGCAGAAATCCTTGGATCAAGATTAAAGCAGAGGAACTTCTTGTTACCACAAACCAAAATCTCTGTCTATCGTAATAGGGAACAATAGCAATTTTACAGGGCTTGCAGAAAGGAAACACAAATTATCCTTGCTTTTTATGTAAGTGGGACAGCAGAGACAGAAAGAATCATTATATAAAAAAAGTGTGGCCTGAAAGAAGTATATTTCGCTTAGGTGAACAAAACGTTGAAAATGAACCGCTTTTCCATAATTTTCCATCAAATTAGGGTTGAAGAAAAATTTTGTAAAGGCTTTAAAGAAAGATAGTGATGCTGTCAAATATTTAATGACTAAATTTCCGAAGATTAGTAGTTCTAAGATATTGGAAGGTATTTTCATTGGACCTCAAATTCGTAAACTAATAAATGACGAAGATTTTATTGCAACATCGAAAGAAGAGGAGAAAAATGCTTGACTTGCATTCATCGACGTTGTCAAACACGTTTTAGGCAATAATAAGTCACCGAATTATGCGAGAATCGTCGAAAATCTGATTTCCAAATTCCATAAGCTCGAGTGTATAACGAATCTATTATTATTATAACTCATTATTATGGAGAAAACTGGTAGATGCAGGTCTCAACCACCGTTTTGTTAACTTAATTAAAGATTATTACACAAATATGACAGCGGTAGTGCGATGGAACAATTCATTCACTGCGCCAATAAAGGTGCGTTCGGGAGTTTTACAAGGGGAGCCGATGTCACCTTATTTATTTATACTTTTTATAAATGATTTAATCGGTCTCTTCTACAATAACTCAGATTTACCGGGAATATATCTCCCAAATTATGGATATGTTCATATTCTACTATACGCAGACGATATTGTCTTGATTGGAGAATCCAAAAATAACCTTCAAATAAAAATCAATATGCTAAGAAAATATTTTGAAACAAATTTATTAACCCTGAATGAAAATAAGTCAAAAATAGTAGTTTTCAGAAACGGCGGTCAATTAGCACAAAATGACAAATGGTTTTGGGGTGAGCGGCAACTGTCTGTTACTACGAAATATCTATACTTGGGATATCCGCTTACAAGTGCAAATTCACTAAACAAGGTAGCGTCACACTACAAGGGCAAAGCCCTGGCAGCAATTGGCGCTGTGTGGCAAGTTCTGATAAAATCCAAGATGAACTCTCTAAAAGGTTGCCCCGGGCATGTTTGTCACACCTCTGGACATTACACAGCAATCAAAGGGCTGGTTTAACCTTTCTCGAAAACCTGTCAACCATTTTAGACTCAAACGGTTTTTCGTTCCTGAAGGGTTGTCCGGATTACACTGCAATACTGACTGAAATCCCTGCTATTATTCGAATAGCAACCGAACAAAGCATCCAAAGCGACATGGCGAAAATCCTAAATACTTCACATTACAGTCACTTCAAATACCTAAAAAATTCAATAACAGCAGAACGATATTTATTCACAACTATTCCTCTTGCTATTAAAAGATTTTTTGCACAACTGAGACTCCTATGGACGATCTTCCCAGAAAATCGTTCAAAGCGCTGGAAGATTGATTTGACTCTAACTTGCGATCTGTGTAAAAACAGAATCCAAGACGAAATTATGCATATAATATTTGGATGCTCTTGCTTAGAGAAACAGAGGAAAGAAATTTTGGGTGACTTACCCTGGTCTCAACCTGACTGCCAACAAATTTTTAGCTGGATGAACACACTGATGGTTGATCAGGGTCTCTCCCTCGGTTTATATAAATTCTACAAGGCCGCAGTCAATGTCCGTTGGAGAATAATGGATTCGCCGAATGTCGTGGTTTGTTTGGAGGAAGAAGGCGAAGATTGAACGCGGCTGATTCCACACTAGCCCTCTCAATGATATCCTAACCTTGACATATCCTAAACATTGGTACTTTAATTTAAATATTTAATCATGTATGGTTATTTTTGCTCTGTATGTTTATTTTTTGTATATATGGTTATATTTATTTTTGTTTGTTTTTTTTCTTTCTTCTCTCTTTTCTTTTTCCTTATTACCTCTTGTATTCTAGTTTTTACTTTTGAAATATCTTCCTTCGCTAAATCCTGTAGAGGGGAATCATGTATAGGGCTGGATGCCCCAATAAAAAGGCTTGTGTGTGTATAACGAATCTAAAATTTCATTTTTGGATTCACATTTAAACTTTTCCCCGATAATCTCGGTGCAGAGAGCGAAGAACAAGGTGAACGCTTCCACCAAGATATTAAAATCATTGAGCAACGATACAATGGTCTCTGGAATCAACATATGGTGGCGGATTATTGTTGGAATCTGATGCGTGATGACAAGCAAAATATAATAGACTTCACAGAAAAAATCTTTAAATCCATTAATATAATTTTTTATTACTTCCTAAATATTACTGCATCTTTATAAATAATGTTTATTAAACCAAATAAAATGTTTTTACGCATACACACCTTTTTTTAAGACCTTCCATCTTATATATAAAAACAATTCTCCTGATAATTTTGAAAAAGAAAGGGAAAGAAATTAGTTTTTTATAAATGAAAATTTATATGGATATAGAGTAAGTAGTTTGATAAATATATATATCTAAGGGCAGTTATTGAAGTAAAATATATAAACGTGCATATATGTACAATACTGTTTCTTCATTTGCATTATCTTTGGCGCATTTATTTATATAGTAATAAGTTTAATGTCATAACTTTTCCTCCAATAGATGAATATCATGAGTAAAAGCCATTATATCCATAACTTGAGAAATTGAGCTAATCGAAAAGAAATATTGATACCATGTTAATCAGCACAAAAAGTTAACCCAGAAAATGTTTTGTTCATTTGAGGAGGAGAATTTTTTTTTTTTCATTTTGTGTACTAGTGTTATCATGGCCTCTGCCACGTGTACTAGAGATAAGCAAAAAAAAAAAGTATTTCATTCCCAATTTTTCACATTCACATACATGCCCCACATATTGATTATGTCTGTTCAAATGTTCTGTTAATCCATTTGTTTGAAAATGGTAGTTGGTAGAGAAAATATGATTTTACGGGCTACTAACCAAAGTGTAGGATTTTTGAGCCTAAAATAATGTAGCAAGCAGACAAGCCGTAATGCGCTATATCAAAGTACCAAGGTGCTTTACGCCACCAAAGTTGTTCAAAAAGGTTAGATTCCCCAGGCCAGGGAAGATAAAAGAAAGACAGGTGTTTTTTAGATAAGAAGATTAGATAAAGCGGGAATTATTCAGAAACTGATGGGAAAAGATAGATTATTTTCTTTTTGTAAAAATAAATATATAAAAAGTTTTAGATAAAAAAAATTGTTAATTAAAAAAAAACTTTGGTAATATATATACATTTTTTGAAATGAGATCTTATATCAAGGATTACTAGTGAGGGTACTAAGACAACCAACCACAACCAGAGATTGCATAGCGCGTTCAAATGGGTCGCTGCGTAAGTCGAATCGCCAAACCATTTTCCCTCTGTCCTTGGGTTACAGAGACAGCGTCAGGGGCGATCACATACGCAGGGCAGGTCGCGAAACCGATCTTAAACAGCGGCACATGCCAGGGTTGCGTCTACGAGCGGCCGCTAATGACCGGTGTTAACCATGAGGTGAGGAGTCCGAGTCACTCAGGTGATCGGAATCCTCCACGCGGACGCGTGGCTTAAGTCTGTTGTTGTCGTGTCCAATGAAGAGCCTCATATGTCCCCAGTCAGCAGCAGCAATGTCCACTATCTTGGGTAGCTTAGGTCTATCAGAAGAGAACTTGGCAAGCCTGTCTGGAGTTCCTAAAGGCTTCTGATAGACTTAAGCCTTTAGGAACTCCAGGCAGGCTCGCCAAGTGCTCCTGTTGAAAATAAAGTATTTGAGTGACCGCGGAGTGTACCCCAATTCTTCTGCACAGGTGGAAAGAAGAAGGAATCTAAGGGCATCAAGGCTGCTGCACTCTAGCACGATGTGTGACAGAGTTTTTCCCTGTCAGCGTCGCAGTAAGGGCAGGAAGGATCGTCAATGACGCCTATCCTGTGGGCGAAACTGTCCGTCCACGTGTGTCCCGATAGCAGGCCAACCACAATGTGCTCGCTAGGGACGATGTACGCATACCTTTTGTCTAAAAGACTTGTAGTATTATAGTAAATGACCACAAACGCGATTCGCCAATAAATAACTAGTTTATTAAAATAGTTGGTAGAAGGAGCTAGAGAGAGGAATCTGCTCTCCCATGCTTCACGCGCCCGGCCGTAGATTGCCGATTTTACAAACGACAAAGGAGCGAGTTTGTAACAGCTCGGGTTAGCAGACTCAGCACCCCGCTTTGCGAGTGTGTCATCACCCACGTGCCCACTGTGGCCCTTGATGGTGAATCTGTTCCCATTGCGATTCAATCGCGAAATCAGTAGCAGAGCTCTGTTGATAAGGTAATTACCAGTCTTAGAGTTCAGAACTGACTTCACGACTGAGAGGTTGTCCAGGAAGAATCCTAAGGTTAGATGATTTGGTAAAGTGGTTTCGTTTTCAAGTGCCTTAACCAATCCAAGGGCTTCCGCCTGAAAGACAGAACAATGAGGGGACAGGACATGAGATTCACGTATTTCAGGTGCACAATCGAGACAAGAGAACCTGTACACGCCGGCGCCAACTCCACCTCTGGTTTTGGAACCATCTGTATAGTATGCCACGTGGAAGAAAAGAGCAGGAATATAACTGGGAGCGGAGTAATAGGGGGGGGTAAGGGAGAGGATGTGTAAAGGGAGGAGGCTCGAGTGGAATTTCAGCGTCAACCAATCCATACTTTTTAAGGTATAGCTCAGTTTTAGCCGAGATTTCCAGATCGAGAGGGAGATAAGAGCAGCATTGCTGGTTGATCTGAAAGCTCTACAAGCTCTCACTAGGAAAGGCCTTAGAGCACTCAGTAAACATTTAAGGAGCGTTGAGAAAGATTAGGAAACCATACCGCCGAGGCATAGGCAATGGCTGGAACAACCACTTGCAGATACAGAGTTCTCAAGGGGCGGTAACCAAAATCAAAGTTGAGATTAGCGGCTGCGGTCAAACGCGGCAACATGCCGCGGACCTTGGCGCAGACTTCAACTACGTGCTGGTAGAAAGATAGACGTTGATCAAATCTCAACCCCAGCACCTTAATTGAGTCGCACCGTTGGATTGGCCGTCCGTGGATAACCGGCGCGGTTCAGGCAGTCTCCCGTGTGGTCTGAGGAGAACCATAGACTGGCACTTCCCCACGCTGAGTTCCAGTTTGGTAGTAAAACTGTTTTACTTTGCAAATTCTTATGATTTCCTTCAAGAGATTTCTTGTGAACCCCTATCGCTGATTAGATAACGAGGGGCTCCGTGCCTTAGAAAAACACCTTCTACAAGAGTTGAGTTTCTTTCCGGGTTAAGTGGCCATTTAGAGCATGGTGGAAGGATGGTCTAAATTGTTGGTTTTCGACCGCTACGACCCGGGTTCGATTCCTGCATTGGGCATTTTTTATGATAAAAAAAAAAAAAAATGCTCCAATGGTCCCCGATTCTTGCAAAAGTTCAACCTCACCAGCGAGTGCAACGTCGAACTGCTTTTCACATGCGTAAACATATATTGCACTTACAGTAAAAGCAATCGCCTTCTTCTACCCACCATGATTATCATGGCCTGTGCCACGTGTGCTAGGGAGGAAATATCTTTATTTACGGGGCTGCTAACCAAAATAAAACGATTTTTGAGCCCCAATGGCCGCGTAAAACGGAATATATACAAACCACTATGACCAGGCTGGAGAGGCTAGGGACAGGATCTCCATTAGGGAAGAAGCAGGTTAGGCCGGATTGTGTCCGCGGGGGTCAGGAGGCAGGAAGAAGGCGGGAGGACTAGAACTTTGCAGCTCTAACTCTGGCAGTTGGGCAAGACATTGATCTTGCCTCGTGGTCGTCAGAGAGGCCCTTGGCTGAGCAGTTGGCGCACTTGGCCGTGCGCGGGTTAGCGAGAGTTGGACAGCTTCGGCCTTGGTGGTCACCAGAAGCGCAGTGGAAGCAGGTGACCGTAGCCTTGGTGCACCTATCGGCGTTGTGGCCGTAGCCACAGCAGCGGTAGCAGACGCGGACAGACTCCTCGTAGTTCAGGATCACTTGGTCCACAATGATCCTGCCGCGTCTTCCAATGGCCTTGTAGGAAGCCAAGTCCAGCTCAATGAAGGCCGTGCAGGTGCCATTTCTGGTCAGAGATCTGTGTGCCACTCGGACAGACTTGTCTCCAGGAAGCTGGCTTAGTGCATCGGTGGAGAGGAAGGCCTTGACAACGTCCTCATCCGCGGTTTCCGCCTCCACGTCGAAGAGGCAGATTCTTGGGAGGAATTGCCTCAGTCCCCGGACTTTCAGGCCTTGGAGCTTGTTGTCCAGGGCAGAGCTGACGGCAGGAATGGCTTCTGGAGTGTTGGAGTGCAGCACCAGTTTTCCCCTGGTGCGCAGAGACGCCCAGACGCCTTGGGGCAGAGTGTGGGCAGCGCGGACAGCTTTGAGGATGTCCCGTGGGTCAGCCTGCGGGTTATCTGCAATAACCACGATGTGGGCCGCAGATTTCTCTCCATTGAGTGTGCCTTTGGCAACGGCAGGCTTGGGGGCGCGGTAATATGCAGGCTTGGCTGGAACCAGTGGTTTGGTCCTCTTAGCGGGCGGGTTTGACGCCTCTGGCTGCTTCCACTTGGTTAGAGTAGGATCTGGCTTCTTTGGAGCAGATGCTGCCAAAGGGACAGCAGCTGGAGCGGGGTGGCAGGCTTGATGGACTCGGTCTGAGCGCTAAAGTCCTTGCAGGTTTGAGCAGGGCCAGTTTGAGTGGTTTGGCAGGTTTTCTTGGGCATTTGGGCATCCATGATATCATACAGCTCCAGGATTCACGGTGCCCGCGAGGTTCTTCACATCCCTAACTAGGCACTTGATTATTTCCGTCCGCTGCTCAATGAAGCGGACAAGGTCCAGGTGAAGAGCTGCTAGGGAGGGCTGACCGAGGGATTGCAGGATTTGGTAGTGGCGGGAGATGACCATGTTGTCTTCTTCAACAAGAGCCGCGATGTCAACCGAGGGCTGAGAGGGCTTGTTGGTTTTCTTCTTCTTCTTGCAGGAATCCATGGCGGAAGAGCGTCGGAGCGTTGAAGAAGAGCAGTGGCAATTTATTTTGACGTGTACTAGGGATAATAAAAATATATATATATACATATTTACAAATAAAACGCTGACTTAACGTCACGTGACCAATGATAAACCGAGGAGGCCACCACAGATTATTCTGTCACTATATAAATTCCCATATTCACAATCTTTGTTGGATTTTAATCAAAAATTTTGTATGGTTTTGTAAAAAAAAAAAAAAAAAAAATGCAGCCTATTGTAATCAAATCAACGATAGGTTCTTCTGACGAAAAAGTCAGTACAATCGAAACCAACCTACTTTTGAAAATTCTTGAAAAATGTGGCATCGAGTACAAAGTAGAACAAAAATCTTTAACAAAGTAACGAATTCGCGAATCCTGATCAGATTCAATATCACGTAGCCAAAAGGCACTGAGAATGAAAATTGACTCACAATATAATGAAAATAGTGGACCCCAAAGTCCAGAACTACCGACGATATATCATCTGACCATCTCCCTGTAATCTTGGAATTGAATTGTCCAAAGGATGAATTCACAACCCAGCTCAGCGAGTAACTAATTGGGTTCATTTTCAACAAGATCTAATCTCCACTGCACCAGTAGACATTGATTCAGCAATTAAACACGACAACAGCAACAACAAATTTAAGATTTCTTTAAAACATTCTGACGCGGATATATATTCTACCTCAGTTGAAGATAAGCGACAATTGATTGTTTTTCCGAGCATCAAGCAATAGGTCCTCTACAAAACCTAATAACATATCCTGAGGTATCGTCTTATAATTAATTAAGCCTAACTGGCCTTGTATTTATTGTTTACTGAAGAGGATTGCTTGATGTAAATATTTATATATAATTATACTGTCCTAAAAAGCTTATGTTCATAGTTTTCTTAAACACTATTTCTAAGATTTCACCAAAGGGGGAAAACCCCAGGACAATAATAGAAAAGCTGAGACAATGGAACCTAATGGAGATAGTTTAAACGACTTGAAGAATAAGCAACAACACCAAGATTTCATCCTTCAGTGTAGCATATAAAAGCAGAATGATCCAATACAGTATTAGAGCTCTAAGAAACGGTCTGGTAGATTAAATTGGTGAAACCGCTGGGAGGGTTTACCTGATGAGCCAAGCTCTCCCAATATAATTTTTATCGCAGTAAGGATAGTATAAGTTTATTTTATATTTAAAAAGAAACATTTGTACTTTAATGCTTCCATTTCTTATATCCTGATGTTCTTGTCGTCATATCACCTGCAAAATTACAGTATGCTTTTAATTCCCATATGTTGCATATTTTTTCTGTATCTAATACTGTAGTTTGTTGTCTGGTTTAAATATTGTTGCATGGTGTTGTAACTTTGTAGAGTCATCGACCTTGATTCCTTCCTTCTTGGTGTCGTACACCAAGCGGGTTTCTATAATCAAAGTAAATAAATTACATTTTAAAGTTGTTTTTTTTTTTTTCGTTGACTTTCTCGTAGTTGGTGATCTTTGGTCTTTCCGTCCGTGGCTGCTCTGTATAGAGAAAATATCTTTATTTACGGGCTACTAACCAAAAGTTATGATTTTTGAGCCCAAACTCGATGTCAGGTGGCAAGGAACCCTAGGATCTGGCGGCAGGAGATATCTCGCAGGGGTGGTGGAAACGTTGGGCAAGCAGGGGAACAGCGCCAGGGTGCATTGAGGCGGGTGCGTTGAATAGGCCAGGAATCCAGGAGAAGTGGCAGATGGAATTGGAGGCAGAAGGTACTTGAAGCCTAGAACTTGAGGGCCCTAGACTTCAGGATGGGGCAGCTTGAGGCTCTCGCCTCGTGCTTGTCAGGAAGGAACTATGGGATAAAACAGCCTCTACTATTATTCCGCCTTCAACATGCTATTCTGAGAAGCATTTTAAGGCACCAACAGGCCGCAGAAGGGCGCGAAGCGCCCCGAGGTGGAGGAGGCAGGGGCAAGAGGATCAAGGATCTGGCAGGGGGGGGAGGAAGCTGGAGAGGTCAGGGAAGCAGCGCCAAGAAGTGAGAGAAGCCCGGAAGGTGGCCAGTTGAGGAGGCAGGGGGCCCTGGAAGCCTAGAACTTGAGGGCTCTAAGCTTCAAGGTGGGGCAGCTCGAGGCTCTCGCCTCGTGCTTGTCAGAGAGGCCCTTGGCACAGCAGTTGGCGCACTAGGAAGTGCGCCGGTCGGCAGCGGAGGGGCAGGCGCGGCCTTCATGGCCGCCTTCACCGCAGTGGAAGCACTTGGAGTCTTTGGTGCATTGGGCGGAATTGTGGCCGAAGCCACAACAGCGGAAGCAGAGCCGTGCGCGGATGGACTCCTCGAAGTTGAGGAGCACTCCGTCCACCACGATCCTTCCGCGGTTGCCCAGAGCTCTGAAGGTGTCGATGTCCACCTCGATGAAGGCGGTGCAGGTCCCGTTTCTGGGAGCGGAACGGTGCGCCACGCGCACCACCTTGTCCCCAGGTAGTTGGCTGACAGCGGGAGTCCCCAACAGCGTTTCTTCAATGGTGGAGTTGGACGTATCCTCCTCCACTTTGAAGAGGCAGATGCGAGGCAGGAGCACCTTCTGTTGGCGGACCTTCATGCCTTGCAGCTTGTCGGCCAGGGAGGTGGTGACAGCCGGGATGGTATCGGGGTTGCTGGAGTGGAGGACAAGCTTCCCTTTGGTCCGCAGGGAGGCCCAGACGCCTTGGGGAAGAGTGTGGGCAGCGCAGACAGCTTTGAGCATGGCTCTAGGGTCAGCTTGTGGGTCATCGGAGATGACCACTGTGTGGGCCGCCGATTTATCCCCATGGAGGACCACTTGGGCGGCCGCAGGCTTGGTGGGGCGGGAAGGCGCAGGTTTCGCGGGACCTCTGAGGTTGGTCCTCTTAGCGGGCGGGCAGGGAGCCTCTGGCTGCTTCCTTTTGGTTGGAGCTGGAGTGGCGGGCTTGGTGGGGTCGGTCTGGGAGCTGGTTTCCTTGCAGGAAGGAGCAGGGCTTGTTTGAGTGCATTGGCAGGCAGTCTGTGGCTTGGTTTCTTCCAGATCCTGAAAGAACGCGAGGGTGCCAGAGAGGTTCTCTACCTCGGCAATGAGGGCCTTGATCTGCTCGGTCCTTAGGCTGACGAGGTACTCAATGACTTGGTACAGGTATTGTTGGGAGCTAGGGGGAGGATGCGCTAACGCATTCGCGGAGTCGTCCATCACCTCCTGGTTCTCCAATTCTAGTTGGGCGAGGGTCACGAGGGGTTTCTCGGCGATCTCGGCATTCTTCTTTTTCTTCCTGGAGGGAGCCATGGCAGGGGTGAGCGCAAGAGGGCAAAGATGTTCGCAGGTAGAGAGCTAGCGGCGACCTTACCTAATTGGTTAGGTTTAGTTATAGCTTGGGTTATATATAGGTTAGATGGGGTTAGGCTAGGTCAAAATGTGATAAAAATAGGACATGATATATGTATTCCTGTGCTCTGTATAGATAAGCAATCAAGATATAAACAATACCAATGTTACAAAAGGAATGATACTATGGTACATAATCTGTTTAAAATAAATTTCAAATATCAGAGATTATTTTGAATAAATCGAAAGGTTGACCTCACCCGGCGATGATCCTCTGGCCACCCATCCCCAGGTCCCTCCAACAGTGCAATGTATTATTATTATTATATATATTAAATAGTGATTTGTATTTATTCCGCTTTATGCGTCCATTGGGGCTTAAAAATCATCCATTTTGGTTATCAGCCCGGTAAATAAAGATATTTACAAATGGAAAGGTCTCAAAATGAGGCAAAATATCTTAGTATTATTTTTATATATTCTACATCTTGTCTAGTTGGTTCGTGTATATTTCTGCTTCCATATTTAACTGTAAAAGTTATGTCTGGTCTTGTTAGTAATGTACAGACGACTGCTTCTCTGTAAGGGAATTTCTGTTTCTTCTTCAGCAGTCCTGTTGATCCATCAACAATAAGTGTTGTCGTTGTTTATTATTCCTCAAGTCGTTTAAACAATCTCCATTAGGTTCCATTGTCTCAGCTTTTCTATTATAGTCCTGGGGTTTTCCCAGATGTTCATGGAGAAGGAAAGAAGGGTGCTGTTGGTCTGAAGACCTGGAGGTACCACTCAGTGTGACTTTGTTTCTTTTGGTCTCCTGACATGGAGCCGCTCCTATGGAGAACAGACAATTGATACATTAGCCGGGTACAAGGTGGCCCTACCAGGAGTTAAACTCCCGACGTCCTGTGCTTCCCGTTTACTAAGATAGGATTTTGGGAGGGAATAATAGGTGTAGACAGGGCTTTTGATTCTGCCATAAAGGCTAGAATACAACATATAGTTTCGGTAGGAGATCAACCATGCACAAAAAGTGGCACCTCTCCCTTTAAAAACGCATTAAAACAATTCATTTTGGGTTATCACCTCAGTAAAAAACGATAATCTGATGATAACGAATGACTTACAATACCAGTTTAGGCAAATTCAGGTATTTAAAAAAGGAAGAATAATTTCTAGGTAACTATTTCACGCATAAAATTCAGGTTTACAGGTTGGGTTTTTGCTGAATTTTTCCAAAACTGATGTTGTAGCTCATTCGCTTTGTACTGAAGTAATAACCCAAAATGCATCGTTTAAATGTATTTTTAAAAGGAGAGGTGTCACTTTTGGTGTAGAATTAGGATTGTAAATTAGCATGATCAATAAATGAATTTTGTTTACCGATACTATTGAAACAATTCTTGAGATTCATTTAGGAAATATCAAAATATCATTTGCACGCGTGGCGCGATTGATAAACAAGAAGGGAGAAACCAAGATCTTTTTGGATCTCTCTCTTGAACAATCTTCAGGTTGAGTAAGAAGTCTTAAGAGAAAGTGGTTGGTATTGATTAATTTGATAAAACTTAATTCAAACCCCTCAAAAATGTTGTAAATTGTATTAAAGCATATGCTTTTTACCCCTCGGCAGAGCTGACTGCTACAGGGCACGTCCCCAAGTGGTGGATAAGGGAACGACCTTCAAATATGAAGGCCAGCTGTGAAACAAGAAGAATAACTCTGACCAATAAGCAGTTGCGGACCACAACAGCAGCATTGTTAGAAAGAGGAGAAAGACCTCTTTAAAAATCCTGAGTTCAACTGACCTGGTTGATAGACCTCAGCAAGGGTTCCTCTCCAAGGATACTGCGTTTGTACTCACGTTAGAGTCGGCAGCAAAGGCTTCCATGTTAGGAATGGCCTCAAACTACAGCCAAAGTCAGACTCTCACCAAAGTGTGCCTGGCTCATGGTGCCAGGATCAACGAAATCTGCACCCTTACACCCCATTCCATGAGAATGCTCGAGGACCAGGAACTCATGGAATTCGTGTAATATTTACAAAAGGGAATAAGAAATAACATATGCTTTTTACAAATTCTGGAAAACAGCACAGACAATAGGTACGACACAGTTGATGGATCCAACTTGAAGAAAGGTAGATATTAATTTCTACTTTCTGTAGATAACTGTTATGTTTACTTCTGTATCTGGGAGAATCCTGTATGGGTCGAGTGTCCTTAATAAAGGCTTTTGTTGCTGTTGCGTAAAGGCACAGACAATAGACGTAACACAGATGATGGATCCAACTTGAAGAAAGGTAGATATTAATCTTCACTTTCTGTAAATAACTGTTATGTTTACTTCTGTATCTGGGAGAATCCTATATGGGACGAGTGTCCTTAATAACAACAACAACAACAACAAAAAAGCCTTTATTTAGGGTCACTGACCCTATACAGGATTCACCAGAGGTATGCATAAGAACAAAGCAGTGAGACGAGTGTCCTTAATAAACATTTTTTGTTGTTGTATAAAAGCATTTTGTTAAATCAACCAAGTTTAATACTTTTATTTCATACAACGCTTCGACAACTATCATCAAGGGAATTAATCAATGTTTCAGAGATAGTAGTTTGTAACACATTGAGAGAGAGAGACGGTTAAACATACTTTATTGACTACTAGTCAATTATGGATGAAAAATAATGAGAATAATACAATGAAATTATGATTGAGGAAGGCTCCACCATCTTGCCAGAGACCTCCTCCAGACGATGAGAGGGTCTTTTTGGACTTCTTGTAGATACGGGTCTTGGCAGACGCCAGGATGGCCAGGGCGTCGTCCTCCAGGTCATGCCCGAAGATCCATCCCTGCAGGTCAGGGGGCCGCTGGATGATAGTGAAGGCCTCCAGGATGACAGGCCTGATCCGCCTACAGGACCAGTAGCGGTGGGCCAGTGACAAGAGAGAGAGAGCGAGAGAGAGATTGAAAAAAATGTTTATTGTTTATTCATAATCTAAGATAAAATTGTGAAAAACGTTTAAAAACTATAAATATTTTTCACAATGAGTTTCTTTTCATTTTAAAATGTTAGTTTTAAATGAAGACTGTTGAAGAGCGATTATCGCTTGAAAGCTTGCGTTTTAAAGTAAAAAATAAAATCATTGTGAGAAATGTTTATAATTTGATGTGTAGATATATATTAGTAATATGGTTAACTTTTACTTTTTTTTTCACTTGCAGAGATTCCGTGGTAAATCCAGGTATAACATAAATATATTTTCCTCCAATTTACCCAGACAAATATATTAGCTTGATTGTCCTAATTAAGTTTTCCTGTATATACATTTCATATTACCATTATATGTGATTATATTTTTAAATTATAATAATAACAACACACTTATTACTGCAGTAGTATTATTATTTTCTTCAAATAAAAGACACTTCGGCCAGTAAATCTTTTTATTATCTCGACGTTTCGACAAAAATCTTTTGTCTTCGTCAGGAGCGTTTTTGTCGAAACGTCGAGACAATAAAAAGATTTACTGGCCGAAGTATCTTTTATTTGAAGAAATATGAATGCCGGCCAGGCAGCCTCTATCTTTACTGTTATTGTTATTCCTGTATGTATCCTACATTTCTGCTTGGAGAATCTGTATAAGACTGAAAGGTCTTAATAAAGCTTGTTGTTGTTGTATATATTAGATGTACAATGATGTGAGTGATCCAAAATTGCGATTCAGATCTTGGATGTATGATTTATGATCAAATTGATTCTAAAGTTCCCCCAGCGGTAATTTGCATAATCAGAAGATGTCCTTTCTTCCTGAGGTGTTCTTTGTTTAAGGTCCGGCGCCAGGGTATCAAACTTTTCCAGGAATTCTTCCTCCCTTGTCATCCAGTAACTTTCCTTTATACTTCCCCAGCTCCTTACAGCTAGGAAAGTATACTCCCCACCTCAGTGAATATCTTCATTCAATTATAATTAGTAGTTAATTACTGTTCACAGTGTGTCTATATATCTAGTTCTATATATATATAACAAATTAAGGCGCGAAAGTTTATTTTCACAAATAAATCCAACTTCTACTGTCCTCACTGCGATGAAAAAATAATTAGGAGAGCTTGGCTCATCAGTGGTGAACCCTCCCAGCGGTTTAATCTACCAGACCGCTTCTTTAGCAGAAAAAAGCAGAATGATGCAATACAGTTGTTGTCGTGTCCAATGAAGAGCCTCAGATGTCTCCATGCATCTCTATCACAGCAGCAGCAATGTCCTCTATATTGGGTGTGTAAAGCTGCTGTTCTGGGTCTATGTAAATTTTCTGCAAGGCTGCGGCCATTGCTGGGCATGAGAATATGTGAGTAGGTGTTAGTTCCACACCAGGACAGTTGTTGCATGTCCTATAAGTGCTTGTGCCATCTGGATGTATTGTCATTCCTTTATAGTGTTTTGTTCTAAGTCTTGTTATAGTTTTTGTCAGTTTCTCTCAGAGTTTATTTCGCATTTTGATCTTTTCTTATTTTTTTTTGTTTAATTATTTTATATATTGCCAAAGCATCAGCGTCAAATACTGACATTTGTTCTTTCCTTTGGCTCAGCTTTCTGGCTTCCTTTGCCAATTCATCTGCCATTTCATTACCCCCGATCCCATGGGCAGGAATCTATTGTAGAATGCAGTTCTTCTCCAATGTTTCCAGTTGGGTAAGTGATGAGTGTATTTTCTGCGTGATTCCAGTATTGCCCTTCTGAATTGCTTCTAGAGCGGATCTGGAGTCGCTGTATATTATAATTCCTTCTGCTTGATGCAGGGATGGTTGGTTAAGGTATTACATCAAGGGCTTTCCAGATAGCTGTCAGTTCACAAGTGAAGTTTAACGAAATCTTTCCTGCTCCTTCTTTGATTTTGATGTATGTTCCATCTTGCAGTATTATGTTAATTCCGGCCCCTCCATTACTCAGGGTCTGATGATCCATCTGTATATGCTGTTAAATAATTTCTCTGATCGTATAAACCAATTGTGTCAAGTCCTTTCTTTTTAAGTATGTTTTTGTTCTCTTTTTTATTGCAGGGTTCATTCAGGTTAAGATTGATGATTACATTTGATGGCAATTTGGTAGGAAATATTGGTTCTTCTTTAATTTGAAAGTCATTGTGTTTCATATTTATACCCTTTCTAATATTGTTGTCGTACTGAAGTGTTGAAGATCTTTTAAGTCTTTCTATTTGTGTCCAGTTTAAATAGGTTCTATGGGATATGTGTTTTTTTTTTTTTTTTTTTACTTTTTAAGCTATTAGTGAATTTTATTGTTTTTATTTGTCTTCTGCTTTCGAACAAGTAGGTCTAGACCACATTCTCTCTGAATTTTCTCATTGTTGGTGGATGAAACAGAACCAGTGATTATTTTGGCCGCTTTTGCTTGAATACTGTCTAGTCTTATTTTTAGTGATGAACTTGCGGGAGCCCAGACAGGTGTGGCATATTCCATTATTGGCCTTATTACGGTAATATATGTTGTTCTGAGGTTTTGGGTTTTGCTCCTCAATTTGTTTCCCATAACCTTCTCAGAATATTTAGTTTTCTGGTAGCTCTATTTGAGGTGCTAATTATGTGTTCTGTAAATCGCACTTCCTCATCAAGTATTACACCTAGGAATTTTGGAGATCTAATTTTATCAATTATTTGGTTGTTTATGCTTATTTTGGGGTTAAATTTATGCCTTTTTCCCTGTCAGTGGAGAAGACGCATAGGTTTGTTTTTATTGGGTTTATGGTCATTTGGAGTTCCATTGCCCACTTCTCCAGTCCTCTCGTTGTCCAATACTGTATTAGAGCTCTAAAGAAACGGTCTGGTGGATTGAATTTGCGAAACCGCTGGGAAGGTTCACCACTGATGAGCTAAGCCTTCCCAAAATTTTTTCATCGCAGTAAGGACAGTAGAAATTTGATTTATTTATGAAAGAAACGTTCGTGTCTTAATGTTTTCATTTGTTATATATAGATGGCGTTGTTATTGGTTCATATTAAAAGAGGACTTACCTTTAACAGCTGAAGAAATGGTCAGAGTTCTGGAGAAAGACCTGATGAGGGAGTTCATTATTCCTGTGGCCACACAACACTTTGGTTAAAGTTATTTATACAAAGCAATAACGCGCTATCTATACATATAAAATGAAAGGATTTAAAAGCCCGAATGTTTCTTTTATACATAATACAAACTTCTACTGTCCTTACTGCGATGAAAAAATATATTGTGAGGGCTTGGCTCATCAGTGGTGAACCCTCCCAGCGGTTTCTCCAATTTAATCCACCAGACCGCTTCACAGAGCTCTAATACTGTATTGGACGATTCTGCTTATATACGCAGCACTGAAGAGTGGAATCTTAGAAATGGTTTTCAAGAAGACTATGGACATAAGCTTATAAGACAGTAGAATTACATTCAAATATTAGAAATAGATAAAGAATTACATTTAAAGTTATTTATGTTTAAGCAAGAAAAATTCGCGTCTAAATTTTTTCATTTGTTAAATAAGGCTATAGTTCTTCCAATTATAGATACTTCGGCCAGTAAATCTTTTTATTATCTCGACGTTTCGAACAAAAATCTTTTGTCCTCGTCAGGAACGAAATTTGATTTGAATTAACACAAGGTAATAAGACCAAATCCAAATAAATTAATAGTGTGTGACGTTTCAGAAACAGTGTTGTTACCATCTTCAGACAAAAGTACTGAATGAATTATAATCTATAATCCAAATTGTGCCTTATCATTGATTTGAATTAATTTGAAGAACTATGAATGCCGGCCAGAGAGACAGCCTCTATTTTTACGATGAGGCTATATAGTTGACAATATTCTCTTGTTGTAAATTGAATCTATGAGATAGATTTCGCCGATAGATGGCAGGTGTCGATGAGGGAAAGGTTGTCACCAGGTCAACGGACGAAGAAGGAGATCCTGAGACACAAATTTCACGGCGGTGGTCCCATTGACAATCTGTGACCCGAGACTCAGAGTGGGTGGGACCAGATCCTGTCTTGATTCTGTGGCGGCCTCAGTTGAGATGTCGCCTGGACCTCCTAAGGTAGGTTACACTCCTCCTCCTCCTTCGTGATATAGAACTGTCCCTCGAAAGCTTCCATTAATTCTTACACTTTCTCTATTAACATAATACCCTGTCTGTCTAGTTAATTAAAAAAATAATATTAGTTATGATTATTTGCAATATTTTCATTTATTTCGAATTATTTAATTCGTTAATTCTTTCAACATTTTTAAACTTTCGAAAATTTATCTTTTTCACACAAGTAAACAGAAGATTATATATGATTTTAGATTAATTGATAGGTATCTTGAATTGCTCTTAATACCACTATAAATATTCGTTTGTATCTCGTGTTTTAATTGTGAGAAAGGAACATATTTACGAAAGCTTCAAAATGTTAAAAAAAAAAACCAGTGGTATGGTAGATTAAACTGGCGAAACCGCTGGGAGGGTTCACCACTGATGAGCCAGGCCCTCCTATTAATTTTTCCATTGCAGTAAGGGCAGTAGAAATTGTTTTATTTCAAAAAGAATCTTACGCCTTTAAAATAGTTTCGAATTTTAATAAATAAAATAATTATAGGGGAATAAATAATTTGAAATTGTTTGTTTTAATGAAGTTAAAGAAAGTCTGAAGAAATATCGTAAAACAAATAGATTGGAAGACAGAGAATGTTATGCTTCTTCCAGAAAGAAATATCTCGCTTTATTGGATCTAAAAAGGAAAGGCTTTGATAATGAAAAACAGGAAATACTCAGAAATGCTAAAGACTCAAAGACCTTCTGGAAAACTATTGCGCTCTACAAAAGCACATCTATAATCCAAGGAGAAATATCTATACAGGACTGGCTGAACTTTTACCGCGAACTAATGACTACAGAGAAAAATTTGAGAATCTGTAATTTACATAATGTGATTTCTCAGAACGATCCTATATTGGACTCAGAGATAACCAATGCAGACATATACAAGGAGATAGCTGGTTTGAGGAGTAACAAGGCATGCGGGCCCGATGGCATCCCCAATGAAGTATTAAAAACACTCCCTGATTCGTACATACTGCTGTTGAAACAACTCTACAATAGTGTTATGACGACTGGAAAATACCCAGCAATTTGGACTAATTCCACTATACACCCAATCTTTAAAAATGGTTATAAGAACAGCCCCTCCAACTACCGAGGTATTGCACTGATTAGCAATGTATCAAAGCTTTTCACATCAATCCTAAGATCACGACTGGAGGAATGGGTCGAAGGAAGAAGGGTTATACCCGAAAACCAAGCGGGATTTAGAAAAGAAAGATCATGTATTGACCACATATTTACACTAACTACTTTAATCCAACTATCATTAAGAAAAAAGAGGGGAAAACTATATGTCTTTTTTGTCGATCTAAGGAAGGCATTTGATACTGTACCCCACTCACTACTTTGGAAAAAACTTTACAACCTAGGCATAAGTTACCAATTCATAAGTACGATCAAAAGTTACTACGAACAAGCAACTATAGCTATCAGATGGAAGGGATCATTTACGGAAAGTATTAAGATAAACTCGGGAGTCCTCCAGGGAGAACCACTTTCCCCACTGCTATTTATATTATTTATCACGGACTTAATCGAAATTTATAATAACTCAGACCTGCCGAGTGTAAATTTGCCAGAATTTGGAGATATCCATTTATTGCTGTACGCCGACGACATAGCAATTATAGGTGAGTCCAGGATAAACCTCCAAAAGAAGATCAAAATACTGAAAGAATATCTCGATGAGAACTTAATGACACTAAATGAGTCCAAGTCAAAGATTATGGTGTTCCGTAATGGAGGTAAACCCTCAAATAAGGATAGATGGTTCTGGAATGATAAACCCATAGCAATAACTTCAAGATATACATACTTGGGATTCCCTCTGACACCAACAATAACAACTACTCACCCGGCAAATTACTTTAAAGGAAAAGCACTTACAGCAATTAACGCCACACACCCAATATTAATAAAATCAAAAGCAAAGTCAATAAATTTATCAATCAAACTCTTTGATACAATAGTGAGAGCTGTCCTGATGTATGCCGCTCCATTATGGGCAACAGAGCATAAAGACTTACTGGACAATATACAAGACATATTTATCCGTAGGTTCCTGAATCTGCCCAGATACACTCCAGGTTACCTAATCAGATTAGAAACCGGTCGCATCTCATTGAGTGTAACAGCCTTAAAATTAACCCTGAAGTATTGGCTGCGGGTGTTGAATATGAGCAGTGACAGATTGCCACGTATATGTTTTAATAGAACACGGGAACTCTCTAATGCTTCGGGCACACCCATCGGTTTCATTAAAAAGCTCACTAATCTGCTTAACGATAATGGATCCCCTGCACTTGTTTCCTGTGATGACCCTGAAACACTGAGGAGCGCGATTACAGGGCTCTTAAAAACAGCGGCAGACCAATCTATACAAAACGACCTTACAAGAATGGATAAATCTAAGCTATACTCTCACTACAAAGACATTCACATATCTTTCATGACGGAGGGATACCTTTTAGGGGATTTTCCTTTCCCGGTTGTAAGACTACTCGCACAAGTTAGAATACTTTCAAGTTTTTTTAGAGAAAACCACACCAAGATGCTCTGCGGTGAGGACCCGACTTGTACCTTCTGTAATTCAAAACTACAAAATGAAATCACTCACTATATTTTTGATTGCTCTGCTCTGAAAGAAGAAAGAAGAACCCTTATGCTCAAAACTGGGCAACTCTGTGCTTCACTTCCATCAATAATTGACAATATGACCCAGAATAAGTATATTGCTACGGCGTTTTATGGTTTCCACAAGTCCATATCTCAGAAGAAGGCCAAGTGATACTCACTCCTCACTTTCTTACTGCTACTCTTTTTGTGTTGATTTCTTGCTTCCCTCTTTCTTATTATTATTTTTTTTTTTTTTTTCCTTTTCTTGTTTTTTTTTTTTTTTTCTCTTTTTACTCTGTATATATCGCTATTTCCGTTGTCTCACTGCTTTGTTCTTATGCATACCTCTGGTGAATCCTGTATAGGGTCAGTGACCCTAAATAAAGGCTTTTTTGTTGTTGTTGTTGTTGTTTTAATGAAGTTCATGCGACAATTGAAAATTAAAAATAATTTATTGACATCTTAGTCAATGATTACAAAATAAAAAAACATCGCTGAAAAAAATTAAAAGAGAAAATCATATACAAGAGCCAGGGAGTCTTCCCCAACGCGCTAGAGTCCTCTGCCAGACGATGATTGGGTCCTCGACGCTGCCTCCGAGACGAGATTCATGTGTTAAGGAATCATTACCTTGATTGATTCGATGAAAAATAATTGTTACTCGAAAGTTCTGTTTATATTTGAACTTCCCAAAAAAAAAAAAAAACTACTATTCACTTTAAAGTGAATACTTGAAAATTTTAAAGAATTCTATATACACCTATCCCCCGATTTACACGGTACTTGTTTTACACGTTTTCGCTTTTACACGGTTTTCCAAATAAGTTTTTTTTTATCGCACTATAATAAAATGCGATATTCGACTCTATACTACCTATGTTGAAAAGAATATTGGGAGGCTCTGATTCATGAGGGGGCGAACACCTATTCAGATTTGACAGTTTAATATACACCTATCCCTCGATTTACACGTTTTTCTCAGGAACGTATCTACCGTGTAAATCGGGGGATAGGTGTAATTAAATTCTCATGTTGAATAAAAAATAGAATTAATATAAAGCGTGCCATCTATGTATAAGAAATGAAAACATTAAAACACGAATGTTTCTTTTACACAAACTTCAACTGTCCTTTCTATACTACATTTTTATATGTAATTCTACTGTCCTAAAATCTTATGTCCATAGTTTGCTTAAATACCATTTCTAATATTTCACCCTTCATTGTAGCTTATATAAGCAAAATCGTCCAATACAATATTAGAGCTCTAAGAAGCGGTCTGGTAGATTAAATTGACAAAACCGCTGGAAGGGTTCACCAGTGATGAGCCAAGCCCTCCCAATATATATATTTTTCATCGCAGTAAGTACAGTAGAAGTTTGTGGTGGGTGGTGTCTTGTCCACTCCATGGAAAGAGGGGTGCCCTGTTAGTCAGCCACATTTCCCTGTTCACAGTTACCGTAGCGGCTAACGACACCGTACTACAGGGTAGTTCCTTACTTACTTGTGCTGTTTCTCCCGTCCGCCACATAGAGGAGGACACTTCTGGGCAAGAGTAGAAGTTTGTGGTGGGTGGTGTCTTGTCCACTCCATGGAAAGAGAGGTGCCCCGTTAGTCAGCCACATTTCCCTGTTCACAGTTACCGTAGCGGCTAACGACACCGTACTACAGGGTAGTTCCTTACTTACTTGTGCTGTTTCTCCCGTCCGCCACATAGAGGAGGACACTTCTGGGCAAGAGTAGAAGTTTGTGGTGGGTGGTGTCTTGTCCACTCCATGGAAAGAGAGGTGCCCCGTTAGTCAGCCACATTTCCCTGTTCACAGTTACCGTAGTGGCCCACGACACCGTACTACAGGGCAGTCCCTTACTTGTGCTGCTTCTCCCGTCCGCCACGTAGAGGAGGACTTTGGGCAGGATAATTGTTTGTTTTATGTGTAAAACTAGCGGATGTGCCCGGCTTCCCCCGGGTTTTACCCGAGTAAAGGTTTGTCTAACGAACATTTTTAAAAACAATTCTCTATAAACTTATAAAAAAAAAAAGATATATTTTGATAATTTGAAACTCGTAAATTTGAATCACTCGATAAAGTGAACATATTTTCCCGGTCCCTTTAAAAATACTCGATAAGTTGAATAAAATCAATATTAATTGGTTCCCTCGGCAATTGGAAGTTAAAGGAATAGTATCTTTGCCTTCGAATTGTATCATTATTCTTGTCTCAAATAAATTGCCGTGTCATCCTGAATTTTGTCTTTCCTATTTTTCTAAATTACAAAATCATCGTTTTATCTAGTGAACATTTTTTCCCGGTCCCTTGAAAAATACTCGATAAGTTGAATAAAATCAATATTAATTAATTTCCTCGGTAATTGGAAGTTAAAGGAATAGTATCTTTGCCTTGGAATTGTATCATTATTCTTGTCTCAAATAAATTGCCGTGTCATCCTGAATTTTGTCTTTCCTAATTTTCTACATTACAAAATCATCATTTTATCTATTCTCTCAATATATATGTTGTAGATAAATGATAAAACTAACTTTGACTTGTGCGCAATTAATAGGTAGAAAATCTTACTTTTGATAAACAATCTTTAAGATAATAAACTTAGTGATAATAAAAATAATAGATATAAAAAACTTGTTATCATCGTCGCAATGGGGGCGCTGCTTGCGAGTTAAATCTACAAATCTGCAAATAACTCTAAGGACATTCAAGATATTCAAGAAATTATTTTCCAAAAACCTTCCCGGGGATATACCTAATAATATCCCAAAATTTCACGGCGATTGGATGTATGGTTTTTGAATCTATAGAGTACAGACAGGCATTCAATTATATATATATATATGTGCAAGATAAATATTTGTGCTCTAATGATTTCATTTCTTATATACTTACTGTGTATATATAATTGTTTCTCGAAGACTCATTCAATCAATACTTTCTGAAAACACTATTTTGCAATTCATCTATACTTTTCTTTCAATTTAAAGTGAATAAACGAAGAAAATATTTGTAAACTTGATACACTATTTCTAAGTAGAAATAACAAATTATCTCTAAATTTGAAAAGAACAATTTGCATATTGATACTGAGACCTCATCTATGGCCCCATCCAACATTTAAATTACATCTACAGAAGTAATCATTTTTATCCCATCGAAGAAATATGCGAATTTGTATATAAACAAAGACACCTATGTAAAATTCAATAATTTTTGTAAATTCATTTTAGATTTTCTTTTCTGTTTGAGAGAACCAACCTTTCAGTTTTAATGTTGTTTTTAGTCCTGTTATTGAATTATATATAAAACTAGCCGAATGACCCGGGCAACGCCCGTGTTTTACCCGATTGAAAGTTTTGATTCAAATACTATTTGTTACAATTATAAATTGTGGTCATGTGGCCTAGTGGTCATGGCATCTGCCCGGTAAGCAGAAGGTCGTGGGTTCGATTCCCATCCCTTGACACTTTTTTTTATTTTATCCATTCTGACCAAAATCTATCCGTGAACTTCACACAGTGAACTTCACACAGACAGAATAAGGCAATTATATAAGTAGATGAATTGTATATAAGATACGTATATAAGTAAGTTAAACTATTTTTGACACATATGCTTATTTTAAAAATAAAACAATTTTATACTGTCCTTACTGCAATGGTAAAATAATTGGCATTCACACACAATATTGTAGTAAATACAGTAGTAAAATTGTTTTATAATAAAAATAAACCCGTCAAAAATAGTTTATTTTTATATAACAGATTGCGCTAGTACATCATGTCTTCTTTCTTCTCTCCACTCAACAATCATATCAGGGTATCAAGCTTGTTGATGGTGTCTGTGCTGGGGAAGAGTAGAGCTCATCAATGGATGAGTCAATACAGTCAATAATGTGTTTTGAGGTTGCAGGTTGACACTTAGTACATAGTGGGAAAACCTTGCTACCATTCTGGAAAGTCATTATCCATAGATGACCAGACTTAATTCTGGAAATCAAATACTGTTCTCTTGGGAGGACAGAACTGGTGCTTGTCCCTTTTTCTCTGTACCAGTCATGTGCAGCATTCCTGCAGACATTGATGGTACGGAAGAGGTCTCTAGTTGTGTGGTAGAGTCCCTGTCATGAGTACTTTATCATTGCGGCAAGAGCAGTAGACAATTGTTTTAAATTCAAAAAGAATCATACGCGTCGAATATGGCTTATTAAGGTGACCCTATAAATCATATAAGGATGGGATTCCTTTGATATTTTATAAAATTCTTTAGCTTTCGGTCTAAAAGCCTTTCTACAGAAGAACAAACTAAACACAAGGTAAAAAGACCAAATCCAAATAAATAAATAGTGGGTGTCGTTTCGGTAACAGCGTTGTTACCATCTTCAGTACTTTTGTCTGAAGATAGTAACAACGTTGTTACCGAAACGTCACACACTATTTATTTATTTGGATTTGAATTCAGTACTTTTGTCTGAAGATGGTAACAACGCTGTTACCGAAACGTCACCCAATATTTATTTATTTGGATTTGAATTCAGTACTTTTGTCTGAAGATGGTAACAACGCTGTTATCGAAACGTCACCCACTATTTATTTATTTATTTGGATTTGAATTCAGTACTTTTGTCTGAAGATGATAACAACGCTGTTACCGAAACGTCACCCAATATTTATTTATTTGGATTTGAATTCAGTACTTTTGTCTGAAGATGGTAACAACGCTGTTACCGAAACGTCACCCAATATTTATTTATTTGGATTTGAATTCAGTACTTTTGTCTGAAGATATTAACAACGCTGTTACCGAAACGTCACCCACTATTTATTTATTTGGATTTGAATTCAGTACTTTTGTCTGAAGATGGTAACAACGCTGTTATCGAAACGTCACCCACTATTTATTTATTTGGATTTGGATTCAGTACTTTTGTCTGAAGGTGATAACAACGCTGTTACCGAAACGTCACCCACTATTTATTTATTTGGATTTGAATTCAGTACTTTTGTCTGAAGATGGTAACAACGCTGTTATCGAAACGTCACCCACTATTTATTTATTTGGATTTGGATTCAGTACTTTTGTCTGAAGATGGTAACAACGCTGTTATCGAAACGTCACCCACTATTTATTTATTTGGATTTGAATTCAGTACTTTTGTCTGAAGATGATAACAACGCTGTTACCGAAACGTCACCCAATATTTATTTATTTGGATTTGAATTCAGTACTTTTGTCTGAAGATGGTAACAACGCTGTTATCGAAACGTCACCCACTATTTATTTATTTATTTGGATTTGAATTCAGTACTTTTGTCTGAAGATGATAACAACGCTGTTACCGAAACGTCACCCAATATTCATTTATTTGGATTTGAATTCAGTACTTTTGTCTGAAGATGGTAACAACGCTGTTACCGAAACGTCACCCAATATTTATTTATTTGGATTTGAATTCAGTACTTTTGTCTGAAGATATTAACAACGCTGTTACCGAAACGTCACCCACTATTTATTTATTTGGATTTGAATTCAGTACTTTTGTCTGAAGATGGTAACAACGCTGTTATCGAAACGTCACCCACTATTTATTTATTTGGATTTGGTCTTATTACCTTGTGTTTAGAATCTATAATCCAAATTGTGCCTTATCAGAAGAACAAACTAAAAATTAAACAATACAGGGATTATATGGGTGGATTCTATCGAAGAGTATCCATTTAATATATTTGGTATTGGAAAGCTGGGCAGGTGAATAGATGATCCATTGTTTGGTATTCACTTTGGGAAATAACATTTATTATTATCTTTATTATTACTGTTTTTTCTGTATATACCCTCTTCTACTTGGAGAATCTGTATAAAACCAAAAGGTCTTATTAAAGCTTTTTGTTGTTGTTGTTGTTGTTATCCATTTTGGGAATGGATGAAAAATTTGACACTACTTACCTTTGCGTAATCTGACTGGATTTAACCACGACCATCTAACTAAACTCATGGACAAAACTGAAGGAAGTAGAAAGTTTTTTTTATCGTCGGTCGTTATTAATTAATTTTTTTTTAAAGAAGAAGACAGAGTTTGTTCACACTTGGTTATCATGTATGTCTTCAATAAAGGTCACTGTAATATCTTTCAGAGTTATTGTATGAATACCGATATACTTGGTAAAAGGTACAACTTCCTTAAGTTTTGTTTGTAAGTCTTCAATAAAGGTCACTGTAATATCTTTCAGAGTTATTGTCTGAATACCGATATACATGCTAAAAGGTACAACTTCCTTAAGCTTTGTTTGTAAGTCTTCAATAAAGGTCACTGTAATATCTTTCAGAGTTATTGTCTAAATCCCGATATACATGCTAAAAGGTACGACTTCCTTAAGTTTTGTTTGTAAGTCTTCAATAAAGGTCACTGTAATATCTTTCAGAGTTATTGTCTGAATACCGATATACATGCTAAAATGTACAGCTTCCTTAAGTTTTGTTTGTAAGTCTTCAATAAAGGTCACTGTAATATCTTTCAGAGTTATTGTCTGAATACCGATATACATGCTAAAAGATACAAATTCCTTAAGTTTAGTTTGTAAGTCTTCAATAAAGGTCACTGTAATATCTTTCAGAGTTATTGTCTGAATCCCGATATACATGGTAAAAGGTACAACTTCCTTAAGTTTTGTTTGTAAGTCTTCAATAAAGGTCACTGTAATATCTTTCAGAGTTATTGTCTAAATCCCGATATACATGCTAAAAGGTACAACTTCCTTAAGTTTTGTTTGTAAGTCTTCAATAACGGTCACTATAATATATTTCATAGTTATTGTCTGAATACCGATATACATGCTAAAAGGTGCAACTTCCTTAAGTTTTGTTTGTAAGTCTTCAATAAAGGTCACTGTAATATCTTTCAGAGTTATTGTCTGAATCCCGATATACATGGTAAAAGGTACAACTTCCTTAAGTTTTGTTTGTAAGTCTTCAATAAAGGTCACTGTAATATCTTTCAGAGTTATTGTCTAAATCCCGATATACATGCTAAAAGGTACAACTTCCTTAAGTTTTGTTTGTAAGTCTTCAATAACGGTCACTGTAATATATTTCAGAGTTATTGTCTAAATCCCGATATACATGGTGAAAGGTACAACTTCCTTAAGTTTTGCTTGTAAGTCTTCAATAAAGGTCACTGTAATATCTTTCAGAGTTATTGTCTAAAACCCGATATACATGCTAAAAGGTACAACTTCCTTAAGTTTTGTTTGTAAGTCTTCAATAACGGTCACTGTAATATATTTCAGAGTTATTGTCTAAATCCCGATATACATGGTGAAAGGTACAACTTCCTTAAGGTTTGTTTGTAAGTCTTTAATAAAGGTCACTGTAATATCTTTCAGAGTTATTGTCTGAATCCCGATATACATGCTAAAAGGTACAAATTCCTTAAGTTTTGTTTGTAAGTCTTCAATAAAGGTCACTGTAATATCTTTCAGAGTTATTGTCTCAATCCCGATATACATGCTGAAAGGTACAGCTTCCTTAAGTTTTGTTTGTAAGTCTTCAATAAAGGTCACTGTAATATCTTTCAGAGTTATTGTCTCAATACCGATATACATGCTGAAAGGTACAACTTCCTTAAGTTTTGTTTGTAAGTCTTCAATAAAGGTCACTGTAATATCTTTCAGAGTTATTGTCTCAATCCCGATATACATGCTGAAAGGTACAACTTCCTTAAGTTTTGTTTGTAAGTCTTCAATAAAGGTCACTGTAATATCTTTCAGAGTTATTGTCTCAATCCCGATATACATGCTGAAAGGTACAGCTTCCTTAAGTTTTGTTTGTAAGTCTTCAATAAAGGTCACTGTAATATCTTTCAGAGTTATTGTCTCAATACCGATATACATGCTGAAAGGTACAACTTCCTTAAGTTTTGTTTGTAAGTCTTCAATAAAGGTCACTGTAATATCTTTCAGAGTTATTGTCTCAATCCCGATATACATGCTGAAAGGTACAACTTCCTTAAGTTTTGTTTGTAAGTCTTCAATAATGGTTACTGTAATATCTTTCAGAGTTATTGTCTGAATCCCGATATACATGCTGAAAGGTACAACTTCCTTAAGTTTTGTTTGTAAGTCTTCAATAAAGGTCACTGTAATATCTTTCAGAGTTATTGTCTCAATCCCGATATACATGCTGAAAGATACAACTCCCTAAGTTTTGTTTGTAAGTCTTCAATAAAGGTCACTGTAATATATTTCATAGTTATTGTCTGAATCCCGATATACATGGTAAAAGATACAACTTCCTTAAGTTTTGTTTGTAAGTCTTCAATAAAGGTCACTGTAATATCTTTCAGAGTTATTGTCTCAATCCCGATATACATGCTAAAAGATACAACTTCCTTAAGTTTTGTTTGTAAGTCTTCAATAACGGTCACTGTAATATCTTTCAGAGTTATTGTCTCAATCCCGATATACATGGTAAAAAGTACAACTTCCTTAAGTTTTGTTTGTAAGTCTTCAATAACGGTCACTGTAATATCTTTCAGAGTTATTGTCTCAATCCCGATATACATGCTGAAAGGTACAACTTCCTTAAGTTTAGTCCATGAGTGTATATATGATGTTTGGGAGCATTAATAGCTGTAATATCAGAGTGAGCTATAAACTCTGGAGAGTTCTGTTACAGTTTCTTTACGAAATTGAATTATCCATAACGCCCGGGTTCTGCTTAGGCCTCGAACGCCAACTACCCAGAACCTAACTGATATCTCTTTTAACTCTTTGTAAGGGTAAAAGATAAGTAAAACATATGTTTTTCTTATTAAACAGTATGTTATATTGTTACACTGTTCTGGAGGGTTGGCTTCATGTCAATATTCGTTGGTTCCCTATCAATATTATAAGTGAGACCAGAACGGGTAATCATAAAACAATTTTATTTAAACAATTTTACAAATTTTGTCAGATATCAAAATACAACTGATAGAACAATAGTACCATATAGGTAACCAACCCAGATAACTCCTGGCGCGTATCCATAGATCGCCAACTACCACGGGCTGTCCTGTAGTTTAGGTCTTGGTAGCCTTAGTGAACCAGTTCACCAAATGGCCGGTTTGTTTCTTGGATGATTCAATAGGGCAGTGTCATTGAATGAGGACAGTCCAAGAAGTGTAGCCGTCTGGAATCTCTGTAGTTGAAATGCTTGTTAACCAGTTCACTAAGTTATTTTTTGATAGAGTCAATAGGACAGTGTCATTAAATGAGGGCAGTCCAAGAAGTGTAGCCGTCTGGAATCTCTGTAGTTGGAATGCTTGTTAACCAGTTCACTAAGTTATTTCTTGGTAGATTCAATAGGACAGTGTCATTGAATGAGGACAGTCCAAGAAGTGTAGCCGTCTGGAATCGCTGTAGTTGGAATGCTTGTTAACCAGTTCACTAAGTTATTTCTTGGTAGAGTCAATAGGGCAGGGACATTGAATGAGGACAGTCCAAGAAGTGTAGCCGTCTGGAATCGCTGTAGTTGGAATGCTTGTTAACCAGTTCACTAAGTTATTTCTTGGTAGATTCAATAGGGCAGTGTCATTGAATGAAGACAGTCCAAGAAGTGTAGCCGTCTGGAATCGCTGTAGTTGGAATGCTTGTTAACCATTTCACTAAGTTATTTCTTGGTAGATTCAATAGGGCAGTGTCATTGAATGAGGACAGTCCAAGAAGTGTAGCCGTCTGGAATCGCTGTAGTTGGAATGCTTGTTAACCAGTTCACTAACTTATTTCTTGGTAGATTCAATAGGGCAGTGTCATTGAATGAAGACAGTCCAAGAAGTGTAGCCGTCTGGAATCGCTGTAGTTGGAATGCTTGTTAACCAGTTCACTAAGTTATTTCTTGGTAGATTCAATAGGGCAGTGTCATTGAATGAGGACAGTCCAAGAAGTGTAGCCGTCTGGAATCGCTGTAGTTGGAATGCTTGTTAACCAGTTCACTAAGTTATTTCTTGGTAGAGTCAATAGGGCAGGGACATTGAATGAGGACAGTCCAAGAAGTGTAGCCGTCTGGAATCGCTGTAGTTGGAATGCTTGTTAACCAGTTCACTAAGTTATTTCTTGGTAGATTCAATAGGGCAGTGTCATTGAATGAAGACAGTCCAAGAAGTGTAGCCGTCTGGAATCGCTGTAGTTGGAATGCTTGTTAACCATTTCACTAAGTTATTTCTTGGTAGATTCAATAGGGCAGTGTCATTGAATGAGGACAGTCCAAGAAGTGTAGCCGTCTGGAATCGCTGTAGTTGGAATGCTTGTTAACCAGTTCACTAACTTATTTCTTGGTAGATTCAATAGGGCAGTGTCATTGAATGAGGACAGTCCAAGAAGTGTAGCCGTCTGGAATCGCTGTAGTTGGAATGCTTGTTAACCAGTTCACTAAGTTATTTCTTGGTAGATTCAATAGGGCAGTGTCATTGAATGAGGACTGTCCAAGAAGTGTAGCCGTCTGGAATCGCTGTAGTTGGAATGCTTGTTAACCAGTTCACTAACTTATTTCTTGGTAGATTCAATAGGGCAGTGTCATTGAATGAGGACAGTCCAAGAAGTGTAGCCGTCTGGAATCGCTGTAGTTGGAATGCTTGTTAACCAGTTCACTAACTTATTTCTTGGTAGATTCAATAGGGCAGTGTCATTGAATGAGGACAGTCCAAGAAGTGTAGCCGTCTGGAATCGCTGTAGTTGGAACGCTTGTTAACCATTTCACTAAGTTATTTCTTGGTAGATTCAATAGGGCAGTGTCATTGAATGAGGACAGTCCAAGAAGTGTAGCCGTCTGGAATCGCTGTAGTTGGAACGCTGGTTAACCAGTTCACTAAGTTATTTCTTGGTAGATTCAATAGGGCAGTGTCATTGAATGAGGACAGTCCAAGAAGTGTAGCCGTCTGGAATCGCTGTAGTTGGAACGCTTGTTAACCAGTTCACTAAGTTATTTCTTGGTAGATTCAATAGGGCAGTGTCATTGAATGAAAACAGTCCAAGAAGTGTAGCCGTCTGGAATCACTGTAGTTGGAATGATTGTTAACCAGTTCACTAAGTTATTTCTTGGTAGATTCAATAGGGCAGTGTCATTGAATGAAAACATTCAAAGAAGTGTAGCCGTCTGGAATCGCTGTAGTTGGAATGATTGTTAACCAGTTCACTAAGTTATTTCTTGGTAGATTCAATAGGGCAGTGTCATTGAATGAGGACAGTCCAAGAAGTGTAGCCGTCTGGAATCGCTGTAGTTGGAATGATTGTTAACCAGTTCACTAAGTTATTTCTTGGTAGATTCAATAGGGCAGTGTCATTGAATGAGGACATTCCAAGAAGTGTAGCCGTCTGGAATCACTGTAGTTGAAATGTTTGTGAACCAGTTCACTAAGTTATTTTTTGGTAGAGTCAAAAGGACAGTGTCATTGAATGAGGGCAGTCCAAGAAATGTAGCCGTCTGGAATCGCTGTAGATGGAACGCTTGTGAACCAGTTCACCAAGTGTTTCCAGGCCGGTTTGTTTCTTGGTAGATTCAATAGGGCAGTGTCATTGAATGAGGACAGTCCAAGAAGTGTAGCCGTCTGGAATCACTGTAGTTTAAATGCTTGTTAACCAGTTCACCAAGTGTTTCCAGGCCGGTTTGTTTCTTGGTAGATTCAATAGGGCAGTGTTATTGAATGAGGACAGTCCAAGAAGTGTAACCGTCTGGAATCCCTGTAGTTGGGACGCTGGGTCAACTGAGAGATATGTGAACAAACTATTTGCATATAAAACGCTGACGCCACGTGACTGATGATGATTCACCAAGTAGGCCACCACAGATATGACAATATCATGGTACTGTGAAGTATGGAAAGAATACACAGGAAGTACTGTCCAGTAACGCTCCAGAGCACATTGTTAAATGCTAGGGTGACACATGACCTATTCTAGCCAATCAGACAACCCCAACGAAATCTCTCTCTATAAAAGTCAAAGTATGTAAATATGTGCCTTATACGTTTCCTCAATATTGACACTTAGAAACTTCAGGCTGACGCGGGAATTTATTTAAGGCCAGAACAACCTATGAATCTATATATATAAAAATGAATGTATGTGTGTGTGTGTCTGTTTGTCCTTTATGCCTGACCAAACCACTCATTGGAACGCCATGAAACTTTGGGAAGTTATTTAGTATAGTACTGGGAAGGTTTCTAGCAAATAAAATTTTTGAAATAACTTTTCGCTCAGAAATAATCAAGATAAATATTCTAATTTATCTGTTATAATTCAACAATCTGCTCTAAATATTATCATGATGATACGATGATTTTGTAATGTAGAAAATTAGGAAAGACAAAATTCAGGATGACACGGCAATTTATTTGAGACAAGAATAATGATACAATTCCAAGGCAAGATACTATTCCTTTAACTTACAATTACCGAGGGAACCAATTAATATTGATTTTATTCAACTTATCGAGTATTTTTCAAGGGACTGGGAAAAAATGTTCACTTTATCGAGAGATTCGTTAAACAAACCTTTACTCGGGTAAACCCCGAGCGAAGCCGGGTACATCCATACAAGAATAATGATACAATTCCAAGGCAAGATACTATTCCTTTAACTTCCAATTACCGAGGGAACCAATTAATATTGATTTTATTAAACTTATCGAGTATTTTTCAAGGGACCGGGGAAAAAATGTTCACTTTATCGAGAGATTCGTTAGACAAACCTTTACTCGGGTAAAACCCGGGCGAAGCCGGGTACGTCCGCTAGTGATATATAAAAGTCAATGTCTGTTTCGCGATAAACTCAAAAACTACTGAACCAATTGGTACCAAATTTTGCATGTCGCTTTTTATAAACCTGAGTAAAATTTTCGGATACATTTTGATTAGTATTTTTGGATATTTATTTATTCTTTTTATTATTATTATTATTTTTATTTGAAGAACTTTTTTTTTTACGCGTAGTAAATAGGAGGCGAAGTGACAACACCAGGCCAATTAAACGACCAATGAGCATTCTGCATTTTTTTTTCAAGTTGCTTACGTATTTATTTTTAAATATATTTTTATACGAGTGTTACTTTTTTTTTACAAAAGTATTGAGAGAGAAATTTATATTACTAAGTTACGGTAAGTGCACATAATGCAATTAAAAAAAAAACTTTACAAAATTAGCGTTACTGTATGTAAATAATGGCTTTCGTATTTTTATTAATTTTTGTTCTGGCCTTTGTTGACTGGCCTGCAGTCACAGTAATTAGCAAACACATATTTTTGCCTAATTTCCATGTTATATTTTATTTTTACAGAAAAATATTTACATTCCAGTATTTTGGATTAATTTTTTTAAAAACCTATTTTGTCTTATTCTTACTGAGAAGATGGGCATCGCAGTCAAGATCCATCGCAGTCATTCATCAACTCAGGCAATTTCAAGGGTTAATGCGCTGGGTCGGGTACCTCGGGGGTTAGGTTGAAAAGGTGCCATCTATTTAAACTATATTGATTTCGAAACAACTGAATGAATTGCAAAAAATAATTAAATCAAATACCTAAACACTAATATAATACAATTTTTACCATCACAAACACTTTTTGCCTGTGGTTTACGTGTTACTTCTGTATTTCTATTCTATGTCACTTCTACTATTTATTATTAATGTACTTTCAGTATGAAGGAAATTGCACTCGGGGGAATTCTCGGGCGAAGCCCGGTCATTCGTCTAGTGAATGATAAACAAAAGATAAGCAATGAGGGAAGTGTACAAAGTATAGCAAAATATAAACATAAAAAAATGATACTCTGTTAATAAAATAATAAATACTTTGTTACAATATTTAACCAATCTAGCTGAAGTTTCAACAGTACATATTGAGACTTAAGTCTGTAAATAATCATTTTGTCACATCTATCTATCTATCTATCTATATACTTCCAATTACCGAGGGAACCAATTAATATTGATTTTATTCAACTTATCGAGTATTTTTCAAGGGACCGGGAAAAAATGTTCACTTTATCGAGAGATTCGTTAGACAAACCTTTACTCGGGTAAAACCCGGGCGAAGCCGGGTACATCCATACAAGAATAATTATACAATTCCAAGGCAAGATACTATTCCTTTGCCGTGTAAGACTGAATTGTCTTAATAAAGCTTTTTGTTGTTGTTGTTGATACTATTCCTTTAACTTCCAATTACCGAGGGAACCAATTAATATTGATTTTATTCAACTTATCGAGTATTTTTCAAGGGACCGGGAAAAAATGTTCACTTTATCGAGAGATTCAAATTTACGAGTTTCAAATTATCAAAATATATCTATTATTTTTTTAAATAAGTTTATAGAGAATTGTTTTAACAAATGTTCGTTAGACAAACCTTTACTCGGGTAAAACCCGGGCGAAGCCGGGTACATCCGCTAGTTTTCAATATATTTTTTCGTCACGGAAAGGACAATAGAAGTTTGTTATATGAGTACAAGAAACATTTGTCTTTCTTAATGCTTTCATTTCTTATGCATAGATGAAGGGGGTCGGTGGAATGGTGATCTAAACCGTTGGTTTTTGACCGTTACGACCCGGGATCGAACCCCGCAGTGGGAACTTTTTTTTTTCTCTCATTAAAAAATAAAAAATTCTCCAATGACCCCCGATTCATGCAAAAGTTCCAACACCACCAGCGAAGGCAAGTAACCAAACGGTGTCTGGCACATTTGTAAGTGCAAAAGTTGAACTGCTTTTCCTGTACTTGCTGAAACTGCACTTCCAGTAAAAGCAGTTCCCAACTTCTACCCACCATGATTATCATGGCCTGTACTAGGGGTAGTGAAAAAATATATGGCACGTTATTACGTTATGTATAATTTATCCCTAACTGGCCTTGTCCTTATTGTTTGCGGAAGAGCATTGCTCGATACAAATATTTATATAAATATATATTCATGATAAAATTATGAAAAACGTTTTAAAATTACAAAATATTTTCTCACAATGAGTTTCTTTTTATTACAAACTAGCGGACGTACCCGGCTTCGCCCGGGTTTTACCCGAGTAAAGGTTTGTCTAACGAATCTCTCGATAAAGTGAACATTTTTTCCCGGTCCCTTTAAAAATACTCGATAAGTTGAATAAAATCAATATTAATTGGTTCCCTCGGTAATTGGAAGTTAAAGGAATAGTATCTTGCCTAGGAATTGTATCATTATTCTTGTCTCAAATAAATTGCCGTGTCATCCTGAATTTTGTCTTTCCTAATTTTCTACATTACAAAATCATCGTATCATCATGATAATATTTAGAGCAGATTGTTGAATTATAACAGATAAATTAGAATATTTATCTTGATTATTTTAAAGCGAAAAGTTATTTCAAAAATTTTATTTTCTAGAAACCTTCCCAGTACTATACTAAATAACTTCCCAAAGTTTCATGGCGTTCCAATGAGTGGTTTGGTCAGGCATAAAGGACAAACAGACACACACACACACATACATTCATTTTTATATATATAGATTTCAGATTATCACTTGAAAGCTAGCGTTTTGTAATAAAAAGAAACTCATTGTCAGAAAATATTTTGTAATTTTAAAACAAATATTTATACGTAATTCTACTGTCCTAAAAGCTTATGTCCATAGTTTGCGCTGGAATACCATTTCTAAGATTCCACCCTTCAGTGTAGCATATAAAATCAGAATAATCCAATACAGTATTAGATCTCTCCTTGAACCAAGCACTTCTAATATTTTATCATCGCCGTAAGGACAGTAGATTTTTTTGTGTAAAAAAAAACTTTGTGTGCTTCAATACTTTCATTTATTATGGTCGTAGAGGTATAGTCTGCACCACGCTGACAAGGGCCAACAGCCCGAAACGCGTTTGTGGATGACTTTTCTTGATTGATCAAGAAATTGGGTTGGCCAAATATCTTTGGAGCAAGTTAAATCAACGCTTAGTTGAATTTTGTTCCACTAGATAGCGCTCTGCCTTCTAAAAATGCTCTTGTGAACGGTCAGGAAATGCTAATTTTGTTTTAAAATCAATATATATGTTTGTCAATTAATTTGTTGATTGTGTTTTTGTGTACAGAAGATGATGATCATAGCATTCCTATGCATCTGTCTACTGGCTCCAGCTCGATCAATCGAGACTTCCACCAAGAATGAAACTGAAGGCAGATCAGGAGGTGAACCTATACCCTGGAACGTCATTTTAGACAATTCCGCTCAAGTTTCCACCTCCACACCTGGTCATACCGCATTCTACAGTCCTGCAGTCTATGGCCAATCTTCAGCTGCATTTGCCAACAGCATTCCACCAAGCTACAGTTATTCCTATCCTTCAAGCACAACCACCACACGTTCAGTACCTGTTTACTATGGCGCGAAAGATATCTCACCATGGTTCGGTTATAGAGCTCCAGTTACTCAACAAGATGAATATTCACCTGTAAATCATCGTTTACAAGATAGCGGTTCACAGAAAGTTTCCAAAATAGGTGATGATGATGGAAAAGAACATCATTCAAATACCCATCGAAAGAATACCTTCTATTTTGATCTTCCACATGGCTACAAAGATGAATCTCAAGAGAAACCAAGTCCGAGAGAACCATTCCATAGAATCAAACTAAAGGATCGTTACAAAGGAGTTTCACGAAGACCATCAAACCATCCAGAAGAACTCCAAATCCAGAAAGGAAGCCACAAATACGACGATTACATTGATCTAATCAAAGATGGCCATGATTATTATACAACCTATGGATCCCCACATAACAGAATCAAGGTCAAATATGTTAAAAGTAAGGATAAAAGACCAGGTTATGGATCACTAGCATTTGCCTTGGGACTCCTACCCATAGGACTAATGTTAGCAGCTCTCATGCCATCCATGATGACAATTCCTGTAACGACAGCGACAGCTGGACGTCGCAAAAGAGATGTCACCGAAAGATATCCAGAGCTAGAAGCATTTCTCAAGAAATACATTGGTCTTGAGAATCCTGAGTGTCTTGAAGAAATCCTTCTAAAGGTAGGTACAATATCTAAATAATCATTGATAATTTGATTGTAAAGCATAAATTGTGAACATTTTCTCTAAACAAACCATAAAAGAAAGGAAAAAAAGGGCATCTCCTTATTGTGCAACTGAAAGTTGCTGATCGCTTGCGTTATCTATTGGAATAAATATCATCTATTCGTTGATTTTTTATTATTACAAAAATTGGCCAAATACCCATTCTTAATTAATGTAGAAAAGCTAACCACGGACGTGTTTCGGGCTGTTGGCCCTCATCAGCGTGGTGCAAGCTGTACCTCAACAATCAAAAAACTGATCATTCACATGGTTAGCTTTTCTTGATTAATCAAGAATGGGTATTTGGCCAATTCTGGAATAATTAAAAATCGACGAATAGTTTATATTTTTCCTGATAGATGGCACAAGCCATCAGCAACTTCCAGTTGCTCGATAAGGAGATGCCTTTTTTTTTCTTTCTTAATTTATGCACTATATCCAGTACAATATTATATTCGTACTATTTTTTCAAACCATAGAAGGTTTATATCTATGTTGAATTCAACTTTGTGTTACATTATACACTCATGGATAAAACTTAAGGAAGTTGTACCTTTTAGCATGAAGAAGAGCTCTTAAGATTGAAAGTCTACGTTAGATTTTTATACAATTGTGTCAATAAAATAATTTTTTTTTTCTGGAGGTAAGTATGAATATTAATTCCTTTAAATTATAATATATGTTGATGGGTGCTGGCTCATCAATGTAGGAACACTTAATGACCTCAGAACTCTACAATGGTAATGGGGAGAGTTCATGTATTATAAAATAGACATTAAAAAAAAAAACTTAGTAAAAGGTATAAAAAAGCTTCCATCTTAGTAAAGGTATTAGTAGATCTATAGAGGAGAGAGAGAGAGAGAGAGAGAATGCTCTAGAGATTTTCCTTTAGTCGTTTATTGGTAAATTCTTTCACTGATATTTTAAGCGTTGTGGGTAAAAGTAAACAAAGAATAAATCAAATAATTGTAGAGAAACAACTAACTAGGAGTACATATTCATGGACAAAACTTAAGTTATAAGAAATTGAAAATATTTTTGACGCGTATGATTCTTTTTTATATAAAACTAGCGGACGTACCCGGCTTCGCCCGGGTTTTACCCGAGTAAAGGTTTGTCTAACGAATCTCTCGATAAAGTGAACATTTTTTCCCGGTCCCTTGAAAATACTCGATAAGTTGAATAAAATCAATATTAATTAGTTCCCTCGGTAATTGGAAGTTAAAGGAATAGTATCTTGCCTTGGAATTATATCATTATTCTTGTCTCAAATAAATTGCCGTGTCATTCTGAATTTTGTTTTTCCTAATTTTCTACATTACAAAATCATCGTAATCATGATAATATTTAGAGCAGATTGTTGAATTATAACAGATAAATTATAATATTTATCTTGATTATTTCAAAAATTTTATTTTCTAGAAACCTTCCCAGTACTATACTAAATAACTTCCCAAAGTTTCATGGCGTTCCAATGAGTGGTTTGGTCAGGCATAGAGGACAGACAGACACACATACATTCATTTATATATATATATAGACTAGCCGAATGACTCGGGCAACACCCGGGTTTTACTCGATTAAATATTTTTATTCAAATACTATTCGTTACAATTATAAATTGGCGCCGTGGATGTCACTCTTGTGAAACGTCCCGCTGGTGGACGAGTGGGTAACACCCTCGATTCCCGACAGTCATGAACTGGGATTGAATCCCGCGTTAAAATTTGTTTAATATGTGAATAACCTTCACATATTATTCATTGTTCAATTATCATGAACTAGGTTGCTCTTGCTGAGCGGTACCTATTTATGTGAATTTGAACCAAACGTTCCGCTGGTGGACGAGTGGGTAACACCCTCGATTCCCGACAGTCATGAAATGGGATTGAATCCCGCGTTAAAATTTGTTTAATATGTGAATAGCCTTCACCTTTTATTCACTGTTTCAATTATCATGAACTAGGTTGCTCTTGCTGAGCGGTACCTATTAATGTGATTTTGAACCGATCTGAAACGTCCCGCTCGAAACTTTATGTCTGAGAAGCGATAATTTTATAGAGAGATGATCTGGCTGTGTGTCTTCTGCTCGAATGAATGTTTTTCTGTTAGAATTTTGTTCCTGCATATTAAAAATGAACTGGCTTCACCCGTGGTCTCTGCTTTTTGGAATTTTTCCCGATATAATTTTGTATCTGATAATCAAACATGATACAGCAATATTGTCATCATCATTTTCTGACTAAAAACTATTTATACCCAGAACCTGTCAATTTCAATTTTTATTGGCTAAATATCCGATAAATATATCTTCCAGATTTTTATCTATGTCCTGTTAAAACACGTTTTACATGTACATTAGGTCAGGTGATATTACTTCCCATCTTCACCGCTAGAGGCGCTGCTTGCGAGAGAATCGGCAAATTTGCAACGCAATTTGTAAATAACTCGAAGAATATTCGGGATAGAGACCTCAAATTTTCACTATAAGTTTTTCCAGATTCTACTCTATATTCTTTTAAAATTTCAGACAGATTTGTTATGTATTGTGGACGTGTATAGCCGACAAACATACATACATACACTGACTTTTGTATATATAGGGATAACTAGCGGATGTGTACCCGGCTTCGCCCGGGTTTTATCCGAGTGAAAGTTTGCCTAACGAATATTATATATTATGAAGTATAATAAACAATGCTAAAGATTAGTTTTAATTATTAATCAAGATTGTGTGTGAATATGTGAGAAAGATGTAATATCGTTGTTGTTTTCTTGGCCGACTGTTTTACATATGGTGTTATCTTAAAATTGCTTGTTTTGAATATTTTTTTAGATTGAGTTGAATGAATTGCTGAATTTTTTTTTGTATTTATATATAAATAAAATTAACTCTGTTGAATTTTTTTTGTATTTTATCGATAACAGCAAAGTTATGTATTTTAAAGTTAGGAAAAATATTTTGATGTTAAGCAAAACCTGCTCCATCTCGTTTTACATAAATGTTGAAAATTTGGTCGAAATTGATGCATTGTAACGAAAGTTTTTAGCGAACACCACTTATGAAATTTCCATTTATATAGAAGATATAATATAAATGAGTTTTAAAAATTGTAAAAAAAAAAATGCATCGGCCGGGAATCGAACCCTGGCCGCCCGCGTGGCAGGCGAGCATTCTACCACTGAACCACCGATGCTTTAAAAAAAATCAAATTCATTTATCGTCGCGACCAGTGCTGCGCCCTAGCGGTAAAAGACTGGAACTAACGCTTTTTGGTTTTTTATTTAAAAAAAAAAGCACATTAACTTTTTAGTTTTTTTGAATAGCCTATATGTTAAACGAAATCTTCAGCTACCTACATGCGAAATTCCATAATGATTGAGTCAGTAGATTTTGCGTGATGCGATAACAAACATCGATTTCGCATTTCATTTTTATATCTATATATATAAAAATGAATGTATGTGTGTCTGTTTGTTTGTTTGTTTGTTTGTTTGTTTGTCCTTTATGCCTGACCAAACCACTCATTGGATCGCCATGAAACTTTGGGAAGTTATTTAGTATAGTACTGGGAAGGTTTCTAGCAAATAAAATTTTTGAAATAACTTTTCGCCTAGAAATAATCAAGATAAATATTATAATTTATCTGTTATAATTCAACAATCTGCTCTAAATATTATCATGATGATACGATGATTTTGTAATGTAGAAAATTAGGAAAGACAAAATTCAGGATGACACGGCAATTTATTTGAGACAAGAATAATGATACAATTCAAAGGCAAGATACTATTCCTTTAACTTCCAATTACCGAGGGAACCAATTAATATTGATTTTATTCAACTTATCGAGTATTTTTCAAGGGACCGGGAAAAAAATGTTCACTTTATCGAGAGATTCGTTAGACAAACTTTTACTCGGGTAAAACCCGGGCGAAGCCGGGCGGGTCCGCTAGTATATATATAAAAGGAAGGATTTTCGACTGCCCTTACTACAATGATAAAAAAAGAGGGAGGGCCTGGTTCATCAGTGGTGAATCCTCCCAACGTTGTCACCAGTTCAATCTACCATTGAAACCGCTGGTAGGGTTCACCCCTGATGAGCCAGGCCCTCCCATTAATTTTTCATTGCAGTAAGGGCAGTAGAAAATTGTTTTATATAAAAAAGAATCATCCGCGTCAAAAATAGTTACAATTTCTAATAACAGATGGCGCGCTAATGCATCAGATTAAGAAGTTGTATCTTTTATATTGTACTAGACGGGTGGCTTCGCCCCGGGATTGACCCGTGTGCATATCTACCCGAGTGATATATATTTAGATAAGATTTTTTATATAATTGTTTGTTATTAGCATTATCTATTTGTTTGTATCAGCATAATTTATTCTAATCTTTGATAGAGAGCGCTGTTCGTGAGCTAAGTAGAATAATTTGAATATATAGTTTTAATAATTGATTTATATATATTTTTAAAATAGCCTATCGTCTTCCCCGTATATTTTCTTACCTATGTATGGAAATTTTGGTTTGAATTAGTGAACTACTGCGAATTTGTATACCGGACATACAAACAAACAAACATACAAACATTGATTTATATATATATAGATATCGGATTTCTCAGACAATAACTCTGAAATATATTTGATACACAGTGACCTTTATTGAAGACTCACGAGATGACTAAGTGTAAACAAAATTGTCTTAGTCTCCTTCAAAACAGAACGACCGTCGAAATCAAACCTTTCCACTTCGTTTAGTTTTGTCCATGAGTGTATTCCGACAGATGGTGCAAGCCACCAGTAAATTTTAGTTGCACGATCAAGATATTCCTTTTATTAATATAACCACATGACTCAGGTAGAATTGATGATGTTCAGAGAGAATATGGTTTTACGGGATATATATATATATATTAACCAAAGTGTAGGATTTTCAAGCCCAAAAATAGATGTTCGGTTCGGTTCAATATCACATTAATAGGTACCGCTCAACAAGTGCAACCTAGTTCATGATAATTGAAACAGTGAATAATATATGTGAAGGTTATTCACATATTAAACAAAATTTTAACGAGGGATTCAATCCCGGTTTATGACTGTCGGGAATCGAGGGTGTTACCCACTCGTCCCTATTTTTTTATTGTAAAAAATGGATTTAGCAAGCAGACAATCCGCAATGTACTGTAGCAATGTACCAAAGTGGTGTTTAGAAGGTGAAATATCTGGAAGAGAATAAGTTATAAGAAGAATGCAAATAATTGATATCACCACAGTTCGATCATATTTCCACACAAAAAAAAAAAGACAACTGACCAATAGGATATAAAGACCGTTATCTACAGGTCCAGTTAAACAATTCACACACACACAAGCCTTTATTAAGACATTCCGTCTTATACAGATGATTCTCCTGTTAGAAATGAATCTAAAAAGAAATTAGAAGCAGGGGAAGAAACTGAATCCTCGCTCAGAAAAGAGAAAAAGAAAAAAAGGTTGAGGAAGATTTTAAATAGAAAAAGAAAACAGGCAAAGAATATCTATGTACAAAAGACTATATACATCGTGCATAGAACACAGTGAAGAAGTAGACTATTGAGTAAATGGTTGCATCTTGTGAAGAAGAAAATATTTCCACACAGTTCAGTTACTTTGTTAGGTCTTTTTCCTCCATGCAGTCTTGAAAAAATTGAAGAACTTTAAAATAGCTGAAACATAATCCATCGTCTAAAAGAAAGGAATACAGCGAAAAGTGTTGATGAGAAGCTCAACCGTACAAAGATTCTCTTTCCATAGTGATAGACGTCAGTTAAATAATATATAAAAAGGGAATTACTAACTATACGGGTGTATAAAGTATATTAGGTCATAGAGGTCTATACAACGTATAATTTTGTTGTAACTATGGGTATTGGCTACCCCATCAACCAATCAATAGGCGCCATATAAAGTGGCCAATAGAGGTCCAGTTTAATGGACACGCACGTCTGCTAGATCACGAAAGGACAAAGTTGTGCGGAATGTATTACTGTTTGCAATTCCAGGCGCATTTGCACAAATTATGAAAATGCATGTACGAGGTCACTTTGTTTTTCACAGCAGAGTGAAATATTGTTAATCGGGTTCTTTCGAGAAACCAGAAAGAGCAAAAAATATCTAATTAATAGTTAAGTAGTACACCTATCCCCCGATTTACACGGTAGATACGTTCCTGAGAAAAACGTGTAAATCGGGGGATAGGTGTACACAGAAATAAAAATGCATTGACAGGTTAAAATATGTAGTCAGCACATAAGCTCGGGATTCCTCGTGAGATGTGTACACAGCGCATGTGTTCAATCACAGTAGCATTTAGTATAGTGCGATAAAAAAATAAAACTTATTTGGAAAACCGTGTAAAGGGAAAACGTGTAAAACAAGTACCGTGTAAATCGGGGGATAGGTGTATTTTATACTAAGTTGGTTGTATATATATATTGTAACGTAGAAATCAAGTCTAGGAATATATAAAGGTATTTATTGATGACGTCACGGTGATTAGTCGACAATTATTAACAGATCAACAAAACTATCTACAGCTAGGGAATCTTGAACAAGCAAGCAAAGAAATATTTTAAAAGTTGATTTTACAAATACAGAGTAATATATATTTTTATATGATGCACTAGCGCGCCATCTGTTATCAAAATTCGAAAATATTTTAAAGGCATAAGATTCTTTTTAAAATTAAACAATTTCTACTGCCCTTACTGTAATGGAAAAATTAAAGGGAGGGCCTGGCTCATCAGTGGTGAACCCTCCCAGCGGTTTCGCCAGTTTAATCTACCATACCGCTGTTATATTGCATTTTTGGAACTTCCTTTTATAGTGATACTGTTGGTAGACTCTGGGAATGGGTATTTTAGAAGAACTATGGACATAAGCTTTGAGGACAGTAGAATTACATACATTTATAAATATATATTTTTATAATCTGTTGAATAATATTAAATTAAATAATAAAATATTTCTTCGCCACAATATTTTAAAATGTGACATACGTTTGATGACATAAAAAAAAACTAGTTTTTTTTAAGAGATGATATACATAATTGTTATCACCATCTATTGGTGATGTTATTTATCCCAAATATGCTATGATAATCATGGTGGGTAATAATAGACTTGTTTTTTACTGTAAATGTACCACATACCTATACATGTACAAAGTCGAACTGCTATCTGTCTATACACGCAGTCTTTTGAAATTACAAGTGTGCTAAAGCTTCGTTTGGTTATTTGTACTCATTTTTGGAGTTGAACTTTTCCAAGAATATATATATACGTTATATTAAAATATTATTCTATTTAAAATTATATTTCATAGATCCAAATACTCTGTTAAATCGACCGCCAGAGGTCATCCTTCCCCTATAAAAACTCGTTATTGTTGTTCCCCGTTGGCCAGTGTTGGACATTCGTATTATCTCTGTTGCAAGGGTTCGTTAGTCGGGTAATCGCTCTTGACATGAATCCTGCCAAGAAGAAAAAGAAGGCCTACAAGCCTACAACCCGCATCGTGAACGTCGCCGACCTGGAGAGGGAAGATGAGATGGTGATCTCACGCAACTGCAGCATCCTGAGCTCCATTGGCCATCCTGCCCTGAAATCCCTGCATGAGGACCTGATACGCTACATCGCCTCGCGGACTGAAATGATCAAGGCCCTCGCTACCAATGTAGAGAACCTCACTGACACCCTCGAGTCCTTCGCAGAGTTGGACGAAATTGAGGAGGCCAACAAGCCCAAGACTGCTTGCCGCGGCACTCAAACCTGCCCTGCTCCTTCCTGCAATGAAACCAGCTCCCAGACTGACCCAATCAAGCCCGCCACTCCTGCTCCTGCTGCTCTCCCTGCCAAGAAGCCTGCCTCCTCCCTGCCTGCTCCTGCTCCAACCAAAAGGAAGCAGTCTGAAGCTCCCAACCCGCCTGCAAAGAGGACAAACCTGAATGGTCCTTCAAAACCTGTGCCTTCCCACGTCTCCAAGCCTGCGGCCGCCCAAGTGACCCTTCATGGAGAAAAATCGGCGGCCCACACAGTGGTCATCTCAGATGACCCACAGGCTGACCCAAGGGAGATGCTGAAAACAGTCCGCGCTGCTCACACTCTCCCCCAAGGCGTTTGGGCCTCCCTGCGCACCAAGGGGAAGCTGGTCCTCCATTCCAGCAATCCTGACACCATCCCTGAGGTTACAACCTCCCTGGCCAGCAAGTTGAATGGAATGAAGGTCCGCCAGCAGAAGGAGATCCTGCCACGGATCTGCCTCTTCAAAGTGGATGAGGAGACATCCAACTCCACAATTGAGGAGACCTTCCTGGAAACCGCTGCTGTTAGAAAACTTCCTGGGGACAAGGTGGTGCGCGTGGCGCACCGTTCTGCACCCAGAAACGGGACCTGCACCGCCTTCATCGAGGTGGACCTCAAGACCTTTAGAGCCCTGGGCGTTCGCGGGAGGATCGTGGTGGATGGAGTAATCCTCAACTTCGAGGAGTCCATCCGCGCCCGCGTCTGCTTCCGCTGTTGTGGCTTCGGCCACAACTCTGCCCAATGCACCAGAGCTCCTAAGTGCTTCCACTGCGGTGAAGACGGCCATGAAGGCCGAACCTGCCCATCCATTGCTGACCAGCGCACCTCCAAATGTGCCAACTGCTGCTCCCAGGGCCTTCCTGACAAGCACGAGGCGAGAGCCTCAAGCTGCCCCATCCTGAAGTCTAGGGCCCTCAAGTTCTAGGCTTCAAGGACCTTCTGCCTCCATTATCATCTGCCACTTCTCCTGGATTCCTGGCCTATTCAACGCACCCGCCTCACTGCACCCTGGCGCTATTCCCCTGCTTGCCCAACGTTTCTACCACCCCTGCGAGACATCTCCTGCTTCCACATCCTAGGGTCCCTTGCCACCTGACATCGATTTTGGGCTCAAAAATCATAACTTTTGGTTAGTAGCCCGTAAATAAAGATATTTTCTCTTCCCCGTTGGCCGGCTCAAAACTTTTGTACATTATGTAAATAATCTTTTGTTTTCCTTATTCTACTCGCCTTAAGCCAGGCATTACTTTTTATCAAATTATATTCTTTTATATATTCCTTTAGCTCAATTAAAGCAACCTCTGATCTTCAATATTATCATTATCATATTTTAAAGATTTCAACCAGGACTGCATTACCATACCATGATCCTCAACATGATCTAAATTCAAGCAGAAAATCTCATTTCTATTTATAAAATATATCTATATTAATAAAATACAAATTTCATAAGTGTTGTTCACTAAAAACTTTCGTTACAATGCATCAATTTCGACCAAATTTTCAACATTTATGTAAAACGAGATGGAGCAGGTTTTGCTTAACATCAAAATATTTTTCCAAACTTTAACATGCGTAACTTCGCTGTTATCGATTAAATACAAAAAAAATCAACAGAGTTAATTTTATTTATATATAAATACAAAAAAAAAATCAGCAATTCATTCAACTCAATCTAAAAAAATATTCAAAACAAGCAATTTTAAGATAACACCATAGGTAAAACAGTCGGCCAAGAAAACAACAACGATATTACATCTTTCTCACATATTCACACACAATCTTGATTAATAATTAAAACTAATCTTTAACATTGTTTATTATACTTCATAATATATAATATTCGTTAGGCAAACTTTCACTCGGATAAAACCCGGGCGAAGCCGGGTACACATCCGCTAGTATATGTATAAGATCAATGTGTTTGTTCCCAGATTGTTGTTAAAGAATCTCTTGTTATAACTGTTCTGGAATTTATATTCTTCAGTTCGTCTGTTTCTTAAAAGACATTTCTACATTGCAGTTCTATACTGGTCCTACAACCCTATATTCTATACTACAGATTTCTTTCATTCTATACACCTGAAAATATTTTACTCCTAAAAACAGAATAAAGAATTCCCGTTGTATATATAAAAAAAAAAAAAACTCGAATATATGTTCTAATATATTAACACAAAGCAATAACGCGCCATCTATACATATAAAATAAAAGGATTTAAAAGCGCGAATGTTTCTTTTATACATAAAACGAACTTCTACTGTCCTTACTGCGATGAAAAAATATATTGGGAGGGCTTGGCTCATCAGTGGTGAACCCTCCCAGCGGTTTCGCCAATTTAATCCACCAGTTTGCTGTAGTATAGTTTGCTGAAGAGCATTGCTCGAAGCAAATATTTGAATATAATTCTACTGTCCTATAAACTTATGTCCATAGTTTACTTGAAAACCATTTCTAAGATTCCATCCTTCAGTGTAGCATATAAAAGCAGAATGATCCAATACAGTATTAGAGCTCTGAGAAGCGGTCTGGTGGATTAAATTGGCGAAACCGCTGGGAGGGTTCACCACTGATGAGCCAAGCCATCCCAATATATTTTTTCATCGCAGTAAGGACAGTAGAAGTTCCTTTTTATGTATAAAAGAAACATTCGCGCTTTTAAATCCTTTTATTTTATATGTTCTAATAACAACAACAAAAAGCTTTATTAAGACCCTTTGGTCTTATACAGATTCTCCGAGTAGAAGAGGGTATATGCAGGAATAACAGTAACAGTAACAATAATCATCAAGGTTACTTACAATGTATCAAATAAGGGGAAAAGAAGAAAGAAAGGGCTTGGCGTAAACCAGCAACCGAGAACAAGCAGTTCCTTTTCCTAGAAAAACAAACAAGCAGTAATTAGCAGTATTGACAGAAATTTAAATTAATACAAGCTAAAAACAAAATATACAGAAATGTACACACACACAACACACACAAAAACCTTTATTAAGACACATAGGTCTTACAGAGGATTTGCAAGACGGAGAAACCCATGAAAGTGGGAAATATACAAAGGGGTAAAAATGGAGAAAGATTATATACACATGGTAAATATATACAGATTATTATTTGAATAATCCTATGGAAAATAAGAATATGGATTTGGAAAAAAAAAAAAATTTTTTTTTTTGAAATATGGGTGGGAGAAGAGGAGAGCGAAAAGAGGAAAGAAAACAGGTATTTACATATGGAACATACATATAATGGAACAAGTCAATTTAAGCTCTTCTGCTCACACAGCACAGGTGGACCATGGATTTTTTCAAGAAATCTTTAAGAGCTTTTCCAGGAAAATCCGAGTGTTCAGAGATGTAAGGTAAACACCGTTATACAGAAATATACATAATTATCAGACATGTATAAAGCAGTTTTATACATGGATGGATCAAAGGTAGAGTTGTCTAAAGTCGGAATATAAAGTCTTAGGAGTTAATACATTCATCCAGTTGTTCAGTACACCGGATTCATTAAGTTATTCTGAATATCGAATAAATTGGCGCTGTTGAAGATTCTAGCTGTCATTGTGGCAACGAATTCCAGGACTCAAGACACCTACTTCTGGAATGCCCACTTTTCTTCACCTCTAGACAACAGACAATCAATAATGTTGTAGATCTATATCAATTTGTAAATAGCAGAGAGAATTATCATAGATTTAACTATTTTTTGTAAATATATTTGTGATTTTATCTTTCAAACCTGAATGGTTCAGGTTCCTAATATATGTTATTGTTTCTCTTTTTATTTTTTATTACTTTTTCTTGTATAATATGTTTATAACTGTTTCGGTTTAAAAAAATGTAAATCAACGCAATTATCCTTAGCCGGGATATCGCGTTTTATGTGTTGAAATAAAATAAACGAATATCGCTCACAGCTTTATAACATTTAAAACACACACAAAGCCTTTATTAAGTCACCAGTCAGATTCTCCTCTCTCATTACAACGATATCCTCACAATGATCAATCACCATCAGGTAGTGGAGGAGAAAACGATGAATCTAAGTTAAAATTTAAAATATTTAAAACTGTAATATATCTCTATTCTAAAATAATTAGGTTGTTAAAATGTAAAGGGATATTTCCTCAATTGAAAATCCCATTCCTATATACGAGGGTTGTCTGTTAAATAAGTTCCACAGAGGTTTTTCATACAGAAAAAAAAAAAAGGTTTATTTTACCTGAACTATACATTTTCGAAAATATCAGACTTTTTTCGTTCTTCTACATATTCCCCGTTTCGTTCGACGCATTTTTGCATTCGAGACACCCACTTATGGAACCCAGAGTCAAAGAAATCTGCCATAGTTCCACTGGGGTTATATATTGAAGGTTTTGGTTGTGTTTTGACAGAAACCTGAAAGTGAAAAATGCTCAACTTTCCATAAGTTTTTCAAGAATTTTTCCAAATGGTAAGTATATTAGATATATTTCTGTATAAATTTGTTATGAACTGCATATACAAATCAATTGACAATTTACACATGGGTATACGGAATTCGAATTAATTTTGACGCGTATGTTTCTTTTTAAAATAAAATAATTTTTTACTGCTCTTACTGCAATGATAGAATAATTGGATGGCTTCTGACTCAGCAGTTTTTATCATTGCATTGAACTCATGAAGCAAAATGATGCGGATTTCCTATTTTGGAAGTATTTTTAATTCAGCCTGAAATCACACAACATATATTGTTGTAAATATATTGATAGATATAGTGACAGAGCAAGAAATAAGCTTTATAATGATATATTACTTGCAAATATTTAAAAATAATTAATTGCAATTATCAACGATTGAATTTGGATTTATGAAATCGGCCATTATTTTTGCATCAACCTAATAGTAAGGGCAGTAAGTATTGAAATTATTTTATTTTAAAAATAAACATATATATGTGTGTCTAAAATAGTTCAAATTTCTTATAACAGGTGGCGCGCTAACGCATCATATTAATTGCATACACACTCATGAACAAAACTTAACGTCGTGTGACATCGACGCGCGTCGTCTTGGACAAAATCCTATTTCCATCAGACTTCTGCGACCGCGTCACTCAATACCAAACTATCGACTACACCTACTCGGACCACCGTGCCGTCCTGATCCAAGTAGGAGACCCAGCTCTTAAAAGACTTCCCTGCATCGGCAAGCTGCTACGGTCAGATCTGTTCTTCGATCGGATGGAAACGTTCATCGATGAAATGTTGGAAGACCTAGCACAAATCCTCCACCTATGATATTATGGGAACAATGGACGACCCCTTTCTGAGGCGGACACTGGACACTGCACGCTCCGACTGTCGTTCCCTGTTGAAACTCGTGTGTTCCCTCCGAGCAAGACGTCGCTCTCCTCCCACTTACATCGACAACGACGGAAACGCCATCTCCGGGGGGCAGCTAAGACGTTTCCTGATGGAACGCTTCAGTTGTCGCTTTGCCCAAGCTTCTAGCTCGCCTGAGCCATCGCCGACTTCCTAGCTGAAGT
>CP092874.1:31855035-31922592 GCA_030710605.1 Cordylochernes scorpioides
TGATTGCGACCCTGACTATTTAACTGGATGATCCAACAAATGAAATATAGAGGGGAGTGACAAAATATATTTGTCGTACTTTATTCCAAATATCCTATGGGCTTGTCAAATGTTATCATTGTTTATTATACTGTACACAATTTTAAAAATGTGTCTATTCAAATAAAAATCATTTTTAGATCGACCTTTTGCGTTGAAAAACGTGGGTACTATTTTTAGGAACCTCTGCCTCTCCTGTGTCGAGCCAATCTTGCTATATGCTTCCGGGCTTGGTGGCGCCGAAACAGGGATCAGAAGGTGGCAACAACTCTAGAGAGAGTGCAGAGGACAGCGGCACTCAGAATCACAGGGGGATATCGCACTACCAGCAGTGAGGCCTTATTGGTCCTCGCTGGGCTTATTCCCCTGGGATTGAAACTAGAGGAGGAGACCATCAGACAGAAGATCTGGGAGAACAGGGAAGATGCCCTGGGACTTAAAGCGGGGGCCCTGGAATCGAAGAGGGACCCAAGGAAGCCTCAGCAGTGGTTGCCAAAGTGGAATTGGAGTCCTGGAGGGCCGACAGAGATTGGCACAGAGGTTTTCACTGATAGTAGTAAGTCTGGAACCAATACTGGAGCTGGGGTAGTGATATTCACTAATGGAGAGCTGATCTTCCAAGAAAGTTTAACACTCAGAGTGGACAAATTGGTCTTTTTAGCCGAGCTGGTTGCGATCAGTGAAGCCCTCAGAGTATGTGCCGAGAAGAACTTCAGCCCGGACCGCCTCTATTCAGATTGTATGTCGGCCCTCGTCGCCATCAATCTGGAGAAAGGGCAACTCGCGCATCAATAATCCAGGAGCTGGGGATGATGACGCGGGCTCCGGAGCTCCCTTGGTTTAGGAGACACAGCCCCATCGAAGGTAATGAGTTCGCAGACAGGATCGCTAAGGCAGGATGCTTTAGAGGTAGATCACTGAGGACCCCAGTGACCAAGAAAGAAGTTTACGAGGTGTGTTCAGAAAGTATCGCGACTTTTGTGTTTTTTTCAAAAATTATTTATTTATTCATGAATACCTATTTTGTCCCCTTCAAAGTAATCCCATGAGATATTATACACTTGTGCCAACGGTTTTTCCAATCTTCGAAGCACTTCAAAAAATTATTTTTTAAAATCTTTTTCAGCTCCTCCTTCTCGATGCCGTCTTTATCTCGTCAAGCGTAGCGTAATGTCGTCCTTTCATGGGCCTCTTCAGTTTAGGGAACAAGAAAAAGTCACAGGGGGCCAGTTCTGGGGAATACGGTGGCTGCGGCATCATTAGTGTGTTGTTTTTGGCCAAGAAGTCGCGCACAAGCAACGATGTGTGAGCAGGGGCGTTATCGTGGTGCAAAAGCCAATTTTTGTTCTTCCACAAATCCGGGCGTTTCTGGCGGATTGCTTCGCGCAAATTGCGCATAACTTGCATGTAATATTCCTTATTGACCGTTCTACCCTGTGACAAGAACTCATGATACACCACGCCCCTGCAATCGAAGAAAACTGTCAGCAAAACTTTCACATTCGAACGAACTTGGCGCGCTTTTTCGGTCTTGGTTCGTGCGGCAGCTTCCATTGAGATGATTGAGCTTTGGTTTCCACGTCATAACCATAAACCCACGCTTCGTCACCAGTTATGACCCTCTGGAGCAAATTTGGGTCGTCGCGGACAGAGTCCAACATCTCATTAGCAATGTTCATGCGATGCTGTTTTTGGTCGCAATTGAGCAATTTTGGTACGAATTTCGCGGCGACCCGTCTCATGCTCAAATCATTGATAAAAATCGAATGGCACGAGCCAATCGATATGTTTAGGTCCTCAGCAACTTCTCTAACGGTGATTCGACGATTGGCCAATATCATTTTCTCCACTTCATTAATTTTTTCGTCTGTTGTTGAAGTGCTCGGGCGTCCGGCACGCTCTTCGTCGTTCACATCTTCTCGGCCTTCTGAGAACATTTTGTACCACCGATAAACGTTGCTTCGGTCCAAGGTAGCTTCTCCGTATGCCACAGTCAACATTCGGAATGCATCCGCGCACTTAATTTCGTTTTTCACACAAAATTTGATACAGATTCTTTGATCCATTTTTTTTAATAGGTAAAAATTGAAGACGATCCAAAACACCTGCAAGCAAAGCAGCTGTCAACAATTAAGTGAACATTCAAAATGGCCGAGCTTGTCGGCATAAGTGAGAGACATGACTACCAACATAAAGCCACAAAAAGATCTAAATTCGAATATACGTAACCCGCGAAAATTCAAAAGTCACGATACTTTTTAAACACACCTCGTATAGGAGGATCAGGGGGCACGTCCAGGACTTATGGTTGGACAGATGGAGGAACAGTGTGAAGGGGGAGAGAGGTATTCAATGGGGTAACAACACTTAAGTACCTCTGTAAGGTAATGTCCCACAAACTCATTTGGGTAGTTCGGGACATGGGCCCCCAAGTCTCCACAGATTTAAAATTAAGAGAAACCCTGATTGCGTCTATGGAGAAAGGGATGTGAATGCACGCCACTACGTCTTGGATTGCCCAAGGGTAGTGGGTGTGCAGGAAGAGAGAAGGAGTGCGAGGGGCGCGAGAGTAAGCTGCTGAGAAATCACAGCAAGCTTCTTGAGAAATCCCACGACGTGGCAGCTGAGCTTTTCCTCAGCTGTGAGTGAACAGAGTCGACCGGGGGTTGCCTCCCCGCGGTCCCTGCTGGACACAGTAGATAGTTTCCTATTTTGCTGTGATTAAAGGCCACCGGTATAGAAATCCTTCCAGACACGTTGTCTGGGAGGTGGTGTTTCCAGGTACAATGTCCAAGCACTAGCCTGGATACCGTTGCTTGGCTTACGAGTTGAACAGAATAGCAGCGAAGGGCATGCTTCGCATGCCGGCTTTTGGACCGAAAGGTCTGGGTGGCCATCTGCTTCTAGGGTGTACCAACTGTGCTTAGATGGGATCCTCCAGTTCTTGTTTATTTTGGCTACAGTTTCTATTTCTTTAAAAGTAAGTTTATTTTTCTGTAGCAAGGGTTCTTTTGTGCCTTTTTTCGCTAGCGCACCAGCAGCTTCATTGCCTTCAATGCTAACATGTAAGGGTATCCATTGAAGGTGAATTTTTGAGGTATTGAGAGTTTTTGGAGATAACCAATTATGTTCCTGCTTACTTTGTCTCTAAGTTCCCCTGTGTTACTCAAGTGTTGTATGGCACTTCTACTATCAGTAAGAATCCATATATCGTGATGTTTAGTGTTTCTGATGGATTTTAAGACTTCATAGATGGCTATAAGTTCTGATCTGAAGACTGAGCAAAATTCTGGGTTTCTTCTGTTTATTTTCTCAATGCCATTTGTGGTTTTAATGAGAGAGCCACTGCCAGTGTGTCCTAGCTCGTCTCTGCTACCATCGGTATAGAGAGTTATTGCATTTTTAGGAATTTTATATCAATTATTTCTAATGATAATTGTTTTAAGTATTCTGGATTTTGGTATTGTTTGTTGGTGGGTTCATTTAAAGTGGCATTAAAAATAACATTTTGTTAGTGGTTCGCATGGAGATATTTTTTCAGCTAAATAATATTTTTCCACTTTATATTTTAAAAATCCATTTCTTTTGGCCAGGTGGAGAGGGCCTTCTTTTTTGAGTCTTATATTGGGTTCCCAATTAAGTATGTAATTGAAAGTTCTGTGTTTGTTTTCATAACTCTTGATTTTGTTTATATATTTTGGCAGATTGTAGCTTCTTCTATCCTTTAAGGGCATAATGTCTGCCTCGTAAAGTACAATATTATCAGGGCAGGTATTTCGAAGACCTGTAATAATTCTAGTTGCATTTAGTTGTATCCTTTCCAGTGTTTTTAGATTTGTTTCAGATGCTGTACCATATATTTGATATCCATATTCTAAGATAGGTCTCATTAGAGATGTGTAAGTTAATTTTAGTGTTGTTGCTTCAGCTCCCCACTCTTCCTGAAATATATTTCAAGATTTTTATTCGGTCTCTTCCTTTTCTAACAACTCCTTCAATATGTTTACTGGAGTAAATTTCTGGATCCAGGGTGTAGCCGAGATATTTAGGATGTTTATTATATTGCAATTGTTGTTCTTTCAGAATAATATTTGGTCTTATTTTGTATAGTTTCTTATCGGTAGTAAAAAGACAGGTTTCAGATTTTTGGGGGTTAAATTCTAATTTATGTTTATTAGCAAATTATTCTAGGTGGAAAAGAGTCTTGTTCAAATCTCTTTCAGCTTTTTTCCAGTTAGTGTTGCTGCTCCATAGAATAATGTCATCAGCGAAAAGTCCAATATTGGTTTTATGTGAAAAATTTTCTTCTATGCCTGCAATAAATAGGGTGAAGAGAGTTGGGCTAAGGACTGATCCTTGTGGTAATCCTTGGTACAATTTGAAGGTTTTGGATAGAGTGCCATTATATTTGACCCTGATGTATATATTTTTATATAAGGGAATCATTTATCCAAGTTATAGCTTTTCCATAAATTATGAAATGTTTGTATAATTATCTAATTAACTTGTTTTTCCATTCCTTATCAAAAGCTTGTGTAAGGTCTAAAAAGCAGCTATGATGTGGTTAGTTGGTTTTTTGTTTTGTGAATCTTTTACCTTTTGTGTGAAAAATAAGAGTTGGTCTATATTGTCCCATGTCCTTTCCTAAATCCATATTGTTCTTCTGGTAAGAGATTTCTTGTGTCGGGGTGGTAGGTGAGTCGTCTGAGTATAATTTTTTCCATTAATTTGCAGCAAATATTTGTGAGGGAGATAGGTCGGTAGTTTTTTGGGTCATCAGCAGATTTGTCAAGTTTTTAATGGGAATTATTGTTGCATTTTTACAGTCTTGAGGCAATTTTCCAGTTTTCCAGGAGTTATTGAAAATATTAAGAAGTCTTTCTTTGCCAAGTTTGCCCAAGTTTGATATCATTCGGCCATGGATTCCATCTGGCCCAGGAGTCTTGTTTAGGTCAGTGTTTTCTAATGCATAAGCTAGCTCTTTCATATTGATTTTTTTCATGAAAAATATTATGAGTGCTGGTGACATTTTTACAGTCATGAATAATCTTTCGGGCCTTTTTTCAACCTTGATTTTACTACTTATTTGATATGAATTACCTAAAAGATTGGCAGCAATTTTGTCATTAGTTGCTGGTGTACCATCTGTATTCTTAATCATATTTGTGTTTTCAGTTTGTGGCTGGACTCTGTCAATTTGTTTTGCCAAATTCCAAAGTTTTGTATTTGGGTTTCTTGGGTTCAGGTTTTCACAGGTTTGTTTCCATTTTCCCTTTTCACATTTACGTATAATCATTTTATTTTTGCAACCACAATGTTCAGTTCAGTTCTACAATTTGTTTGGTTTTGGGTGCACTTTTTTGTAGTTCATTTCTTTTAGTTATAAGTGTTTGAATATTTTTTGCCTGGTGTGTATAATTTGGAAATTATTTCTTAATATTATACCTCTTGGTATTGAAACTTTGGCTGCTTCAATAATGGTGTTTTCGAAAGATATCATATTAGCCTTTTTGAAGTTCCAGAATTTTTCTTAATTGAGCTAGTTTTAGTCTTGGTGCTAATTTCTATCAAATTAGGCAAATGATCACTTCTAAAACTTTTTAATATTTGCTATTTGCATTTGTGGAAAATGTCAGGATAGTAAAAACTTATATCAAGTGCTTGTGCAGCATTATAGCTGTAGGGATGGTGGGTAGGATTCCCATCATTTAAGCAAATGAAAGCATTGTCGTCAAATATGTTTGATAGTATTTTGCCTCTTGGGTTTGGCGTGGAACATCCTCATAGTTGATGTTTGGCATTAAGGTCACCTACAATAATAGTGTTGTCTGTGTAAGAAATTGAGCCATTGTTCCATCGTCAATAAATGTATTGTTTAGAGGGTGATACATATTGTATATGCTGATGGCTTTGTTTTGATTGAGGTAGACTTTGATACCTTGGGCTTCGAGGTCTAATGTGTTTGGAATATTAATGGCTATGCCCTCATAATACAAATTATTGATTAAAAATGCTAGGCCACCCCCTTTAACAGCATATACAGATGGATCTTCAGACCTTACCCTGAGTAATGGAGGGGCCGGAATTAACATAATACTGCAAGATGAAACAAACATCAAAATCAAAGAAGGAGCAGGACAGATTTCGTCAAACTTCACTTGTGAACTGACAGCTATCTGGAAAGCCCTTGATGTATGCCTTAACCATCCATCCCTGCATCAAGCAGAAGGATATTTTAAATATACAGCGACTCCATATCCGCTCTAGAAGCAATTCAGAAGGGCAATACTAAAATCACACAGAAAATACACTCGTTACTTACCCAACTGGAACCATTGGAGAATAACTGCATTCTACATTGGATCCCTGCCCATGCTGGGATCGTGGGTAATGAAATGGCATTTGAATTGGCAAAGGAAGCCAGAAAGTTGAGCCAAAGGAAAGAACAAATGTCATTATTTGACGCTGATTCTTTGTCAAAATACAAGATAATTAAACAAAAAAAAAAAGAAAATATCAAAATGCGAAATAAACTCTAAGAGAAAAATGACAAAATCTATAACAAGACTTAGAACAAAACACTATGAAGGAATGACAATACATCCAGATGGCACAAGAACCTATAGGACATGCAACAACTGTCCTGGTGTGGATCTAACACCTACCCACATATTCTCATAGCCAGCAATGGCCGCAGCCTTGCAGAAAATTGACATAGACCCAGAGCAGCAGCTTTACACACCCAAGATAGTGGACATTGCTGCTGTGATGGAGATGCATGGATACATCTAAGGCTCTTTATGGGACACGACAACAACAACGGCATTCCAGAGTAAAATAAATTATCAGAGAGAGATAGATACATATTTTTCAAATGAATTAAAATAAATATAATCGATACTGAGTGAGAGTTGAATTAAAAATATTAGAAATTTATTATCTCTTCGGAAACAAACCGTATCTAAAATATAAATTTTCTTTTTGCTACATGTTTTAATTTGCATTTACCTATTTTACATATCTCTGATTGTATTTGAAAATCGTTAACCAATTCTTCATACTTTTGGCGAAATGGTGTTTTATTAATTTGTTATTTGAAATTATTAGGGTTCTTTCCTGGTATTCAAAAAGGAAAAATACGTATAGATCAGTTATATTTTACAATATATCAAACAATTTGGCCGCTGAATCTCTGATTCTGGTAGAGCGCCATCTGGAGAATAAAATTGTAACTAAAATCAATTTCGAATTTTTGATCATTTGCCATAAAAAATCCCATTGCATCCTGAACACAATGGTGTTTACCGCATTGCTCTAGCGCAAATATTCGCGGAGTTATTAATTTTTAAAATAGTGCGGGACTTTTGGATCACCCTGTATATAAAATATAAATTAAAACGGCTTCCATTGGATGAGTTTCTTACTTTATGCTATAGTCTTCTCTCGGGTTATACAAATTCTTCTATAGGAGTATACTGTCGCGTGGAAAATTAGGAAAGACAAAATTCGGGAAGACACAGCTCTCTCTTCTCTCTTGAGGTAATCCGGATTCCTGGGGCATCCGTGCCCACTCATCTGCTATGGAAGCTTGGACCTTAGTCTACACCCAAGATTACCGTAACAGAAAACTAAAAAGATTTGCGACCTCTCCAATCCGCCGTATATCATTCTTGTCCAAAATACGCCCTGGAATGGCCACCACTACCATCCTTACTGGCCACGGCCACGTTCTGGCAGATCTCTGGCATAGAGATCCAACATGTCCTCACTGCCCTCTCCTGGAGCGTAAGTACATTTTAAGGCAAGAACAAACTATAAATGATAAACAAAAGATAAGCAATGAGGGAAGTTTACAGAGTAGTAAAATATGAACATAAAAAAATGATACTCTGTTAATAAAATAATAAATACTTTGCTACAATATGATTGATCATGTACTCCTGTAAAAGGGTTAGTGATACCTGAAAGATTGAGAAGAATATACAATAAAGCAAGAAATTCACATTCTCAGAAACCGTTTTATTTATTATTTCATACAATCTCATTTTAAGAGAAAAGCATCCAGAGGTAAGTTTCCAGTATTAATATGTTATTAACTCAAACTTTCAGGCCTTGAAGTCCATCTACAGGAGTAATGTGTTGACTAACTATAAATTTTTAGGTAGTTAGTAATACTCCTGCAGAAGGGCTCCAAGGCCTGAAATCTTGAGTTAACAAAAGATTGCTACAAGAAATTTCTCCTTGGGAACTTTTCCCCCAAATGATATAACGGGTTATATTTTTCGAATAAAATCCAACAACCTGTATAACATGGGCATTTATGGTTTCCACAAGTCCATATCTCAGAAGAAGGCCAAGTGATACTCACTCCTCACTTTCTTACTGCTACTCTTTTTGTGTTGATTTCTTGCTTCCCTCTTTCTTATTATTATTATTTTTTTCTTTCTCTTTTTACTCTGTATATATCGCTATTTCCGTTGTCTCACTGCTTTGTTCTTATGCATACCTCTGGTGAATCCTGTATAGGGTCAGTGACCCTAAATAAAGGCTTTTTTGTTGTTGTTGTTGTTGTATAACATGGGCATGGTCTTAATCAGTATAGGAGCAGCAACGATTTTCTGACATTCTACAAGAGCCATGAAATGGTCCGAATTTACCAAAAGCTGGTACTGTTGCATATTTACCGATCCGATTCTTCTACGCAGATATTCAGTTTACGTTTTTTTTTTTAATTTTTAAATTAATATTACTCGCCTGAACGATTCCAAAATCACTTTTATTAGGCACCACTCAAAAGAGCAACCTAGTTTATGATATTTGCAACAATGAATAATATGTGAAGGTTATTCACATATTAAACAAAATGTTAACGTGGGATTCAATCCCGGTTCATGACTGTCGGGAATCGAGGGTGTTACTCACTTGTCCACCGACTTTTTTTATATACTCGCCTGAAAAATGCAAGATATGTTTATATAAAAATAGAAATTATTATAAAATTGAATTTAGAACAGATTTCTACAATATTACTATATATATGGATATTTTGACGGGAGGATATTGACCTATAAAAATAAAGGTCACCTCTCCCGTCAAAATTAGATGCCATCTATTGCGGCGATGGTCAATAGATGGCGTCTAGTTTTGACATTTATTTTGACGGGAGAGGCGATTCATATATAATAGATTTTAAAAATATATGTGTATCGGAAGAAAGATTTGAATTTTTAAAAATATTTCCTCATCTTTTCATTCTAAAACTTTCTAAGAAATAAATCCATCTAGTATCGCCTGGACTTCCACCGCCATTGTAGAAAAAACCAAAGAAACTTAGATCTGAAGGATAACCCGGTTAAAATTTTATTGATTCCGATTTTTTCAATAATTTTTATTTAAAATCGATATATCATATTTTACCTAAATAAAGCGTAATTTATATTCTTCCTCACCTCCTTCACTTCTCAGTGGTTAGTCAACTGCTCTCAATTAATTTCAATCAACACTTCGTCTGTGTTCTTCAGAATTGGCGGGAAACATGTTCTGAGGAACGGCTGATGATTACAATCCTGGCAGATTTCTATCTTCTAATGTGACTAATCAGCATTGTTTTAGGTATGAACACTTAGCTGAATATATTTTCTGTTAGGTATGAACATGTATTTCTCAAATGCCGACATTAAAAAAACGTCTCAATAAATGTCTGAAATTTGCATAAAGATTGAACCATTTTGCTGAAAGGAGTAGAGGACGAAAAAAAAAAGTACAAACACGTAAATTTCTCAGTTTAGCAGATATAAAGTTAACTCAAGTTGCTAGAGCGCAGAACACCAACTACCCAAATAGTTTTCCATTTTAGCACAATTTAAAATATACGAAAAATACTTTTAAACAGAAAATTATGAAAATAATACTAACCAATCATAGGCTATTTCTTCAATATAAAAGAGAAAAGTTGAAAATACAGAGTATTCTATAAATAAAAGGAAGGAATAGGAATATTTTCCTAGAAAATCCTCAGCAAGTTGCGTAAGACCTTTGAAAATTGCCCGACTCATATCGCCTGTCAAAAATTTTGCGAAATGATGACAATCTTCTTTGTCACCTTCCCCCCACGTTTTGTTAGCGTCTGACGCGAAAAGGCTTCGTTACGTCAATGGTTTTCATCTTTTGGCAGGAAATTCCTTCTTCTCCATTTGAAAACATTCTCACTTTCTTTCAAGAGATTCCATTTTTGTTGTTGTTCTCTTTTAAAATCTATTTCCAATTTGTAAAATGGGTTTCCTTGAAAAGGTATCTAGGTAAAGCTTTTCATGCTCATCTCTTACGGTTGTCTTATTTTTCAAAATGACCTTGATTTTTTTTTAACTTGTGCTTCTACTGGATGCTCTGGTCTGTGATGGCAATTGTAGTGTCGGAATGTCTAGAGTTTACTGATTTGAATTTGTAGTTTTTTTGTAACTCTTTGGTAGTGATGCTGCTACATACTGTTTTGTACCGATACTGTTACACACTACTACTACAGACTGTTACATACTTTTTGTACTGATCCCGTTACATACTGTTTTGTACTGATCCCGTTACATACTGTTTTGTACTGTTACCGTTACATACTGTTTGGTACTGATATCGTTACATACTGTTTTGTACTGGTACCGTTACATACTGTTTTGTACTGATACCGTTACATACTGTTTTGTACCGATACTGTTACACACTACTACTACAGACTGTTACATACTGTTTGTACTGATCCCGTTACATACTGTTTTGTACTGATCCCGTTACATACTGTTTTGTACTGATCCCGTTACATACTGTTTTGTACTGTTACCGTTACATACTGTTTTGTACTGATACCGTTACATACTGTTTTGTACTGAACCCGTTACATACTGTTTTGTACTGATACCGTTACATACTGTTTTGTACTGGTACCGTTACATACTGTTTTGTACTGATACCGTTACATACTGTTTTGTACTGAACCCGTTACATACTGTTTTGTACTGTTACCGTTACATACTGTTTGGTACTGATACCGTTACATACTGTTTGGTACTGATATCGTTACATACTGTTTTGTACTGATACCGTTACATACTGTTTTGTACTGGTACCGTTACATACTGTTTGTTCCGATACCGTTACATACTGTTTTGTGCTGATACCGTTACATACTGTTTTAGACTGATACCGTTACATACAGTTTTGTGCTGATACCGTTACATACTGTTTTGTACTGATACCGTTACATACTGTTTGTTCCGATACCGTTGCATAATGTTTGTTCCGATACCGTTACATACTGTTTGTTCCGATACCGTTACATACTGTTTGTTCCGATACCGTTACATACTGTTTTGTACTGATACCGTTACATACTGTTTGTACCGATAACGTTACATACTGTTTTGTACTGATACCGTTACATACTGTTTGTTCCGATACCGTTACATAATGTTTGTTCCGATACCGTTACATACTGTTTTGTACTGATACCGTTACATACTGTTTTGTACTGATACCGTTACATACTGTTTGTTCCGATACCGTTACATACTGTTTTGTACTGATACCGTTACATACTGTTTGTTCCGATACCGTTACATACTGTTTGTTCCGATACCGTTACATACTGATACCGTTACATACTGTTTTGTACTGATACCGTTACATACTGTTTGTTCCGATACCGTTACATACTGTTTTGTACTGATACCGTTACATACTGTTTGTTCCGATACCGTTACATACTGTTTGTTCCGATACCGTTACATACTGTTTTGTACTGATACCGTTACATACTGTTTGTTCCGATACCGTTACATACTGTTTGTTCCGATACCGTTACATACTGTTTTGTACTGATACCGTTACATACTGTTTGTTCCGATACCGTTACATACTGTTTTGTACTGATACCGTTACATACTGTTTGTTCCGATACCGTTACATACTGTTTGTTCCGATACCGTTACATACTGTTTTGTACTGATACCGTTACATACTGTTTTGTACTGATACCGTTGCATACTGTTTGTACTGATAACGTTACATACTGTTTTGTACTGATACCGTTACATACTGTTTTGTACTGATACCGTTACATACTGTTTTGTACTGATACCGTTGCATACTGTTTGTACTGATAACGTTACATACTGTTTGTTCCGTAACCGTTACATACTGTTTTGTACTGATACCGTTACATACTGTTTTGTACTGATAACGTTACATACAGTTTTGTGCTGATAACGTTACATACTGTTTTGTACTGATACCGTTACATACTGTTTGTACTGATAACGTTACATACTGTTTTAGACTGATACCGTTACATACAGTTTTGTGCTGATACCGTTACATACTGTTTTGTACTGATACCGTTACATACTCTTTGTTCCGATACCCTTGCATAATGTTTGTTCCGATACCGTTACATACTGTTTGTAATGATACCGTTACATACTGTTTGTTCCGATACCGTTGCATAATGTTTGTTCCGATACCGTTACATACTGTTTGTTCCGATACCGTTACATACTGTTTGTTCCGATACCGTTACATACTGTTTTGTACTGATACCGTTACATACTTTTCTGTACTGATAACGTTACATACTTTTTTGTACTGCTACTGTTACATGTTATTTTGTACTGATACCGTTACATACTGTTTGTACTGATAACGTTACATACTGTTTTGTACTGATACAGTTACAAACTGTTTGTTCCGATACCGTTACATACTGTTTGTTCCGATACCGTTAGATACCGTTTTGTACTGGTACTGTTACATACTGTTTTGTACTGATACCGTTACATGCTGTTTTTTACTGATAACGTTACATACTGTTTTGAACTGATACCGTTACATACTGTTTTGTACTGATCCCTTTACATACTGTTTTGTACTGATCCCGTTACATACTGTTTTGTACTGATCCCGTTACATACTGTTTTGTACTGATAACGTTTCATGTTATTTTGTTACATATATTTACAGCTAATTTGTACTTATAAATCTTTACAATAAATCTATAAAAGAAAAGCCTGCTCTCCCGTCAAAATAACGCAAAAAAAAAAACTTTCATATTCCAGCGGTCTCAGCAAACTAGCGGACTCGAGTGGGTGACAGAGCCACAACACCAGCTTCGGTCAAATTTTGAAAGCCCACCTGAAGACCATGATTTTAGGCTAATTACATTCAACAGTCGAGGGCGGGTTCTAATTTTATGATATCCACAAGTATTCACGAAATCTTCAAAATTTGCAAGAAATGTTTAGTTGTTAAAGTGGCAAAGCCAAAATTTAGGCCAAAGAATTGGCATAATCACTTTGCCAGATAAATCCTCTTTGATGGATTCTGAAGATGCCATGAATCCTTTTGTCGATCTCATGAAATAAAAGTCTGCCCTGGACTGATAAGGGCATTAGCCCGAAACCATGGTCCCAGGTGGGCTCTTAGAATTTGCCAAAGCTGGTGTTGTGACTTTGTCACCGATTCGAATCTTTGCCTTTATTTAAAAGGTAGAGGCGACCTTTATTTTGATTAGATCAAACTCTTTCCCGCAAAACTCGCATCAAATTAATATTTATTCTTTTTAAATTCCAAGACAAATGATTTTTTTTCTTCAAATACAGTATAACCTCCCTGAAAAGGACACCTAATTGCAGAGCCAAAGTGTCCTTTAGGGAGAGGTGTTTTATTACCTGAGAGTTTCTAAATAGTAAAAAATGGTAATGAAAAATTCCTTTCTAGAGAGGTATCCGCTAAAGAGAGGTTCTACTGTATACCACAAATATTCGATAAATCTTCACATGAATGACAAAACAATTTCAACAATGCAAAAAAGAAGAAGAGAGCAACAACACACAGCTGCGATAGAAACAATGTAAAAAATTCATTTATCTCCATTTACATATATCACTGGAAGATGACAACGAAGGAAGAAGGGACCACACACACTTCAAGGGACCAGCGACCATTGAAGGGGGGCCATTTTCCCAGGAGATCTGTTAAAAAACGAAGGAGGTAAATCTACGACCCCCCACCTTCAGTAGTGTAAACATCTTACGTCACCCTTAAAGGATACACCCTTAGAAGAACAGAGATCGGATATAGCCTGTCTTATTTGCAATTGTCCCAAAATGTTCGTGTTTTTCTTATTAGTTGGTGAATAATATTACAATTTGTTTAATGTATATGTTTATTCAATGCTCTTTTTCTTAATTGTTTATTTTATTTTTGACAATTCTGTTACCTACAATATGAATTATTGTAAATAGTTTCACGCGCAATTATCCAGATCGGATATAGCGTGTCTTATTTGCAACTGTTCCAAAAGTTCGTGTTTTTCTTAAAACGTTGTTTTTATTATTACTTGGCGAATAATATTACAATTGTATATGTATAATATTGCGAATTGTATTACGGCGAATGCATAATACATATTCCAGATAACTTCATTAAATCAATTTGCTTAACATATTGTAAATAACTATCTTTCCCATTATTCTATCTGCTTATGTTGTTGCTTATTTGTTTAATGTATATGTTTATTCAATGCTCTTTTTCTTAATTGTTTATTTTCTTTTTGACAATTCTGTTACCTACTCTACTACAATAATTGTAAATAGTTTCACGCGCAATTATCCAGATCGGATATAGCGTGTCTTATTTGCAAATGGTAATAAATAAATACAATTACTTTATACATAATACAAAGACATTATACATAATGGCAAATAATATTGGTATTTCAATTTTTGCAAGTGTTTATGAACTTTTGCGGCAACCTTGTATATATTTATTGATTAGCTTTTACTTTTTTTTTTTTTCATTTACAGAGACTCCTTAGTGAATCCATTTCTTTTCCTCCGATTTATCCAGACCAATCTATTGATGAGCTTGATTGTCTCAATTAAATTTTTCCTGTATATAAATTTCATCATTACAATAAAATATAATTAGCTTTAAAAAATAACATTGCTGATTGCTGGTACTATCACTGTTATTCCTGCATGTACCCTACATATCTATTCGAAGAATCTGTATAAGACCAAAAGGTCTTAATAAAGCTCAGTTGTTGTTGTTTGTTTATATATTTATTTATATTGCAAATTTAGTGTATTTCGAAATATTAATATATATAGTCACGACCGTCTGTCGTGGCCTCTGTCACGGATAATATACAGTTATCATCGTCATGCGTTCTTAATTCTGTCACCGTTTGCTTTTGGTTCAGTGGTAGAATGCTCGCCTGCCACGCGGGCGCCCCGGGTTCGATTCCCGGCCGATGCATTTTTTTTTTTTTTACAATTTTTAAAACTCATTTATATATTATACAAGAATGACATCCACGGCGCCAATTTATAATTGTAACGAATAGCATTTGAATAAAAGCATTTAATCGGGTAAACCGGGCGTTGCCCAGGTCATTCGGCTAGTCCCTATATATAGTCACGACCGTCTTTCCTCATCGGCCTCTGTCACGGATGCGCGCGCACAGGGAGGTCACGTGCTCGCCGGCAGCCAATAAATATTAAAAAAAAAAAAAAAAACTCCCTCGAGCCGGATTTGAACCAGCGACCTAAGGATCACCGTTTCAACAAAAAGCTTTTGTCCTCATCAGGAGCAAACAATAATTAAAATATTTGGCGTTAATCGTTAACTCATAAACTACTATACCGAATGTCACCAAATTTTCTACGTAACCCTTATTAATAACCCTTGGGATGGTTTAAGGCTAATTGTTTTAATTTTAGAAATTACTTTTGGTTTAAATTTAATGTTGTCTCTCTATAAAGAATATTTTTAACGCCTTGCCAAATGTTTTAATTTTTGTTTATTAATGTTTTGTTGTTCCTGACGAAGACAAAATCTCTCAAAATCGAAGAAATAGTTTATAGGTATATATATACCTATATATTATATTAACACTATGCGGCGCTGAGTTTGTGTATACAAAAATGTAATGCCTCGATAAAGGTTGGCGTTCAGCCAGCCGAAATATTGGCAAAATAAATATTTTTTAAAATTAAATCCAATATATGCCTTTTTATTATCTAATACCTATATACAGTGGACCCTCGGTTTACGAGCACCTTGGAGTACGAGCTTTTCGCAGTACGAGCAAAATTTTTTGAAAAATTTTACCTCGGATTACGAGTGAAATTTCTCATTACGAGCAACTCGTGATGGTTGCCCGTAATCGTGATGGATGAAAATTCACTGGGATCCCTCCCTTCAGATCAGATTCGGGAAATATGTAAAATGTGGGAAACTGTGCAATTATTCGTAGCAAGAAGAATTGCCCGAGTTTCAATTATTAAAAATAAGAAATTAGTTTCGCACTACGAGCGTTTTGGAGTACGAGCATGGCTCTGGAACGGATTATGCTCGCAAACCGAGGGTCCACTGTATATATATATATAGGTTTGATTCGAAACCATATTTACAGAAGAGCTTTTCTTGATGCAATTTATTGGAATTATATGTATACACCTCTGCAGACCTATATACTTATGTTCATAGTTCACTAAAAACTCCCATTTTTAGTAATCCAATATAATAGTAGAGCGGTCTAGAGATTAATTTGGCGAAACCGCTGAGAGGGTTCACCACTGATAAGCCAAGTCATTCAATAACTTATATCATTGCAATAAGGTCTGTAGAGATAATATTTGATGATTTATATAAAGAAACACATTACCAAAAGATTAATTGTTTCAAATTTTGTCGATAGATGGCATTAGAATTTATAAATGTAATTTATCTCTATTTATATAAAAAAGATCAAAATGTGTTTGTTTGTCTGTGTTTATCGTTAACTCTTAAACTACTATACCAAATGTCACCAAATTTTCTACGTAAACCTTATTAATAACCTTTGAGATGGTTTTAGGCTAATTGTTTTAATTTTATACATCACTTTTGGTTTATATTTATATTATCTCTTTATATATTTTATCTTGATCTTTATTTATATCACCACTTGTGACCGTTTATAGAACCGTTATATTAACATAAAGGTAACCCAGGCTCCTGGAACGTATCCTTAGATCGGTAACTTCCCGGGCCAGTTGTAACGTCCTCGTATTTATTGGTTGACGTTAATCAGCAAGAAGTACTTGGGAGTTTAAAAGAAAAGTATTTATTTCTTTTAAGCTAACATCGAATATCATATATTAATTATAAGACATTTTATTTACAACAACAACAACAAAAAAGCCTTTATTTAGGGTCACTGACCCTATACAGGATTCACCAGAGGTATGCATAAGAACAAAGCAGTGAGACAAAGGAAATAACGATATATACAGAGTAAGAAGAAAAAGAAAAAAAAAACAAGAAAAGAAAAAAAAAAAGCAAGAGGGAAGCAAGAAATCAACACAAAAAGAGTAGCAGTAAGAAAGTGAGGAGTGAGTATCACTTGGCCTTCTTCTGAGATATGGACTTGTGGAAACCATAAAACGCCGTAGCAATATACTTATTCTGGGTCATATTGTCAATTATTGATGGAAGTGAAGCACAGAGTTGCCCAGTTTTGAGCATAAGGGTTCTTCTTTCTTCTTTCAGAGCAGGGCAATCAAAAATATAGTGAGTGATTTCATTTTTTAGTTTTGAATTACAGAAGGTACAAGTCGGAAGACATTTTATTTATTTATTTCATCTCAATTTGCAGGGTGTTACATTCGAGCACATCTCGCGAGTCACCTTGTCCAGATTATTTACACATGGCGAGTTGTAATGCTGGAGTGGCCCCCTGAACCTTACAGGAGGGCAGTTGTTGGGTGTTTGACTGTCAGCTAGCCATTGGGTCCAGGTCGTCGGATTCGGTGGCTGAGGTCACCTTGATTTTGAACAATTTCTTGTATAGTTGGATTTGATGATTTTTGAAATTGCGAGAATAGTCTTGTCGCAGAGTCTTAATAAATCTCTTCTATATTAGGCTGGTAATTATATTATAAGACATAAGTTTACATGTGGATATATATTACAATAAGTCAAAAGGGCAACTGCACAGAGTACCATCAGTGATGTACTCACTGATAATTTACTACATAGCCATGCGCCTGCTGCCGTTACACCAGTAAGGATAGAAGAAGTTTGCTTTATGTGTAAAATAATATTTGTGATTTAATGATTTCATTTATTATATATAGATGGCGCGTTATCTACTTATATATTTGCCTTATTCTGTCTGTTTGTCTGTTTGTTTGTCTGAAGCTCACGGATGGGATTTTTCATAACCATCGGTGGTTCAGTGGTAGAATGCTCGCCTGCCACTCGGGCGGCCCGGGTTCGATTCCCGGCCGATGCATTTTTTTTTTTTTTTTACAATTTATAAATTGTAACGAATAGTATTTGAATAAAAGCATTTAATCGGGTAAAACCCGGGCGTTGCCCGGGTCATTCGTATATAATAATTGTATAAACGAATGCAAGACAAAATCACCGCGAATGTTTCTTTTTTTTTTTTAAGGCAATTTATTTTTAAGGCAATTATCGTTATTTATCGTTAATTTTTGTTTCGATTTTATTGAAAAAAAAAAAACGATATGGTGCCTTTAAAAAATGATCTTTATTACTATGCAGTTTTCTATTTAGTCAATATACCTAAATTCATGTTGCAAATGTAATTATCTCTATCGATTTAGTAGGTGAAATGCAAAAAAAAAAAAAATCGACATGATGAAATCTTTATGAAAATTCACATTTTTATTTTTATATTTTCAAGACACACACAGTTTGGGGCGGGACGTTTCACAAGAGAGACATCCACGGCGCCAATTTATAATTGTAACGAATAGTATTTTAATTAAAACATTTTAAAAACACACAGTTTGGAACGGGACGTTTCACAAGAGTGACATCCATGGCGCCAATTTATAATTGTAACGAATAGTATTTGAATTAAAACGTTTTAAAAATATATACGCACTCGGGTAAAACCCGGGCGTTGCCTGGGCCATTCGTCTAGTTGCTTTATATTGATTTATACCTAACTGGCCTTGTCCTTATTGTTTGCGGAAAATGTCTGGTAGATTAAATTGGCGAAACCGCTGGAAGATGAGAGAAGAGAAAGAAGAATCCAGAGAAGAGAAAGCCGAATCCAGGTGAGAGAGAGAAGAATCCAGATGAGAGAAAGAAGAATCCAGATGAGAAAAAGAAAAAACCAGATGATAGAAAGAAGAATCCAGATGAGAGCAAGCAGAATCCAGATGAGAGCAAGCAGAATCCAGATGAGAGAAAGAATAATCCAGATGAGAGAAGAGAAAGAAGAATCCAGATGAGAGAAGAGAAAGAAGAATCCAGATGAGAAAAATAAGAATCCAGATGAGAGGAAGCAGAATCCAGATGAGAGAAAGAAGAATCCAGATGAGAGAAGAGAAAGAAGAATACAGCTGAGAGAAAGAAGAATCCAGATGATAGAAGAGAAAGAAGAATCCAGATGATAGAGAAAGAAGAATCCAGATGAGAGAAAAATAATCCAGATGATAGAAGAGAAAGAAGAATCCAGATGATAGAGAAAGAAGAATCCAGATGAGAGAAAAAGAATCCAGATGAGAGAAGAGAAAGAAAAATCCAGATGAGAGAAAGAAGAATCCAGATGATAGAAGAGAAAGAAGAATCCAGATGAGAAGAAGCAGAATCCAGATGAGAGAAGAGAAAGAAAAATCCAGATGAGAAGAAGCAGAATCCAGATGAGAGAGAAAAAGAAGAATCCAGATGAGAAGAAGCAGAATCCAGATGGGAGAAAGAAGAATCCAGATGAGAGAAAGAAGAATCCAGATGAGAAGAAGCAGAATCCAGATGAGAGAAAGAAGAATTCAGATGAGAGAAGAGAAAGAAGAATCCAGATTAAAGAAAGAAAAATCCAGATGAGAGAGAAAGAAGAATCCAGATGAGAGAAAGCGAGAAGAATCCAGATGAGGAAGGAAGGAAAGCCACAAAGAGAGAAGGTGTAACAAGAGGAGGACCGTGTATGACAAAAGAATGGTTGGTGTCCATCCCTCAGATGCACCGCACAAGAAGGACGACCATTGGAGGCACGTGTGGATCTATACAATAGCGTACCATTCTTCGAACCCCGTCCTGGCCCTTTTTTTTTTTTTTCTTCTAAAATACGATCTTGCACTTCCTTTAGAGGACCCCCCAATATGGGTCAACCAATGATGTAACTATCTCTCCCTCACACCTGATGGCTACCGCCTTTATTCAAGAAGACCTTCTTTATCCCGGGATGTAATAGGAGCTAATGATGCTACTGGTCCTATAGAAATCCTGTTTAAGCCATCTTTTCACTTTTTTCTTCTTCTTACTTTTGCCTCTTTAAATAATAATCCTTTAATTTGATAGAGCATAAAAATACCTCTTTACATATCATATACATTTAATTAAAGACTTTTCATAGAGAGTGTGTCTTTGAATTAAAAATATATAAAGAGTATAACTTTGTTCATTAATTGAAATTTTGGTAATTGCTGGATATAATATGTTAGTAAGAATTATATTTGCACGATAAGTTATTCATATAAATCTCTTATTAACATGTTTTATAATCACCGATTTAACGATATTCTTAGAGTCTAGAATGAAATAAATTAAAAATGAACCTCGATATAACAATTAAAGAGAAATTATCATTTAAAATTGAATTATCACAAAATTAATCGGTGTTTTATCATCATTATGATTTTTTAATTTGTATTGTTTTATTATCTTAATACTTTTGTGTCTCTTTTTTTTCTATTTGTTCGCAGTTGAATACAAGCATGAAGATTATTCAATCTGCACTAAATGGTGGTTAAATATAACAACAACAAAAAGCTTTATTAAGACCTTTTGGTTCCCAGTAGAAGAGGGAATATAACAGTAATAGTAACACACACACACACACACACACACACACAAAAGCCTTTATTAAGACACACAGGTCTTACAGAGGATTCTCCTTGGGGTTACAAGACGGGGGAAACCTATGAAAGTGGGAAGTATACAAAGGGGTAAAAATGGAGAAATATTATATACACATGGTAAATATATACAGATTATTATTTGAATAATCCTATGGAAAATAAGAAAAAAAAAATGGAAATATGGATGGGAGAAGTGGAGAGCGAAAAGACAGTAATAGTAACAATTATCAGCAATGGTATTTACAATGTATCAAATAGAGGGAAAGAAGAAAGAAAGGGCTTGGCATAAACTTATATACAAGCAAAAATGAGAACAAGCAGTTCTTTTTTTAAAGAACAATATAATTAGAGTTAAACTCTATATATTTTGTTATATACAGTAGAACCTCCCTTTAGCGGACACCTCTCTACAAAGGACAGTTTTCATTTGCAAAATAACCATTTTAGAAACTCTCTGGTAAGAGGATTCCTCTCCCTAAAGGACACTTTGACTCTGAAATTAGGTGTCCTTTACAGGGAGGTTCTACTGTACTTATATATATACCACCACCATATGAAATTTATAAAGGATTGTTTCAATAGTTTTAATGGAGCAACAAACATCGATTTATTGTTTCATTTAAACAAACGAGATGAGAATAAGAAGATACTGTAGCATACGAGTATATTGATTGGTCAGAATATGGTCAATGGTCAAGTCAAAGGAAAATAGAATGGAAACATTTGAAATGTGGAACTGAAGGAGATTGGAAATAATAAGCTGAATTGACTGGTTGAGAAGTAGTCTTGATATGATTAGGGTAAAATAACGAGGCGTATGTTGAGAGAATAAAAATAATAACTTTTTTTTTTCAAAAAAGGTTACAAGTTTTTATCTACAAAGTGTAATGAATGGTCTATTTACATATTCTTATTTACAACTTCGAGAAATAATAACAGTAAAAGTAAACAAATATATTTGTAATTGTAATATTGAATCCTGGTCAGTGCTGTGGCTCTCGCAGATATGGTCCCCTGATGTCCTGTAGCTCTCCAGCAGTCTTTCTATGGCTTCTCCTGGTAGCTCCTCGGTAAAATGGTCCCCTGGCCTTGATCCATTCTTGTCTGTCGGGTCTCCTCTCATCTGCACTAGGTCGTTCTCCTGGATCTCCTCTATATATGGTCGTATATAATAATATAAAAAAGAGACATAGTAATTATATATAGATGAGACATATAATAAGAGGTAATTGATTGGTTAAGAAAGATCTGGGGGAAGAGAATGGTAGTGAGAAGATTTGGATTCCCTGGATGGGAAGCTAAAGAGAATAACTAAAGATAGAGGAGCATGACGTGACTGGAGACCGGGAAGTTGCTCAAGAACAGAGAAACTGAAGAAGAAACCTGTGTAGTTAATATAAGGAAAGTACAGTAACACAAAGCAATAACGCGCCATCTATACATATAAAATGAAAGGATTTAAAAGCGCGAATGTTTCTTTTATACAAAATACAAACTTCTACTGTCTTTTGTATAAAAGAAACATTCGTGATTTTAAATCCTTTCATTTTATATGTATAGATGGCGCGTTATTGCTTTGTGTTAATTTATGCCTAACTGGCCTTGTCTTTATTGTTTGCTGAAGAGCATTGCTCGATGCAAATATTTGAATGTTATTCTACTGTCATATAAGCTTATGTCCATCATTTTCTTGAAAACCCTTTCTGAGATTCCATCCTTCGGTGCTGCGTATATAAGCAGAATCGTCCATTACAGTATTAGAGCTCTTAGAAGCGGTCTGGTGGATTAAATTGGCGAAACCGCTGGGAGGGTTCACCACTGATGAGCCAAGCCCTCCCAATATATTTTTCCTCGCAGTAAGGACAGTAGAAGTTTGTATTTTGTATAAAAGTACAGAGTTATTATTTTTCTGAAAGTCTTAAGAACCAGCCTTTATGGTCGTTGAGGTACATTCTGCACCACGCTGTAGAGGGCCAACAGCCTGAAACGAGTATGTGTTTGGCTTTTCTTGATTTCAACAATAAAGTGTATTTGGTCAATATATTGGAATGAAAAAAAAAATCACCTTTTCCCGATTTGGTTAGTTGATATTTATTCTGATATAAGAAATAAGCCATCAGCAACTTTCAACTTCATGAACAAGAAATGTTTTTTTTTCTTAATCCATATAAGACGATTTTTTTTTTTAATCATAAAAAGGGTTTCGTTTTAAGAAGTTCTATTGAAGAAACTAAGAAGAGTTAGTTCGTTTTGGAAAGCTTTTCCTAATAGAGAGTGTTTATTATAGTGCATAATAAATATATAATTTATACATTAAACACTTGTACAATTCGGTAGAAGGGGGAGCCAATGGTATGCGGACAAAACCAAAATTTCCTCTTATCACGGAATTTCCCAAATACGGCATGTGGCAACATCAATGCGGCCTCGTAATTCAATTTATATTTCTTATTTCGTTGAAAACGCAGCCGCTTTTGTAATTACAAATTAAAATATAGCTAAAAAACTTGTTATATACAAATAAAGGACTCTCGTCAATTCACAACAAGATCGGTATTATCCACTCCTACCTCTAAAAAATACTCTCATTAAAAGGAAAAATCAGCACCTATATTCACATCCTATCCATTAATATCCTATGGGAGAAACTACTCTGATGATAGTTCAGGAAATGAATTTAGCGTCAATCTAACAATCTAACAACAATGGGACATCATCTCCAGAAAGTCAGAAATGCAGAATTACAGTGAGAACATAAGTATAGATTAAGAATAGCTACCACACCACTTTCTCACATCTAAGAGAATCAATGAGAAGACGTTACAAGATTATAAACCTTACATAGGATGGATATTTAAATAAAAAGGCATATATTGGATCAAAAAATATCATTTATTTGTTGTTGTTGACACACATTAAAATGTTATAATACCTTGATAAAGGTTGGCGTTCAGTCAACTGAAATATTGGTAAAATAAATTATATTTTGATCCAATATATGCTTTTTTATTTAAAGATTTATTTATGGATTGCTCTATTTTCAATAGGATGGATATTTGTACAATTGTTTCTGTAAATTGGGAGTTTCACGACCTGTCTGTGATGGTGGTTCTCTGGATAGATATAACTTTTTTGTCGATTGATCTTCTAAAATCCTTGTGGTCTTTTTGTGCGAAAATAAAGATAAAAACACAAAATGTTCGCAGAAACAACAGATGTTTTCAACAAAGTAATGGAAACATAAATAGTTCGCAGAAATAACAAATATTTTCAACAAAGTAATAAAAACACAAAAGTATTACGAGAAAATCCCACAACAGTTCAACAATGAAAGGAAAACACAAAATGTTTTGCGGATATTTACAACAAATGTTTTCAACAAAGAAAAAAACACAAAAGGATCACGAGAACCCTACAACAATTCAACAAAGTAAGGAATATACTAAATGTTTCTCGGATATTTACAATATATTTTTCAGCAATAGTATTAAAAACATAAAAGGATCACGAGAAAACCTTTATAAAGTTCAACAAAGTAAGGAAATAACTAAATGCTTCACGGATATTTACAACAAATAAAAACACAAAATGAACACGAGAAACCTTACAACAGATAAACAGAGTAAGAGAAACAATAAATATTTCTAAAGACATTTAATAAAGCGAAGAGACACAAGCTATTTCTGGATATATTCACCAAGCAAAGAGCCAAGAAAACAAAAGCAGAACGTGACCTTCCAATACCACAGTTATGACACAGGTGTCCAACCTAACGATGACATTTTTCACATTTTACAGCCATTTTTGATCGTTAATTTTGGGTGATAAGTGATTCGTAGTTTGACAAACGGTCGAGAAGGTTCCCTTATTTATTGTGTGCCAGTCAAGTCAATGGTCATTTTATATTTTAAAAATGATTTATTAATTTTACTTATATAAATGGACAGCTTTTGACATGTAACCTTTCCTCAACCTCCATATTTAAATCTACAAATACCTCTCAAAAGCGAATGATCTAATAAGTAACCACTATCTATCATTTCTTGTAAAAAAAACAACAGATTTCTATCTTCTAATTTAACCTCTAGTAAACGTCCACATTCAGGAGAGACCAGGAATTACTTTGTTTTCTTTCTTTTATAGCGATTTCTCTTTGGTAAGGTAAAAATATCATATTTTTTTCAGGGATAAATTTCTTTTAAAACATTTTAATTCGCAAATCTCTAACTTTCGGCCACGAAAGCCCTTCTACAGGAGAAAAAAACACGATAAAATAAATCGTCAATAGAACAAGTGTTGAAGTAAAATAAAGAAAAATTTTTTATCGTGTTTTTTTTTTTTTTTCTCTTATAGAAGGACTTTCGTGCCCTTGGTTAGCGATCGAGAGAGTAAAATTTTTGACAATTTCAAATTAATTTAAATCAATAACACACACACACTCACATACACTCTTCGGCGGGTCCGGCCTTGAGGACGACGCCCTTTCCATCCTGGCGTCGGCAAAGTTGCGAATTTATCGTTACTTTGTCCAGGTTGGGCTCGGAGAAGCGGTGGAGGACCCGCTCATTGCCTGGTCCAGGACCCTCCAGCGACGAGGTCTTCTCTCCTCATCCCCCATCTTGTAAAATATATGTATATATCTTCTCTCATCTTTATGTAATATAGTTCTTCTCTCTTTGTTTTGAAATTGTGTAACATTGTCTAGAAGACATTAAATAATTTTTAATTGTCAATTGTCACACATACACACACACACACACACTTGGTATAATCTCGATAAAACTAAATCATCTTTCGGCAAACTCAAGAACCGAAAACTTCTGTTTATTTATTTTTTAACTAATAAAAATGGCCTGTATTTTGATACCTCAATGCTTATTTGGTATTTGCTTTACAAATAAAATGTATTAGAGTAATTTTGAAAAAATCGGAGGTATTGCACTCTATAAGGAAGGAAAAGCTCACGTTCTCAGTTTTTCTTGGCTAAAAGAAAAAAAAAAGCCGAATATATTGTACCATTCCGAGGTACATTGACATCGGGGGAGATCGAGTGGGACGATGGCCTCGAACTGTAAGAATTCTTGTCAAAGATTGGATCAGGAGAAATCCTGTCTCGGGAAATGTCAATGAATTCATTATGAGTGCGATGCATCAGCGCTCCATCTGTTATAAGGTATTCAAACTTTCATATCACGAGTGTTTAAGAATGACTTTAGGTCGTAAAGGTTTAAAAAGAAGCACTGGACGTTATATTACCAAAGCTCATATGCAACAGAGTGTCATAAAACCGAATATTTTATTGCAGTGTTACGCGATAAACGGTTACCAAAGGATGCTCTTCACAGATTAAAATTATTTTACTCTTGAAGAGTAAAAATGATAGAGTTTATGACAAAATTACTTGAGAAGCTCGTGAAGTGACTCCAAAGGTACAAAGATTCCCAATCTCTGTGATGTCTTATAATGATACTGTAGCAAATAATTTATTAACCGAATATTAATTTTGATATTTATATTCTGTAAATTTCCCTCATTGTCACTTATATTTTATAAATTTTAATTTGTTCTTACCTTAAATAAATTGCCGTGTCATCTTAAAGTTTGTCTTTCCTAATTTTCTACAGGAAAATATCACAAAGCTCCATTTTTGAGAGGAAAATGTGTTAAAATTTCAGCAAAACATGTATAAAGTAGCCATGATGGAGATACATGTCAAATATCTTTCGTCATTCTTAGTTGAACATCAAAATTGAGGATCATTTTTTGGTTAGAAGTTTGTTTGGAAAATATATGGCTACATAAAACAATATTTCCAGTAACTCGCTCCCACTCTCTCAAGGGAATCATTCTCAAAATTAGAGTTTCCGACAAGAATCTGTTCATAAGGCTAAGATCCCTCAGGAGTAACTACAAGAAGAGGTATCAGATTCCATATCACCAGATGATGTGACATCCAAAAGACCATATGGACCTCAAGTAGTCTCGACCTCATTCCTTTGGACTACAATTTGCCATCTATCCTTGAGGCATGACCTGCAATAAAAAAAAAGACACATTGATCTTGAAAGTTAAAAAGATCTCTTGCTCATTCACTGTGGAAAATTTGAATTAAAAAAATCAAAAGTTAGAAAGAACTATTACGTATAAAAAGAGGGAAACCTAACTAAACAAGTCAGCTTTACTATGCTAGGTTTCATTATAAGAACATTGCTACCATCAGACCAAATACTTCCAATTTGACGATTGTAATAATGATGCTATATTGAAAATTTACACATTGGTTTTACTTAGTTGAATTCGTGTTCTTGATACCTTTCAAATTGAAGATTCCACATTCCAAAAGAACACACACATTAGCATTAGATAAATATATTCGGTGTTTATACCAGCAAGATCTCTAACGACGGCAAGTTACGACAGGCTATCTCACTGACGGGAGCTCCGCCTGGAGACACACTAAATAGAGACAGACAGAAAGGATGAGTTGGAGATTAAGGGCAAATCCCCAGCCGCAAAGATTCACCCCACCTCGGTCAAAAGGAAGGAATCCCCCCCCCTGATGATGTGAGGGGGTGGGGGGAGGAGTCACTGACCAATGGGAGCAGGGGAACGGTCAGAGTGGGGGGCCAGGGGACCATTCGTTCTTGACCACTGACCAACTGACCGCTAGTCACATCGCCTCTCGGCTATCAATCGGATGACGGTAAGTTCCTTCCGTATTTCTCCTACCTTATTTACATACTCTCTTACATACTGTAATTTCCTATCTCTATTTGATTTAGTATTATGGGTTTAAGGGAATTAGTACTTTTTTGTCGTACTGATCTATGTACTATGATCTTTGTAGCTAACTGTATTCTCTTTAAATACTTGTGAAATATCTTTATTTGAGATAATTATTAGGTCTGAATATGAATAAATAGTACGTTTTTGATGTGTTGATTTGTGTACTAATTTTGTAGCGAACATGTATTATTTAAATACGTGGATACTGTTTATCTTTATTTTTTATTTTTGAGATGAATATTAAGTAAAAAAAAGATAGGTCTGAATTAATAAATAGTACGTTTTTGTGTGATGTGTTGATCTGTGTACTAATTTTGTAGCGAACATGTATTCTTTGAATACTAGGAGACTATTTATCTTTTTATTTTTTTTATTTTTGAGATGAATATTTAGTAAAAAAGTTAGGTATGAATGAATAAATAGTACGTTTTTGGTGTTGATTTGTGTACTATTATCTTTGAAGCTAATTGTATTCTTTAAATACTAAGCGGGAGTATATATATATTTATACATTTGAGATTTATTATTTAGTAATTTAGGATTATGAATGAATAAATAGTACGTTTTTTTTAATGTTGATCTGTGTACTATGAATATGTAGGGAACGGTAGCCTTTAAATACTAGGGGAGAATATTTATTTGTGAGATCAATTTAGTACTGTTTAAGTTGTGATTAAGATAGTGAAGTAATGTTGATCAGTGAACTTCTTTGTAGCGTTCTATGTATATCTCTTTTGAAAGTGACTAGGAGTATTTTTCATTTGATGTTTTCTCTCTATCATTTAATACTGTTTTTGTTTTTTATTCGATCTCTTATTATATATATATGTTTCCTCACCCTGTAACTTATATACTATAGAGGAAGGTCAATAATGTCTCCATAAAATCGTAATACTTTCTGTCGATGATTCAAACTCTGTACATTTTTTATATAGGAACATAGCTCGTTGTCGGATTCAATACTGTTAGGCTTCTCTTGTGGCGTTATCTTTAGAACGTTTCACGATTTTGCGTGTCATCCTTGCGCAGGGGCAATTGCTAATCTTTTCTGTATCCTTCCTATTGTAGTAGTTGTACCGTGGTATCACAGGGGCCATGCTAATCTTCTCTGTATCCTTCCTATTGTAGTAGTTGTACCGTGGTATCACAGGGGCCATGCTAATCTTCTCTGTATCCTTCCTATTGTAGTAGTTGTACCGTGGTATCACAGGGGCCATGCTAATCTTTTCTGTATCCTTCCTATTGTAGTAGTTGTACCGCTATATGATACTTCTATACAAAGGACAGTTTTCATCGCCAAAATTTCCATTTTACTATCTAGCTGCTCTTCGCTAAGAGGACACCTCTCTCTCTAAAGACACTTTTGTTCTGCAACTAGGTGTTTAGAGGGAAAGGTTCTACGGTTACTAATATAATAATAATTATAATAATTGACATTTGTTGTTAAAACAATACTTGTGCAAACATTCACTCGGAAATAACCCGGGCGAAGTCGCATCATTCGGGTGGACTTTAATAATCTTACATTCCATTCACATAATATACGACAACCTTCAATCCTAAGTTTTGCCATTCTCGTTGGAACATTACACAGAGTAGCAATGGATGAGCTCTCGTGTTTGAAAATTATCTCTTGTATATAATTATCATTATAACGCGTCACTATACACCAAAACCTCGCTTTGTGTCGTTTCGTTTTGCGTTTTTTTTCGAAGTTGCGTCGCTGCTTAATTTTCACTGTGCGTCGTTAGATTTTCGAAGTTGCGTTGTTTTGGATTCGAGTCTTTAATTTTTTATTTTATTTTTCCCTAAATTATGGCAACACCTTTGTTTTTGATTGCGCCTTCGCATATTTTCACTTTGCGTCGTTTCAATTTGCGTCGTGTTTTTTTTAACGTAACCCCGACGCAAAGCGAGGTATGGGTGTATTTAGCGAATTAAAACATAAAACGCGAATGTTTCTTTCGCATTAAATTTAAATCAAATTATATCATTTTGTTCTTGTTTTACATTTATAAATAATACTTTGTTTTGTATATTTAGCTATATTAATAATAAATAATATGCACAAAAGTGTTAAAAGATTACGAATTCATACTTCATAAGTTTAATAATTGATTTTAATTTAACAATTCTAGCATATATTTGATACATTTGATGCATGGAACGATCTGATCTTCTCCATGGACAAGACACCATTGTGATACATCTAGGGCCAGGTATTTATTTTTAATAAGGAATATCCAGGGAACTTGTTGGCTGCTCCTGTGCTAGAGTTGGTAGAAACTGGCAAAATAGTCGCTCTACGAAAACACAGAACGACGTGTTTAACAAATAATACACACTTCGTACTATAGAAGCATAGGGCGCCTCTCCCGTCAAAATAAACGTCAAAACCTGACGCCATCTATTGACCGTCGCCGCAACTAGCGGCCTCAGGTCGGTGACAAAGCCACAACACCAGCTTTGGCAAACAGAGAAGCGTCCACCTAGAGACTATGGTTTCGGGCTAATGGCCCTTCGTATATAATAAACTTCGTACTATATATAATTACTATTTAGATTGAAAAAAGGTATAGTATGATTCGATTGTCAGAACGCCAGTCTTTATCAAGGTACAAGGTTGTCCCACAAAAGTTCGTAAACACTTGCAAAAAAATGGAAATACCAATATTATTCACCGTTATGTATAATGTCTTTGTATTATGTATAAACTAATTGTATTATTATGTATTCGCGCCGTAATAATATTATTCACCAAGTAATAAGATAAACAACGTTTTTAAGAAAAACACGAACTTTTGGGACAACCTTGTAATATAATGGATTTATTTGGGTCTAATTGAAATCGGCGCCACAATGCATTAACAATTTCAGTTTTTGTCATAGAGTTTTGCGATCGTAGGTACTTATGGCCTTAAATTAAATTATTTTTCAGGAAGCTTCTAGGACAAGCTTTTTTTGGTCGTTGAGGTACAGCCTGCTCCACGCTGATAACAGCCTGAAACGCGTACATACACTCATAGATAAAACCTAAAGAAGTTGTACCTTTCAGCATGTATATCGGGATTCAGACAATAACTCTGAAAGATATTACAGTGACCTTTATTGAAGACTTACAAACAAAACTTAAGGAAGTTGTACCTTTCAGCATGTATATCGGGATTCAGACAATAACTCTGAAAGATATTACAGTGACCTTTATTGAAGACTTACAAACAAAACTTAAGGAAGTTGTACCTTTCAGCATGTATATCGGGATTCAGACAATAACTCTGAAAGATATTACAGTGACCTTTATTGAAGATACACGAGATAACCAAGTGTGAACAAAACAGTCTGTCTCCTTACAAAAATAGACGACCGGTAACATCAAAGACTTCACACTTCCTTAAGTTTGTTTTGTTCATGAGTGTCGTTGGCTTTTCTGGATTAATGAAAAGAGGGTATTTGGTTAATATTTGAGGAATAAAACATGGGTTATTTTCTGTGGTTTATTCCTTTATATATTATTTAAATACTTATTATCTATTTTTTATACTTCCCAACAGTGGGGTCGGTGGAAGGATGGTATAAACCGTTGGTTTTCCACCGCTACGACCCGGGATCGAATCCCGCATTGGGCACTTTTTTCTAAAAAAAAAAAAATCTCTAATGGCCCCCGATTCTTGTAAAGGTTCTTGCCCCCAGCGAGTGCAAGTAACCAAACAGGGCTCTGGCAAATTTGTAGGTGCAAAAGTCGAACCGCTTTTCGGTGTACTTACAGTAAAAACAATCGCTAACTTCTATCCACCATTATTATACCACGTGCACTAAATACTTCCTTACTTGATATTTACGTTATATATGCTAATTTAGAATCTAGTTGGCGAGACGCAATACAAAAAAGAATTTTAGATTATCAATGATAGCCATTTATTTAATTAAAAAATCTGTATGTGAATATATATATATATATATATTGTTTTGCTTATCCCTTTGCACTTACAAATGTGCCAGAGCCCCGTTTGGTTACTTGCACTCGCTGGTGGGGTTGGACTTTTGCAAGAATCGGGGGGGGGGGGGGGGGGGGCATTGGAGCATTTTTTTTTTAAACAGAAAAAAGTGTCCAATGCGGGAATCGAACCCGGGTCCTAGTGGTCGAAAACCAAACGGTTTAACCAGCCTTCCACCGACCCCCATATGTGAATATATGAATAAGATTAATATATGATATTCCCTGATGGAGATCCTGTCCCTGGCCTCCCCAGCCTGGTCATAGTGGTTTGTATATATTACGCTTTACGCGACCATTGGGGTTCAAAAAAGCATTTTTATTTTGGTTAGCAGCCCCGTAAATATAAAGATATTTCCGTTCCTGTATGTAAATATGTTTTTTTTTTATTTTTAATTTGACTCTTGACTAGCGATTTAATGTTTGCAAACAGATGTAAATCAATATATCTCGGATAGTTGGCGAATTTTACCCGGGTAGTTGACGTTCTGCGCTCCAGGAACCTGGGTTATATCTTAGGTGACAATTTAGTACGTAACTCCAGGAATCCGGCTTACATCAAGAGAGAAATATAGTTTTTTTACACGTTCAACCAACTATTCAAGAAATTATTCAAAAAAAAAAAAAAAAAGCTACGTTAATCCTCGATTCCGACGTCCTGGTCCTTATGATTAGTTAAAATTTAGTTTATAATTAGTTTAAATTAGTTAGACACTATTTGCCCACCTGTAATGTGAGAATTTAATCATTTTTTACCCTAAAAACGTGCTTCAAATTTATATCAGAAGGTCCATAATTTCCCTCATTCTAAGTTCTAATGAAAAAAAGCTAAAATTTTTGTCTCATGACGGCTCTTCAAAATTAAAAAAGTAGAAAATTCAAAATATTTGAACTAGAGAGAGAGAGAGAAATTGCACTTTCAATGATCTGTGTAAATATCATGTCCACGCTTTTCATCGTTTCAGAGGAGGGATAAGAGACAGACCAACTGATAGAAGATATTTGCATATTTCCCTAGGGTTGTTAGTTGCATATTGGGAGATATGTAAATATTATCACCATCTATCGTATTGAAAGATAAATAACAAGCAAAACACAACAAAAGATACGCATTGCTCATAGTTCTAGTTGCAATATTAGTTTCAGTTTTCTATCTCTATATAGCAATTCTATTATTAAAAAAAAAAAAATCATTATCATATATACAACAATATTGCGGATGTACCCGGCTTCGCCCGGGTTTTACCCTAGTAAAGGTTTGTCTAACGAATCTCTCGATAAAGTGAACATTTTTTCCCGGTCCCTTGAAAAATACTCGATAAGTTGAATAAAATCAATATTAATTGGTTTCCTCGGTAATTGGAGGTTAAAGGAATAGTATCTTGCCTTGGAATTGTATCATTATTCTTGTCTCAAATAAATTGCCGTGTCATCCTGAATTTTGTCTTTCCTAATTTTCTACATTACAAAATCCTCGTATCATCATGATAATATTTAGAGCAGATTGTTGAATTATAACAGATAAATTAGAATATTTATCTTGATTATTTTTAGGCGAAAAGTTATTTCAAAAATTTTATTTGCTAGAAACCTTCCCAGTACTATACTAAATAACTTCCCAAAGTTTCATGGCGTTCCAATGAGTGGTTTGGTCAGGCATAAAGGACACACACACACTTACATTCATTTATATATATATATAGATATGGCGGGAGGATGATATTCACGTATCAAAAGAGATATCTCTCCCTTTAATTATGTATCAGGACGATGCAATGTTTTTTCATTCCCCTAGTAAAAACCTTTAGTAAAAACAACTTACTAGTTTTTTACTGGAGTGATGAACAAGGCAACGTTCTGATGCGTAATTAGAGGAAAAGGTGTTTCTTTCAGAATAATATAGACATATATAGTTGCATAGACGTAGCATTTCGTACTGATGTTCAACATGGTGAAGACTGTAACTCTTCCAACCACCTTATTTTAACGCTAAGTATGAAGAAGAAAATATGCTAATGTCATAAGAAAAAGAGATTGCTCTTAAATTTTGCTACACATGTAAACATTAGGAATAAATTAACACAAAGCAATAACGCGCCATCTATACATATAAAATAAAAGGATTTAAAATTTATGTATAAAAGAAACATTCGCGCTTTTAAATCCTTTTATTTTACATGTAAACATGATAATCATGATGGTTGAAGGTTATGACAGCTTTTACTGTAAGTACACCACATGTCTATATAAGTAAAAACTGGCGAATTTCGCACTTAGAAGATGTCAAAGACACCTTTTAACCATTAGAAGGTTAGTACTCCATCATATGAAAATATAACATCGGTCTTTTTAACTATATCTATCTTACATATACACCTGTCAGACCTTTCCAAGAAGAAGTTTCTGCTACATGGCCTTCAACCAGTCTGACGTGTGGCAGTATTGATGACACATGGGAGAATATCAATAAACTCTCCCCCTCCCTGTTTTTTAATTAATGTCTGGAGGTTTTTCTAACTTAAATGAACGATTCAAAGTGTCACAGCAGTACCCCGTATCTCATGTCGTGTTATTGGAGGGACCTTATCTGTACCTCGCAGGAGATAAGTCTTTGAAGATGATAAAGCACAATTTGGATTATAGATTATAATAAAAGAAAACAAGACCTAATCCAAATAATTTATTAGTGTGTGACGTTTCGGCAACAACATTGTCACCATCATCAGACAAAATAATAGATAGTTCTATTCTTTTGTCTGATGATGGTGACAATGTTGTTGCCGAAACGTCACACACTAATAAATTATTTGGATTAGGTCTTATTTTCTTTTAAGTCTTTGAAGAGATTTGTGTATTTCTTATCTCTATGTTGATAGATTTTGTCCGACAAAAATTTCGTGATTTACTACGTCAATTCAGATACAGTTTTCTGGATTCTTTTATAGGATTCTGCAGCGAGCCCAGAACACATCACATCGGGCATTGCCGAACAGACATCTACACCAACCCAGCTGTGGTCATCGAGGCGATAAAGAGGCCTTCAGGATCTGGTCTAGACTTGAAGTCCAGACCTGGGACAAGAAAAAAAAAAAAACAGTTTTTACTTTATCGTAGAATATCTTTTTTTAAATTCTGCTGGGTCGTTATCATCGAATAGCGTTATCGTATACCATTCCATTACACGAATACGTTACGATTCATTACACGATGTGAAACTTTTCAGAGAGGTTTGATGTAAGGTAACTAATTTGCATAATTTTGAGTTAGAGAATGCTAACAATAATAATATATTAATGATTTACTTATAATCATTTGTGCTCTATAATATTAATAATAATAATTATCAAAAATCACACGCAAAGCTTTATTAAGACCACCGGTCTTATACAGATTCACCACAGGAAGAAAGGAATCATAGATGGAACTCCTATACTCCAGGCAGCGCAGCACCCAACAACAGCCTCCAGGTCCGACGTATGTCCAATGAAATAATTATAAAATCATAAAACATATTATAAATTTATAATTAAATGGATTTCTATTGTCCTCAAAGAGTATATGTCCACCCCAGTTCATTTAAAATTTATTTTCCAGGATATCAGCTTCAGTATCGGTATAAAAATCCAATCTTCTTTCTTATCACCACTCAATCATATTAGGGTATCAAGCTTGTAGAGCTGGAGATCATGACTGGGTGAAGTAGAATATCTTTGTCATTAAGACTGGGAGCACTACTCAGTGGCAGGCCGACTTAGCTCCAAAAGAAATGGCCGCCTCTGACATGAGGAACAGACGCCATGTGCAGCTGCTCCTAACATGGAGTACAAACGCTGCTCATCCTGTATCCCTGGATTAGGAGCCTTTACAGGGTACTATCAGCCGGGCCAGCTGAGCCCAGGTTTTTTAGAGAGCTTGTTACTGCTCCCCTTCTTCCTTTTTCATCCGGGCTTGGGACTGGCAAAGTTACTGCAATATTACAGCTGTTATGGTAGATTAAACTGGCGAAACCGCTTGGAGGGTTCATCACTGATGAACCAAGCCTTCCTATTATATTTTTTTCATTGCAGTAAGAGGGTAGTAGAAATTTTTTTTTTTTTTTTTTAAAGAATCATACGCGTCAAAAATAGTTTAAAATTTCTGATACCAGATGGCGTGCTAATGCATCATGTTTACATTTGTTAAAAACAACATTCATTGGGGAAATATGCATTTAGGTAGAGGACATGGACATGGATGGAGCATTCAGCTAAGTTAAAAATGTAAACTTATGACTATTATTAACCACGTGCGAAGGTAGCATTCTAATTTTCAATAAGTGAAATATATTTTACATATTGACAGGAATAGCTCAAGTGGGTTCCATTTATGACAAACTAGCCGAATGACCCGGGTTTTACGCGAGTGCGTATATATATATATAAAAAAAAATCAAATACTATTCGTTACAATTATAAATTGACCTCGTAGATGTCACTCTTGTGAAACATTCCGCTCCAAACTGTGTGTGTTTTTAAAATATAAAAATGTAAATTTTCACAACGATATTTAAAAATTGAATCATTTTGATTTTTATATGAATATATTTTAAATCTGATATATACTTAATATGAGGATAGCTAGCGATTTCTTGCCCTTAAGCCGTCATTCGTGAAATGTATTTTACATATTGGCAGATGATTGGTCACCAATACAGATCAAGTAAGTTATGACAAATTAGGGGACTGTTTCTCAGGGGTCTTACGCAACCTTCGGCCGCCCCACCCCTGCTAATCCCCTGCCAGACGGCGCCTGTTCTGTCTGGGAATCCAGGGATCAAACCCTTTGATCTTCCTTCTGTTTGTCCCCTTGTGACATGTCGCTTGACTTTGGTCTCTTCCACGTATTTGTCACCTTTGTTTGTCCCCTTTCTTCTCTGTGTACCTTTTTACCGCGTTGTCTTCTCTGATGTCAAACTGGGACGTTTTGGTTTGTTTTAAGATATGCGGTTGAATGCTACTCTTTTTGTGTTGTTTTTCTTGCTTCCCTCTTTCTATTTCTTGTTTTTTTTCTTCTGTATATATCGTTATTTCCTTTGTCTCACTGCTTTGTTCTTATGCATACCTCTGGTGAATCCTGTATAGGGTCAGTGACCCTGAATAAAGGCTTTTTGTTGTTGTTGATATGCGGTTGAATGCTCTTAGCATTTTTCTCTGACATAGTCTCACTTTTGATTCTTTGCCTAGTTGATTGTGTTTGTTTCAACATAATGATTATGCACTTTTGGTTAATGTGTAGGTTTAAGGTCTTCATTTTATCATTCTGGAGACTTATTTTTCTGATAAATTTTCACTTTTTTTGCCGAGTTTTGGCTGTCAAAGGCTGCATTCTTTTCTTTTTTAAGCTGATGGTGGAACACACTTTGATATAATCTAAAGACTTTATTTTAAAAGTATCGATTGATTTTTCTTATGATTTGTTTATTCTCTCGACGTTATCCTATTTCCTTTACTTTTTGCACATTGGCTAAGTGTAAATATGAATTTTGATATTAAAAATATTTTATTATTGATCTTTTTTTAAATCTCTGCACGTTTTCTGACTATTTGAAATTTTTGTCTTTTTAGATAGAAATCGTTCACGAGTGTTTGCTTTGTGTTATCTTAAAATATTTTTATATTTACCCTTTGCCGAAATTCTGTTATCGAATACTACGTTCTTTTGTTGGATGACTTTGCACTTTTTTTGATAATTTGGCGGCTTTTGTTTTTTAGGTATCAATTGATAACGATTGTTTGATTTTATTGTTCTCTTCACTTTTTACTCGTCTTACAAGATTTAGAACAGGCCACCTCAAGCCATTGAAGATAGAAAATAACGAAAAAATTACCCCACATGTCCAAAATGTATCTTGGCACCTGCAGCTACAGAACAAATTTTGGCTTGCATTAGATGAACTATAACAGGACCTTTGGAAGAGACTGCTGCTTGTCATCAAACAGCTCGAAGAGCATGGACTCATGGAATTCGTGTAATCTTTACACAGGGGGATAGGAAACAACCTTTTACTCTTTACCGAATTGAAATGTGTTCTTTCTAATAGTTTGAGACGGCTATTTTTCGCTGAAGTATTTTCGTTCTTTCTCTGATTATGCAAATGAAAGTTGCTGATGGTTTGCATCATCTTTCAAATCTTTCTTTGATGTAACTCGGATTCCTGAAGCTACACCAACTACTCTGGATTTCCGTTCGTTAATACCTGCCGAGACAATGTTTGTTTTTGATACCTAGAGATATACATTGCTCATCTTCCGTTGTTATCATACTACTTCATATAAAATAAAAGGATTTAAAAGCGCGAATGTTTCTTTTATACATAAAACGAACTTCTACTGTCCTTACTGCGATGAAAAAATATATTGGGAGGGCTTGGCTCATCAGTGGTGAACCCTCCCAGCGGTTTCGCCAATTTAATCCACCAGACCGCTTCTCAGAGCTCTAATATTGTATTGGATCATTCTGCTTTTATATGCTACACTGAAGGATGGAATCTTAGAAATGGTTTTCAAGCAAACTATGGACATAAGCTTATAGGACAGTAGAATTATATTCAAATATTTGCTTCGAGCAATGCTCTTCAGCATAGTTTGCTTGAAAACCATTTCTAAGATTCCATCCTTCAGTGTAGCATATAAAAGCAGAATGATCCAATACAATATTAGAGCTCTGAGAAGCGGTCTGGTGGATTAAATTGGCGAAACCGCTGGGAGGGTTCACCACTGATGAGCCAAGCCCTCCCATTATATTTTTTCATCGCAGTAAGGACAGTAGAAGTTCGTTTTATGTATAAAAGAAACATTCGCGCTTTTAAATCCTTTTATTTTATATGTATAGATGGCGCGTTATTGCTTTGTGTTAATTTATACTACTTCATGTTTGTTTAACTAATCTTTTTGAATGACTTTTGTTTTTTTCCATTTATTTTTCTGGATAATCGTATTTTGATCCTATCACGTTTATCTTCATGTGATTTTGTGTTTGTCTTCTTCTTCTTTCTTATCTGTTCAATATATATATTGGATGATGAAATCATCTAGGTTTCTGACATCAGCTTTTGTGTATGTGTGTGTTTGTTTCACTAAACGAAGGTATTTTTTGGTTGTTAGTTTTGTTACACTCCAGGAATCTAAATTTTGGCTGACATTTTTTGTTTTCTAACGGTTGTTGTTGTTATTTTCAAAAATTGGTTTCTTCGCAATAATGGTAGGGTGGAATTTCCAGTTTTCTCTTTCTTTTAAAAATTTGATTTGTAGACTTATTCTTGATGATCCATAGTGAAATACTGTCGAGATAACTTTACTAGGTGTCGCTCAAAAAGAGAAACCTAGCTTATGATATTTACAACAATGAATAATATAGGTGAAGGTTATTTACATATTAAAACAAAGTGTCCAATGCGGGATTCGATCCTTGCTGTCGGGAATCGAGAATTTTAACCACTCGTCCACCGACTTTTTTTTATATGAGATAACTCTGTCTGTTTGTAGAAATGTTACATAGTTTTTTAGAATAGAACACAAAAGGCAGCAATGTTAAAAAAAAAAAATTGAGTCCTAACCGTTTTTCTGTTTTTATCTCTATTTTCGTTTGTCCGAGTTAGTTTGTGTGAATAATTTGTTTAAAAGAGCTACCATTTTACTACTATTTATTTTTATCTTCTAATTACGATCTAAAAGTAAATAAATACTTCGGGGGTATTTTCTGATGTTGCTAGCGCTGCCGGACACACATCGTTGGTGTTATTTCTTTACTCATAAAACAAGAATATACTTAGTACTGGTTAGGCAAATCATAATGACTAGATGGTTTTGAAAACTTGCACTCCCAGTTGTAGTTTTTTTTTTAGCTTATGCAATAATGTGGTTTATGTAAAAATAGAAATAATCCAGTTTTTATGTTCAAATATAACCAATTCCTACTGTCATATTAGAAGTAGAACAAACCGTCGGGATCGAATTGGACTTTTTTTTTTTTTTTTAAGAAAATGCCCCTCGTCTAACCCATTAGTGATTGCAAATAATCAAACTGGGGCTTTGCACACTTGGAGTGTCAAACTGCTTTATAGATATGTAGAAATGTGGTGTACTTGTAGTTAAAGCAGTCGCTTACTACCCACCATGGTGTACTAACTTCATATTCTAATTGAAAGAATAAATTATCTCTCTGTAAGACCTTGGCTATTCTCATATCGTGATAAGCAATATAGAGTAACTTCTTCATCGTAGCTATCCCAATTATAATGAAATATAACAGCTATAGTTAGACAGTCAGTTCTTACATCCCTACAATTAACTTGGAGAGAATACAGTAACTTTTTATATATCTAACTCGTGTTGATTTATCTAAAAACAATCCGAAACCAAAAGTGAAACTACCACCTTGCCCTTTCTGTTTACTAATAAAAGTAACTAGGTAAAGATAAAAAAAAAAAAAAAAAACTATCAAATAAACGAATAAAGTGTAAATAAAGATAGAGAAATCGAATTGAAGAAAAAAAAATGAGTCCAAAATAATCTATTGACATCGTGAGTGTGCAAGTAGAAATAAACAGGCGCAGACAGTTAATACTCAGAACAATAATGTTACGGTAGTAAAAACGAGAAGTCGTTCAAATTGAGATCAAAGTGGATTTATTAATCAGTAAAGGTATTATATAATACACAATCAAATCTATTTACACACAACTATATTGTTGTATTGGAAAAGCCAACGTCGTGATAACAAGTAGACTTATTTGGATCGAAACAAATTCAAACATATTTACATAATGAGTGTCCCTCGTCGCTATGATTTTTAGTCATATAATTGTTTAATGGCGGCAGCCGAAAGAATTATGTCTTCCATTTGAAAAGCGAATTCTTAAATTGAATTTTCTGTTTTGTTTTGGTTCAGTTTTTCCCACTTTCTATGTATTATTTTCTATTTTGTTGTTGAGTTTTACATTGTTTGCTTCTTCATGTTCTTTCTCGTTTGAAAAAAAAAATGTTTTTGATATATATTTTATTTCTTTTATAAGTTCACATTATCGTTATTTTCTCTTTTTTTTTCTATTTCTTAATATTCAGTTTTTTTTTTATTTAAACTAGCCTATCATCATCACATTCGTCACATATGTTTGAGCCACTGATTGGTCAGTTATAGAAATTTTTATCTTTCCGTGTGCATATATAGTAGTGATGGACGATTGTTTATCAGTTCATTGCCATCCATCTGATTCACGTTGTATTATTATGTAAATAAGTAGAAAAAATATAAAATAAAAATGATGTGGGCACCTCTTCGTATATCTAAAGAATTATACATTGCCTCTCCTAGATATGAAAAAAAAAATGAATCTAGAGGTAAGCATTTTTGCAAATTCACCATAATGTCTATATATGCTGTAATAGGACATACACAATGATAATTGTATTGAAGGAAAAAGTATCTGTATATATTTATCATATGTATATAATCTTTCTCCATTTTTACCCCTTTGTATATTTCCCATGCCAGGATTGCTCATCCACATATGTGGGTGAGACAGGCAGAACGACATATATCAGACTAACCGAACACAAACGCAATATCCATAATAAAGACCCTAAATCATTAATATATCAACACACAGCACACAAACAGGTCACCAGTTTAATTTAGATCAACCAAAAATCTTATACCGTAATATACACAATACATACAATAGACTTTATTTAGAATCAATCATATCCAACCAAATCAACAGCATTAATAGAAAAATAGATATCCCAGACATATACCAAGTTCTTTACAAATAATCATATACTATTCTGTTCCATTTTAAACACGTGTAGGTGGGACCCCCTGTTTCTCCAATCTCATACATGCAAATTCTAAGTCATAAATTTATTTTATTCCTTTTAGTTTCTACAGATATATTTATGTAAATATTGTCCATGCCTGTAGAAGGACGTTAGGTCCGAAAGCTTGCGCATTAAAATTCTTAAAAGAAGCTCCTCTTATCTTTTTATTTTTATTCGTAAAAAGTTTTATTGTTATCCAGTTATTCAATAAAAAATATATATGTTTGAAAAAAGTAACGTTAAATGAAAGCTTGCTATTTTAAAAATGAGTTTAATAAAAAGAAACATTTTCCCCACTTTCATAGGTTTCTCCGTCTTGTAACCCCAAGGAGAATCCTCTGTAAGACCTGTGTGTCTTAATAAAGGCTTTTGTGTGTGTGTGAAAAAGAAACATTTTGCTCGAGGAGAACGTGAATTAATATAAATCACATTGTAAGATAATTCCTTTGACAAGGATGGAATGGTCTTTATCCAACACATGTACAGTTAGCACTCCCCTTGACATGCAACACGTTTTTTTTTTTTTAGATTTTAAAACAATCTAAGCGACATTTCCCCGTTAAAGACAACGTATAGTCACCAATTTAAGAGTGAGGATATGGTTTTACGGGCTACTAACCAAAGTGGAGTAATTTAAGAAATTAACAGAGAACTATAGAAAATATTATTTAAATTATGTACAGTCAGTCGGGGAGATTCCCCCAAAGTCCTCCAGATAATCTTCGTTCTCTCCCCTTACTTCATATCTTAGGAAAAACTTGTAGATGCACGCCTTGGTTGAGGACACGAGGGTGGAGTTGACGTCGTAGCGTTGTTGTCATGTCCAATGAAGATCCTCAGATGTCTCCATACATTTCTATCACAGCAGTCGTTCTCTATTTTGGATGTGTAAAGCTGCTGTTCTGGATCCATGTCAATTTTATGTTGTTGTCGTGTCCAATGAAGAGCCTCAGATGTCTACAAACATCTCTATCACAACAATGTTCTCGATCTTGGGTGTGTAAAGCTGCTGTTCTGGGTCCATGTCAATTTTAGGTTGTTGTTGTTGTCGTGTCCAATGAAGAGCCTCAGATGTCTCCATACATCTCTATCACTGCAATGTTCTCTATCTTGGGTGTGTAAAGCTGCTGTTCTGGGTCCATGTCAATTTTATGTTGTTGTTGTGTCCAATGAAGAGCCTCTGATGTCTCCATACATCTCTATCACAGCAATGTTCTCTATTAAACTGGCGAAACCGCTGGGAGGGTTCACCACTGATGAGCCAGGCCCTCCCTTTAATTTTTCCATCGCAGTAAGGACAGTAGAAATTGTTTTATTTAAAAAAAAAAAAAAGAATATTACGCCTCTAAAATAGTTTTATAATTTAATGTTCTCTATCTTGGGTGTGTAAAGCTGCTGTTCAGTCCATGTGTTGTTCCAGTAAAGGAAGGTATAGAAAGCGTGACATTTGCAGACCTTTAAATGTGTGCTATCTCTAATGATGTTTACCAATTTGTATGTTTTGATTGTCTTCTGACACCAAGCTGTCTGTCCAGGCATGTCTTTGACAACCAGCCATCCCGACCTCAGGTCCTATGCTTTGCCATCCGCAAACATGCCTCACTCCAGCACCCACCATTTCCCCAGGCATCCATTGCATTACGGAAATCTTATCCCATCCCCGACAAGGACAATCCAAGTAGACTCAAGCCCTTCACCTCCATCAACATCTCCAGAAATGCCTTTGGACTTCTCCAAAAAGACTTCAAGCCAATCTTCACCAGAAACCTCTCCAAAAATACGGAGTCCAGTACCAATTCGTCCAATGTTCAACACCTTACCTAGTCTCTACCAACAAGATATTCGCCCTGAATACCCATTCCATCCTGATATCAATAAACCAAACGATGATTTCATAAAAACTTACATCCAGAAAACAAACGAACATAAATTCCAAGAATTTCTTGAAATGAACAAGCCAATGGGAAAATCAAAGATGAATAACAATAATCTATATACACGAATGAACCATGGCGATACATCAGGCGAAGAGAGCTCAACGAGTGCCACCCCTTCCACAACAACCAACAGAAAAAGAGGACCGACAATCCCGGATGAACAGAAAGACGAATTCTATTGGGAGAGAAGGAAAAAGAACAATGCGGCAGCTAAGAGATCGCGAGATGCACGCAAGAGAAAAGAAGAAGAAACACAGAAGAAACTGATGTATTACGAAAAAGAGAATTTTGACTTAAGACTGGAAATCATCCGACTTCAACACCAGCTTGGCATGAAATCCGGGTTTTTCTATCCAAAAGATACCTTTCAAGTAGACTAAAGAATTCTCCTGTCATTGTCATCAGTCATCAATAGAGAGTGTAAATTATTATCATAATAGAGTATTTATTGTAAATTTCATATATGTAAATAAAACCAAAGGTTCTAATATAAACAAGTGCTTGTATGTTTTTTTTTCACACCATATCTACATATATACATACATACATATTTACATCCTAGCGCCTATATTAATGAAAGCCGCGAAATTTTGATGCCACTTTTTTTTTAACTTTATTTATTAAAATTTTACACAAATAAATTTACTGGCAATGCGCTTCTTTTAAATATCATCAAATATTATCTCTACAGACCTTACCAGATAATATTTGATGATATTTAAAAGAAGCGCATTGCCAGTAAATTTATTTGTGTAAAATTTTAAAAAACTTTATTTATTTATTTATCAACACCAGGCGAGATATTGAAATATTTGCGCCTATTACAGAGGAAACACAACAAACAAATTAGAACTTAGAATATTTACAAATTTACATGCATTAATTAACATATTTGATGTAAATGGACTTAGAGTTACGCAGACGTATAAAAATAATTAAATTGTGTATATATTTATTTATTGGGGTTTGACTAGAGTAAATATATATTGTCGAGAGATATGTAAATGAGTTTGTTTAATTTTTAGATTAAATTTGTTTTGTTAAATTGCTTCTATGTAAATATTTTTAAAGAAGGAAAATAAACTTTTTTTTATAAGTTCTGATAATTTTTATAGCTAGAGGGATACATCTTCAAGGAAATTAACAATATTTCATGAAAGTTATATAGACAAAGTGGCAGATGTAAGAGAGTTGACCATTTAGATCAGGGAACAAACGATGTCTCACTTCTGTAAAGTTCGGACATAGATAAGGTGAAGAGCAGTTTGTTCAGTTTCTCTACAGGAACAATTTGGGGTTTCTGATAGACCTCTTTTGCGTAAGTATTTCTAGAATTTTCCGTGTGACAAATTGAGTGACTATGTTTGGATGAAACTGTACTACCGTATTACACGATTTTAGTTTTTTTTTATAGCATAGGCTATCCTATTTACATATGGTTTATCTATTTATAAGAAGGAAAAATCACTCCTCTATGTCTATATTATTATTCAGTACTAGCGGATGTACCCGGCTTCGCCCGAGTAAAGGTTTGTCTAACGAATCTCTCGATAAAGTGAACATTTTTCCCGGTCCCTTGAAAAATACTCGATAAGTTGAATAAAATCAATATTGGTTCCCTCGGTAATTGGAAGTTAAAGGAATAGTATCTTGCCTTTGAATTGTATAATTATTCTCGTCTCAAATAAATTGCCGTGTCATCCTGAATTTTGTCTTTTCTATATTACAAAATCATCGTATCATGATAATATTTAGAGCAGATTGTTGAATTATAACAGATAAATTAGAATATTTATCTTGATTATTTTTAGGCGAAAAGTTATTTCAAAAATTTTATTTGCTAGAAACCTTCCCAGTACTATACTAAATAACTTCCCAAAGTTTCATGGCGTTCCAATGAGTGGTTTGGTCAGGCATAAAGGACACACACACATACATTCATTTTTTATATATAGATTTTTCCTGCCTGCCATCTGTTCATGGTAATTTTCCTGCATATTACTAAACTCTACACTATTACAATAAGAACATTAACCCTCCAAGTAAAAGTTTATTTTAAAAAATATATTTATTTACAAATCTCAAGCTTTCGGGAAAGAAAGCCCCTTCTACAAGAGAAAATATTTTAACATTGAATCGCCAATACGTCTTGCCCGAAAGCTAAAGATATTTATAAAAAAATAAAAAAGATTTGAAAAAAATAAAGTTTTCCATGGAGGTCTAATGTTTGTATTTTAATATTGGCTCAATGGATTATTTTATTGAAAACTATACATGGAAATTACATTTCACAAAAGGCTTCTATATTTAACTTAATTCACTGATGGAGACTTGGCCGATCACAGTGGTAAGTTATCCTAAGTTTTTATTCAGGGGGTCGGTGGAAGGATGGTCTAAACCGTTGGTTTTCGACCGCTACGACCCGGGTTCGATTCCCGCATTGGGCAATTTTTACTGTTAAAAAAAAAAATGCTTCAATGGCTCCCGATTCTTGTAAAAGTCCAACCCCACCAGCGAGTGCAAGTAACCAAACAGGGCTCTGGCACATTTGTAAGTGCAAAGTCGAACTGCTTTTCACATGTGTAGACATGTGGTGCGCTTACAGTAAAAAGCAGTCGTCAACCTCTAACCACCTTGATTATCATGGCTTGTACTAGGGATAAGCAAAAAAAAAAAGTTTTTATTCATTTCAGTAAGGAGGGTAGAAAGTTTTTTTTTCACTCTAAAAATAAAAAAAATAATAATAAAAATAGCGGTGAAATGCGCTATTTCTACATAGTTTTTATAACGTTATCTTACGAAATACACATAATGTCTTTATTTATATTGTTGCACCGTCCTTGCTTCATGTCAATATTCAATTGGTCCATATCAAGATTATAAGTCAGACCAGAACAAGTAATTATAAAACAAAATTCTTAAAATATACAACTGAGAGATGATATAAACAAATTGTTTACAAATAAAACTCTAATTTAGGGTCACGTGACTGATGATGATAAACCGAGTAGGCCACCCAAGATTATTCTATGATATTGTAACGTAGATGACAAGGCCAAGATATCAGAGTAATGTTGGGGAAAGAGGGGTGGACTCCAGCTGCCATGTGGCAGGCGCTAAAAACATCATTCCGGTGTGGGGGAGGACAGAGTCTGGTTACATCAGCGGCGAGAAGAAGACGTATCAACTTGCCTCCGGGCGTGTGGATGATCCTACAAGGCGGTGCCAGGAGAGACTGACATCGGAGCTGCCTACAAACCGGTGTAAGTCCAGGCTGGTCTTGAATAGTGTGGAACGGGAAGCTTCACAAGAGTGACATCTACGGCACCAAGGATTCTTCTGACGGGGAGGTTGAAGGCAAGTCCAACTCATTGTATTCCTTCTGTTAACTGAGATACAATAAAGCGCTAACTTTAGCTGTAATCACTTTAAACTCACATGTGTATCTTTGTGGCATCCTGAGTAGACAAAGTACATGAATAGCGTCTGGGTACGACGTAACAATATTGTTCCCCGTCCTCGTGGTCTTCTTGAATTCTCTGGAAGTAGGGCTTCATTCTTGATATATGGACGACATGTGGGTCTATGTTGGGTTCATCTTTAGGTGTTACTAGATAGTTTACTTCTGATAGTTTTTCTGATATCACATATGGTCCAAAGTATCTTCTTAGAAGCTTTTCCCTATTTTCTTTATTGGTATCCATATGGCTACTAAATCTCCTACCTTTATTTTTTTTTCTATTTATTTATTTCAACGCATAAAACGCGATATCCCGGCTAGGGATAATTAGGTCGATTTACATTTTTTAAAACAGAATACAAGAAAATACATATTATACAAGAAAAAGTAATCGAAATAAAAAGAGAAACAATAATATATATTAGGAACCTAAACCTTTCAGGTTAGAAAGATATAATCATAAATATATTTACAAAAATAGTTAAACCAATGATAATTCTCTCTGCTATTTACAAATTGATATAGATATACAACATTATTTATTGTCTGTTGTCTAGCTGTGAAGAATCGCAATGATTTTCATTGTAATATTTCTTCATCCGTTCTTTCACTTTTTTCGTGGCCTAATTCTCTGCAATTCTGAACTTTCCTCATTAGGTCATTCACATATTCATCGTAATCACCGGTGTTGGCTCGATTTCGACACGGACATTATCTAGGAGAGACACTGGCTCTCTACCATATAGAAGGAAGAATGGCGAGAATCCAGTTGTTTTTTGTAATGTCGAATTGTATACATGGGAAATGAACGGTAGTATTTCGTCCCAACTGTTCTGGTTCACATCACATACATGCTCAACATATTGATTAATGTTTTGTTAATCCATATGTTTGCGGGTGGTAGCTGGTAGTAAAGCAGTGTTTTACTTTGCAAATTTTCATGTGAACTGTGAGCCTCTAACGCTGATTAGATAACGAGGGACTCCATGCCTAAGAAAAACACGTTCTACCAGAAATTTAGCGACTTCTATTGCTGTCACATCTGTAACAGCTTTTGTCTCTGTATATCTTGTATGGTAGTCTGTCAAAACCACTATCCATTTTTTTCTAGCTTTAGTGGATAGAACAGGGCCCACGAAATCTATACCAACTCTTTCGAATAGGTAATTTGCTGGAGGTATATGCTGAAGGAAGTTGGTTTGTTCCTTTACGACTCTGGCAAAGGTGACATGTTTTTACGTAGTTCGAGACATCTTTTAACATAGAGAGCCAATAATATCTATTTTAATTCAGTATGCAGTTCTGGAAACTCTTAAGTGGCCACAGAGCATATGGTCATGGTATTCCTTAATGACCTTCTATTTTCTGCTTTGTGGCACAACAAGTAGTCAAGGATTACTATTTGGGTTTGGGTTAGTTTTATAAATAAATACACCTTCTTTGAAATTTAGGGTGATGGAGCTCTTGCCATCATTTCCCCTAAGGCTCTTTTTAACGTTGCCAATAAAATCGTCCTTCACATTCATTATTTGTCTGAAAAACATTTTGTCACAATAATCTTCAGGTTCAGTTTCAGGCAAAGGTCCTCTTGATAGGCAGTCGCCGTCTAAGTGTTTTTTCCCAGACTTGTGCATCACCTCAAAGTCATACTCTTGGATTTTTAGAGCCCATCTAGCTAGTCTACAAGTAGCGTCTCTCAAGTTTTCAAGCCAGCAGAGAGTATGATGGTCTGTTATCACTCTAAACTGCTTACCGTAAAGATAAGGCCGTAATTTGGACATTGCCCAAACCATTGATAAATATTCTTTCTCTGTGGTTGAATAATCCATTTCTGATTTGGTTAGGGTTCTACTGATATATACACTACCTTTTCTTGTCCATCAATATTTTGCACTAGGACTGCACCTAGTCTGATGTTTGACGCATCTGTGTGAATACAGGTGGGGGTTTGAGGGTCAAAATGTGCTAGGACAGGGGAATTCAATAGGGCCAACTTCAGAGTATTAAATGAATTCTCTTGTGCTTTGGTCCATTCAAACGGGGTGTTTTTCTTTGTGAGTTTAATAAGAGGGTCGGCTAGGTTAGCAAATCCTTTAATAAATTTCCTGTAGTAAGAACAAAGTCCTTAAAATGATTGTACCTCTTTCATTTTCTTGGGTTTCGGGAATATTTTAACTGCCTCGATATTTTGATCTGAAAGCTTTATTCCATGTTAGATTGTTATGTGGCCCAGTATCTCTAGTTCTTTAAAGGCGAGTCTGCATTTTTTTAGTATTTAATTTTAAGTTTGATTCTCGAAAACATTTGAAAACTGCCTCCAATCTTTCGAGATGGGCTTTAAAATCATGACTATATATGATGACGTCATCTAAATAGTATAATCATATTTTTAATTTCAGACTTTTGAGAAAGTTATCCATAAGCCGTTCAAACATGCCTGAAGCATTACATAAGCCAAAAGGCATAACGTTAAATTTATATAAACCGTGGCACGATGTGAATGCTGTTTTCATTTTGTCCTCCTCTTCGATTTCCACTTGCCAGTACCCTAATTTGAGATCAATTGGTGAGAAGTATTTCGACCCTTGAAGAGTGTTCTTGACATCATCGACTCTGGGGATCAGATAAACGTCCTTTACAGTTATATCGTTGAGTTTCCTGTAGTCGACGCAAAACCTCCAACTGCCATCTTTTTTTCTTAACAAATATGACTGGGAACGCCCATGGGATTGATAATAGATGAATGACTCCTTCATGGAGCATGTCTTGTTCATCAATTATGTCTCTCTCTGCTGGGCTAACCCTTTAAGGCTTGCGCTCAATTGGGTTATTATCCTTGATATTTATTTTATGCTTCGTCTCAAATTGATTGTACTTAATTTTGAAGGAAATAAATCTGAAAAGTTCGACAAAAATTGTTTTAGTTCACTTTGTTCTTTAGTTGGTAAATCTTGGTTGATCTGGACTTGATTTTCTGTATTTTCGGCTGCATATTCTATGGAGTTGATTGATAAGGGAGAACTGCAAAAACCCAGTGTTTGATTTTTCCTTATCTTAAAGAGCGTGAGTAAGCATTTGTTATCTAAGAATGAGATTGCTTGTTTTTCATAATGATTAAGCACCTAGCTATTTGTGCTGGACCAGCGCAAATGGTGTTGAATTTCTTCATTTCGGCTCCTATTTTTCGCAGTAATAATGTCGACCAATGACAAATCTGCGCCTGTGTCCACCAAAGTATTGCAAAATCCCAAGTATTCCACATACACTTGGATCATATATTTAGGGTCAATTTTTTTTATATTGTAAGGTAAAAAATTAGGAAAGACAAACTTCAGAATGACACCACAATTGATATAATGCAAGAACAAAATCGATATTTATAAGATAAAAGATAAGCAATGAGGGAAGTTTACAGAGTAGCAAAATATAGATAACATGAATATCAAATATATATATATATATATATATAACTAGCGGATGTACCCGGCTTCGCCCGGGTTTTACCCGAGTAAAGGTTTGTCTAACGAATCTCTCGATAATCGGATAACGGATCTCTCTCATTTTTCCCTGGTCCCTTGAAAAATACTCGATAAGTTAAATAAAATCAATATTAATTGGTTCCCTCGGTAATTGGAAGTTAAAGGAATAGTATCTTGCCTTGGAATTGTATCATTATTCTTGTCTCAAATAAATTGCCGTGTCATCCTGAATTTTGTCTTTCCTAATTTTCTACATTTCAAAATCATCGTATCATCATGATAATATTTAGAGCAGATTGTTGAATTATAACAGATAAATTAGAATATTTATCTTGATTATTTTTAGGCGAAAAGTTATTTCAAAAATTTTATTTGCTAGAAACCTTCCCAGTACTATACTAAATAACTTTCCATAGTTTCATGGCGTTCCAATGAGTGGTTTGGTCAGGCAATAAAGGACAGGCACACACACATACATTCATTTATATATATATACTAGCGGATGTACCCGGCTTCGCCCGGGGTTTTACCCGAGTAAAGGTTTGTCTAACGAACATTTGTTAAAACAATTCTCTATAAACTTATAAAAAAAAAAGATATATTTTGATAATTTGAAACTCGTAAATTTGAATCTCTCGATAAAGTGAACATTTTTTCCCTGTCCCTGTGTGCCGTGTTATCCTGAATTTTGTCTTTCCTGATTTTCTACATTACAAAATCATCGTTTTATCTAGTGAACATTTTTTCCCGGTCCCTTGAAAAATACTCGATAAGTTGAATAAAATCAATATTAATTGGTTCCCTCGGTAATTGGAAGTTAAAGGAATAGTATCATTATTCTTGTCTCAAATAAATTGCCGTGTCATCCTGAGATAATCTTACTTTTGATAAATAATCTTTAAGATAATAAACTTAGTGATAAGAAAATTAATAGATAAAAAACTTGTTATCATCGTCGCAATGGGGGCGCTGCTTTCGAGTTAAATCTACAAATCTGCAAATAACTAAGGATATTCAAGAAATTATTTTTCAAAGACCTTCCCGGGGATATAGCTAATAATATCCCAAAATTTCACGGCGATTGGATGTATGGTTTTTGAATCTATAGAGTACAGACAGACAAACAGACAGACAGACATTCAATTTTATATATATAGATATAATAATTTATAGAAGCATAGGGCGCCTCTCCCGTCAAAACCTGACGCCATCTATTGACCATCGCCGCAACTAGCGGCCTCGGGTCGGTGACAAAGCCACTGACAAACGTTACTATTTACGGGTTAACACACAAAGTTGCAATAATCTAGGGCCTACAGTAAGATCAACTTAAACACAGAAAAATCGTACACTCAAGAGTATAACACAAAAAAAAAACAAAAAAAACAAGAGGTAAATGATAAACTCACAATTTGTTAAATAAAATAAAATACAAATTACACACACAGTACTTATCTTTATTGTTGCGTTGGTAGGGATCGGACCGGGGTTACACAGGTATGTGAGGAGATAGCCAGACACGGATAAAGCATGCAGAGAACACTTTAAGCGTCTCCACACGATAATCCACAACACTCCTCTCCACTCTTCTCGCAATACCATAGCCCCCTTATATATACAAACATGGCCACATTCGTCCAATGAGAATGCGGGAGAGATTGGTTCACTATCAACCGATAACAAAGTCCTTTCCACAAAAATCTGAGATAAGATTTTTAAAAATGCAAATATTTGTCAATATAATTTGACACCACAGCACCAGCTTTGGCAAACTGAGAAGCGTCCACCTAGAGACCATGGTTTCGGGCTAATGGCCTTCATCAGTCTAGGGAGCACTTTATTCCACGAGATCCACACGGGATCTAATGGAATCTTCAAAATCTACCAAAGAGGTGTTTTGCTGGCAAGGTGGCTGGGCCAAATCTAAGGCTAGAATATAGATGGAAAATTTGCCGGGAGGAAATTGATCCATCTAAGCATAGGGCGCCTACTCCCGTCAAAATAAACGTCAAAACCTGACGCCATCAATTCCCGGCAAATTTTCCATCTATATTCTAGCCATAGATTTGGCCCAGCCACCTTGCCAACAAAACACCTCTTTGGTAGATTTTGAAGATTCCATTAGATCCCGTGTGGATCTCGTGGAATAAAGTCCGCCCTAGACTGACGAGGGCCATTAGCCCGAAACCATGGTCTCTAGGTGGACGCTTCTCAGTTTGCCAAAGCTGGTGTTGTGGCTTTTGTCACCGACCCGAGGCCGCTATTTGCGGCGACGGTCAATAGATGGCGTCAGGTTTTGACGTTTATTTTGACGAGAGAGGCGCCCTATGCTTCTATGGATCAATTTCCTCCCGGCAAATTTTCCATCGATAATAATAATTGTATATAAAATATAACAAATACTTTGCTACAATATTATTGATGGTTGCTATTCAGAGCTTTCCGTAGATTGCCAACAAAGGATATTAACAACTTTCTCCAACAGCTCACCAGATGGGGTAAAAGTCATGGATTGACTTTCAATCCTAAGAAGACCCAAGCCTGCCTCTTCCATTGGAAAGCAAAACGCCCTAGTTACCAAAATATAAAACTCCTCAACCAGTCTATTTTGATCAACAACTATATAAAAATTCTGGGCATAACTTATGACACCACACGCACATTCGTTCGCCACTTGGACAACATTTTCAATTGATGTAAATGGATGCTAGCTCGATTAATAAGCACAATTAGGGAACAATATGGACTCACCTACAGTTCGGGGCGGAATTACACCAAGATGGTAATTCTTCCTGCTCTGCTCCGGTGTTTGGGGTAAAAGAGTGTTCGACACTAACGGCATCCGCAAATTACGTAGTCTTCACTACAAATTCGCTAAAATTATAATTAGAGGGGGCCCCTGTACCCCCACAATTCCAACTATTTCACTCACTGGCGGTCCTCCATTAGACATTTCAATCAAAACACATCTGGTTTACATGGAAGCATTAAAGGATGTCCCTTTTGAGACACGTCCAGGGCCGTGCGCAGTCCAGTATCCACCCCATAGAAGGCTACTTCAGTTCTCAAAGTCACCTCCAGAAAATACAACCACAATATACACTGATGGATCGCGGTCCCCCAACGGTGTAGGCGCCGCAGTTATTCTGCCACCTCCCTACACCCCAATACAACTAAAACTCCGTAATCATTGCACTTCCTTCCAAGCCGAATTACTCGCTATTATACGCAACCAGAGCTATCCAGCTCATGCAAAGGCAACCAACAGCAATTGATTCTGATTGCCTTTCAGCCCTCCATGCCATTTGTAATCCAGAACTCCCAAAAACCTCACTTATAGCAGAGATAGTTCGTAATCTAAATTATTCAAATATACAGCTCTGCTGGGTTAGAGACCACAGCGACATAGAAGACAATGAGCAACAGATCAATATACGAAGGCAGCAGCTCATTCCAATCTGCCTCTATCCTACTCCACTCTATCTAAAAAGTTTTTTCTAGCTCGTAGCAAGCAGTACTCATTCCGGAATGAACTTTATTCCACAGACCACAAGAAACCTTAGAAGAATATCCCCAACCATACTCATTGCGATCCTACTCAAAATAAAATTTTGTGGTACCGCTTTGTCGAATCCACCGACCCCCACAGTACAGTGTAGTATTGTTCAAAGTGTCTACTCCCTGCTTTGTTATTATGTCAGCGACTTGTTCCTTTGATGGACAGTAATTCCAGTTAAAGGATGTCTTCAACAAGATATTTTTGAAAATGATATCTTACATCAATGTGTTTGCGTCTTTCCCTACTTGTCCAGTTTGTAACATCTTCAGTGTGCTTTGGGTATCAATGTTCAACCAAACAGGGATTGGTTTATTTGTGAGTTCTTCTATCAGTGTTTTTTAATGTAAGATTACTGTCCTGGTGTGGAACTAACATCTACCCACATATTCTCATATCCAGCAATGGCCGCAGAAAATTGGCATGGACCCAGAGCAGCAGCTTTACACACCCAAGATAGAGGACATTGCTGTGATAGAGATGTATGGAGACATCTGAGGCTCTTCATTGGACACAACAACGACAACAACAACAGAAAATTGACATGGACCCAGAACAGCAGCTTTACACATCCAAGATAGTGGACACTAACGACTGCTGTGATAGAGATGTATGGGGACATCTGAGGCTCTTCATTGGACACGACAACAACAACAGAAAACTGACATGGACCCAGAACAGCAGCTTTACACACCCAAGATAGAGGACATTGCGACTGCTGTGATAGAGATGTATGGGGACATCTGAGGCTCTTCATGGTACACGACAACAACAACAGAAAACTGACATGGACCCAGAACAGCAGCTTTACACATCCAAGATAGTGGACACTAACGACTGCTGTGATAGAGATGTATGGGGACATCTGAGGCTCTTCATGGGACACGACAACAACAAAAACAACAACAGAAAACTGACATAGATCCAGAACAACAGCTTTACACACCCAAGATAGAGGACATTGCGACTGCTGTGATAGAGATGTATGGAAACATCTGAGGCTCTTCATTGGTCACGATAACAACAACAACAAATGTGAGATTTATTTATAACGTTCTGACGCGGATATATATTCTACCTCAGTTGAAGATAAGTCAATAATTGATTGTTTTTTTTTTTTCGAGCATCAAGCAATAGGTCTTCTACAAAACATGATAACATATCTCTCTTCAACTATTGACTATTGCATACTCTCACAGGGTTCACTACAAATTTTACTGGACTTCAAAGTCGATGACCAACTGTACTCAGACCACCATCCTTTGGTTTTAACGATAAAAGGCCAAAACTTCAATGAGAAAAAAACCAAACGGGAAGATTATAATATTACGAGATATAGATGGTCAGCCGATGGACTCGCAATGTTTAAAATGAAACTGGAAGAATTGCGGGAAAAAAACATACCAGCCTCCGATGACCTTGTATACACTTTCAATCAGCGAATTTTGGAAGCAATGTCATCTGCAAAAATAACCTACTCAATTAAGGGCGGCCCCAGGAAATCTAAGCCGTGGTTCGATAAGGACTGCTATGATATGAAAAAACTGGCAAAAGAAAGTCTGAAGAAATATCGTAAAACAAATAGATTGGAAGACAGAGAATGTTATGCTTCTTCCAGAAAGAAATATCTCGCTTTATTGGATCTAAAAAGGAAAGGCTTTGATAATGAAAAACAGGAAATACTCAGAAATGCTAAAGACTCAAAGACCTTCTGGAAAACTATTGCGCTCTACAAAAGCACATCTATAATCCAAGGAGAAATATCTATACAGGACTGGCTGAACTTTTACCGCGAACTAATGACTACAGAGAAAAATTTGAGAATTTGTAATTTACATAATGTGATTTCTCAGAACGATCCTATATTGGACTCAGAGATAACCAATGCAGACATATACAAGGAGATAGCTGGTTTGAGGAGTAACAAGGCATGCGGGCCCGATGGCATCCCCAATGAAGTATTAAAAACACTCCCTGATTCGTACATACTGCTGTTGAAACAACTCTACAATAGTGTTATGACGACTGGAAAATACCCAGCAATTTGGACTAATTCCACTATACACCCAATCTTTAAAAATGGTTATAAGAACAGCCCCTCCAACTACCGAGGTATTGCACTGATTAGCAATGTATCAAAGCTTTTCACATCAATCCTAAGATCACGACTGGAGGAATGGGTCGAAGGAAGAAGGGTTATACCCGAAAACCAAGCGGGATTTAGAAAAGAAAGATCATGTATTGACCACATATTTACACTAACTACTTTAATCCAACTATCATTAAGAAAAAAGAGGGGAAAACTATATGTCTTTTTTGTCGATCTAAGGAAGGCATTTGATACTGTACCCCACTCACTACTTTGGAAAAAACTTTACAACCTAGGCATAAGTTACCAATTCATAAGTACGATCAAAAGTTACTACGAACAAGCAACTATAGCTATCAGATGGAAGGGATCATTTACGGAAAGTATTAAGATAAACTCGGGAGTCCTCCAGGGAGAACCACTTTCCCCACTGCTATTTATATTATTTATCACGGACTTAATCGAAATTTATAATAACTCAGACCTGCCGAGTGTAAATTTGCCAGAATTTGGAGATATCCATTTATTGCTGTACGCCGACGACATAGCAATTATAGGTGAGTCCAGGATAAACCTCCAAAAGAAGATCAAAATACTGAAAGAATATCTCGATGAGAACTTAATGACACTAAATGAGTCCAAGTCAAAGATTATGGTGTTCCGTAATGGAGGTAAACCCTCAAATAAGGATAGATGGTTCTGGAATGATAAACCCATAGCAATAACTTCAAGATATACATACTTGGGATTCCCTCTGACACCAACAATAACAACTACTCACCCGGCAAATTACTTTAAAGGAAAAGCACTTACAGCAATTAACGCCACACACCCAATATTAATAAAATCAAAAGCAAAGTCAATAAATTTATCAATCAAACTCTTTGATACAATAGTGAGAGCTGTCCTGATGTATGCCGCTCCATTATGGGCAACAGAGCATAAAGACTTACTGGACAATATACAAGACATATTTATCCGTAGGTTCCTGAATCTGCCCAGATACACTCCAGGTTACCTAATCAGATTAGAAACCGGTCGTATCTCATTGAGTGTAACAGCCTTAAAATTAACCCTGAAGTATTGGCTGCGGGTGTTGAATATGAGCAGTGACAGATTGCCACGTATATGTTTTAATAGAACACGGGAACTCTCTAATGCTTCGGGCACACCCATCGGTTTCATTAAAAAGCTCACTAATCTGCTTAACGATAATGGATCCCCTGCACTTGTTTCCTGTGATGACCCTGAAACGCTGAGGAGCGCGATTACAGGGCTCTTAAAAACAGCGGCAGACCAATCTATACAAAACGACCTTACAAGAATGGATAAATCTAAGCTATACTCTCACTACAAAGACATTCACATATCTTTCATGACGGAGGGATACCTTTTAGGGGATTTTCCTTTCCCGGTTGTAAGACTACTCGCACAAGTTAGAATACTTTCAAGTTTTTTTAGAGAAAACCACACCAAGATGCTCTGCGGTGAGGACCCGACTTGTACCTTCTGTAATTCAAAACTACAAAATGAAATCACTCACTATATTTTTGATTGCTCTGCTCTGAAAGAAGAAAGAAGAACCCTTATGCTCAAAACTGGGCAACTCTGTGCTTCACTTCCATCAATAATTGACAATATGACCCAGAATAAGTATATTGCTACGGCGTTTTATGGTTTCCACAAGTCCATATCTCAGAAGAAGGCCAAGTGATACTCACTCCTCACTTTCTTACTGCTACTCTTTTTGTGTTGATTTCTTGCTTCCCTCTTTCTTATTATTATTATTTTTTTTTTTTTCCTTTTCTTGTTTTTTTTTTTTTTCTTTCTCTTTTTACTCTGTATATATCGCTATTTCCGTTGTCTCACTGCTTTGTACTTATGCATACCTCTGGTGAATCCTGTATAGGGTCAGTGACCCTAAATAAAGGCTTTTTTGTTGTTGTTGTTGATAACATATCTTGGTGTATCGCCTTATAATTAATTATGCCTAACTGGCCTTGTATTTATTGTTTACTGAAGAGCATTGCTTAAGGTAAATATTTATATGTAATTCTACTGTCCTAAAAAGCTTATGTTCATAGTTTACTTGAATACCATTTCTAATATTTCACCCTTCAGTGTAGCATATAAAAGCAGAATGATCCAATACAGTATTGGAGCTCTAAGAAGCGGTCTGATAGATTAAATTGGTGAAACCGCTGGGAGGGTTTACCTGATGAGTCAAGCCCTCCCAATATAATTTTTCATCGCAGTATGGATAGTATAAAAGTTTGTTTTATATTTAAAAGAAACATTCGTACTTTAATGTTTCCATTTCTTATATCCTGGTATGCTTTTTCTTGTCTTTATATCACCTGAAAAATCAGAGTATGCTTTTAATTCCCATATGTTGCATATTTTTTTTCTCTATCTAATACTGAAGTTTGTTGTCTGGTTTAAATATTGTTGCATGGTGTTGTAACTTTGTAGGGTCATCCACCTTGATTCCTTTCTTTTCTGTGTCGTATACCGAGCGGGTTTCTATAATCAAGGTAAATAATAAACAAATAACCTTCTAAAGTTACTTTGTTTATTTGTTGACTTTTCCTCGTAGTTGGTGATCTTTAGTCTTGCCGTCCGTGGCTCCTCTCCATAAATAAACAATCAAGATATAAACAATAACAATATTACAAAAGGAATGATACTATGGTACATAATCTGTTTAAAATAAATTTAAATTATCAGAGATTATTTTGAATAAATGGAAAGGTTGACCTCACCCGGCGATTATACCCTGGCCACCCATCCGCAGGTCCCTCCAACAGTGCAATGTATATAGTGATTTGTAATACGATGCACTAGCGCGCCATCTGTTATCAAAATTCGAAACTATTTTAAACGCGTAAGATTCATGAGCCAGGCCCTCCCTATAATTTTTCCATTGCAGTAAGGGCAGTAGAAATTGTTTAATTTCAAAAAGAATCTTACGCGTTTAAAATAGTTTCGAATTTTGATAGTGATTTGTATATATTCCGCTTTATGCGTTAATCGGGGCTCACAAATCATCTATTCTGGTTAGCAGCCCGTAAATAAAGATATTTCCAAATGGAAAGGTCTCAAAATGAGGCAAAAATATCAAAGTATTCTTTTTATATATTCTACATCTTGTCTAATGTGTTTGTGTATATTTTTGCTTCCATAATTAACTGTAAAGTTATATATGGTCTTGTTAGCAAGTTACAGACGACTGCTTCTCTGTATGGGGATTTCTGTTTCTTCTTCAGCAGTTTGATCTCCTGTTGATCCATCAAAAATGGGTGTTGTTGTCGTTTAAACCATCTCCATTAGGTTCAATTGTCTCAGCTTTTCTATTATACCAGGTCTATTAGTATGAAACGCGAAAATGGGCGCCAGAGGCCGCTGTGCAACTTTTTTTGAGACGACGGTGGCGCTGTTGTAGGCGTTTTGTTCTTTGACTCACGTGGCATCAGCATGCGTGCAGTTTTCGAAAAATTCAAATCATGAAAAATTTCTGGAGCCCGTGGAAAATGGCGATTTCCGAGCCAAAAAGTGCCCATTTGCGGGAAGTTTTGTTGTTCGCCTTCAACTGGAAGAAAAGTGCCACTGAAGCCCACCGAATGCTCGAGGAAGTTTACAGCGACCACGCTCTGAGCAAAACACAGTGTTACAGGTGGTTTAAAAAATTCCAAAGTGGCGATTTTGAACTTGATAATGAACCACATGGAAAACCGCCCCAAAAGTTCGAGGACGCTGAACTGCAAGCTTTGTTGGATGAGGACAGTACCCAAATGCAGGAGCAACTCGCAAAACAGCTCCAGGTGTCTCAAGGTGCTGTTTCTCTACGTTTAAACAGCCTCGGAATGACCCAAAAGCTTTCCAGATGGGTCCCCCACGAGTTGAGCGAAAGGCAGCAATAACGGCGTCTGGTAACCTGCGAAAGGCTGCTCGCCAGGCATGGAAAGAAGTCATTTTTGCACCGAATCGTAACTTCTGATGAGAAATGGATCCACTTCAGCAATCCTACGCGCCAAAAGTCGTGGGGCCTGCCCGGCCAACTTCCAAAACAGACGCCTAGGCCCAATCGCTTCGGAAAAAAGGCAATGCTTTGCATATGGTGGGACCAGACCGGCGTAGTATATTTCGAGCTCCTGAAACCTGGCAAAATGGTCAATACTAGTCGCTACGAACAACAAATTCACAGTTTGAGAGAGGCGTTGAATGAAAAAAGACCGGGATGGCGTGAAAAGCACAACAACCTGATACTGCAGCATGACAACGCTCCAGCCCACAACGCTACGGTGGTCAAAAACACCATAAAAGACTTGGCCTGGGAACTCTAACCCCACCCGCCGTACTCACCAGACTTAGCACCGTCGAACTACCACCTTTTCACATCTTTAGGACACGCCCTAAAAAACCAGGAATTTTCGAACTCAGACATACTCCGAAAAAAATGACTTGTTGACTGGTTCGACTCAAAAGGAATAGAAATTTTCAGACAAGGAATTCGAAAATTGCCTGAAAAGTGGTTCGAGTGTATAGCTAATCAGGGCAATGATTAAAAAATGTTTTGTTGTATGGAATTGGTGAACTTTTGAATTCACTGAAAATTTTCGCGTTTCATACTAATAGACCTGGAAGTCCTGGGGTTTTCCCAAAGGTCTTGGAGAAGGAAAGAGGGGTGCACCTGCTGTTGCTCTGAAGACCTGGAAGTACCACTCAGTGTGACTTTGTTTCTTTTGGTCTCCTGACATGGAGTGTAGCCGCTCCTATGGAGAACAGACAATTGATACATTAACCGGGTGTGTAGCACAGGGTGGCTCTACCAGGAGTTAAACTCCCGACGTCCTGTGCTACCCGTTTACTAAGATAGGATTTTGGGAGGGAACAATAGGTGTAGACAAGCTTTTTGATTATGTCATAAAGGCTAGAATACAACATATAGTTTCGGTAGGAGATCAACCATGAACAAAAAGTGGCACCTCTCCCTTTAAAAATGCATTAAAACAATACATTTTATGTTATTATCCCAGTACAAACGATAACCTGATGATAACGAATGACTTACAATACCCGTTTAGATAAATTCAGGTATACAGGTTGTTGGCTTTTGTCTGAATTTTCCAAAACTGGTGTTGTAGCTTATTCGTTTTGTACTGAAGTAATAACCCAAAATGCATCGTTTAAATGTATTTTTTAAAAGGAGAGGTGGAACTTTTGGTATAGAATTAGGATTGTAAATCAACATGCTCAGCAAATGAATTTTGTTTATACCGACGCTATTGATAAAATTCTTGAAATTCATTTAGGGAAGATAAAAATATCATTTGCACGGTTGATAAACAAGAAGGGAGAAACCAAGATCTTTTATTATCTTGAGCAATCTTCAGGTTGAGTAAGAGGTCTTAATAGAAAGAGGTTGGTGTTGATTAATCTCATAAAACTTAATTCAAACCTCTCGGAAAATGATGCAAGTTGTATAAAAGCATATCTTTTTTTACCCCTCGGCAGAGCTGACTGCTACAGGGCGCGTCCCCAGGTGGCGGATAGGGGAACGACCTTCAGATATGAAGGCCAGCTGCGAAACAAGAAGAATAACTCTGACAAATAAGCAGTCGCGGACCAACAGCAGAATTGTTAGAAGAGAGAGAGGTGAAAGACCTTTTTAAAAATCCTGAATTCAACTGACCTGGTTGATGGACCTCAGCAAGGGTCCTCTCTAGGGATACGGAGGAGCTGCGTCTGTACTCAGGTTAGAGTTGGCAGCAAAGGGGTCTGCTTCCATGTTAGAAACGGCCTCAAATTACAGGCAAAGTCAGACTTTAACCAAAGTGTGCCTGGATCATGGTGCCATAATCAACGAAAGCTGCACCCTTACACCCCATTCCATGAGAATGCTCGAGGAGCATGAACTCGTGGAATTCGTGTAATCTTTACACAAGGGGATAAGAAATAACATATGCTTTTTACAAATTCAGTAAAACAGCACAGACAATAGGTACAACACAGTTGATGGATCCAACTTTAAGAAAGATAGATATTAATTTCTACTTTCTGTAGATAACTGTTATGTTTACTTCTGTATCTGGGAGAATCCTGTATGGGTCGAGTGTCCTTAATAAAGGCTTTTGTTGCTGTTGCGTAAAGGCACAGACAATAGACGCAACACAGATGATGGATCCAACTTGAAGAAAGGTCGATTTTAATCTCCACTTTCTGTAAATAACTGTTATGTTTACTTCTGTATCTGGGAGAATCCTGTATGGGTCGAGTGTCCTTAATAAAGGCTTTTGTTGCTGTGCGTAAAGGCACAGACAATAACACAGTTGATGGATCCAACTTGAAGAAAGATCGATGTTAATCTCCACTTTCTGTAGATAACTGTTATGTTTACTTCTGTATCTGGGAGAATCCTGTATGGGTCGAGTGTCCTTAATAAAGGCTTTTGTTGCTGTTGCGTAAAGGCACAGACAATAGACGCAACACAGATGATGGATCCAACTTGAAGAAAGGTCGATGTTAATCTCCACTTTCTGTAGATAACTGTTATGTTTACTTCTGTATCTGGGAGAATCCTGTATGGGTCGAGTGTCTTTAATAAAGGCTTTTGTTGCTGTTGCGTAAAGGCACAGACAATAACACAGTTGATGGATCCAACTTGAAGAAAGATCGATGTTAATCTCCACTTTCTGTAGATAACTGTTATGTTTACTTCTGTATCTGAAAGAATCCTGTATGGGTCGAGTGTCCTTAATAAAGGCTTTTGTTGATGCTGCGTAAAGGCACAGACAATAGACGTAACACAGATGATGGATCCAACTTGAAGAAAGGTCGATGTTAATCTACACTTTCTGTAAATAACTGTTATGTTTACTTCTGTATCTGGGAGAATCCTGTATGGGTCGAGTGTCCTTAATAAAGGCTTTTGTTGATGCTGCGTAAAGGCACAGACAATAGACGTAACACAGATGATGGATCCAACTTGAAGAAAGGTCGATGTTAATCTACACTTTCTGTAAATAACTGTTATGTTTACTTCTGTATCTGGGAGAATCCTGTATGGGTCGAGTGTCCTTAATAAAGGCTTTTGTTGATGCTGCGTAAAGGCACAGACAATAGACGTAACACAGATGATGGATCCAACTTGAAGAAAGATCGATGTTAATCTACACTTTCTGTAGATAACTGTTATGTTTACTTCTGTATCTAAGAGAATCCTGTATGGGTCGAGTGTCCTTAATAAACACTTTTTGTTGTTGTATAAAATCATTTTGTTAAATCAACCAAGTTTAATACTTTTATTTGATACAACGCTTCGACAACTATCATCAAGGGAATTAATCAATGTTTCAGAGATAGCTTGTAACATTGATTGAAAAATTATATTTATTGTTTATTCATAATCTAAGATAAAATTGTGAGAAGCATTTAAAAACTATGAATATTTTTCAAAATGAGTTTTCATTTTAAAATTCTAGTTTTAAATCAAGGCTGTTGAAGAGCGATTATCGTTTGAAAGCTAGCGTTTTAAAGTAAAAATAAATTCATTTTGTGAGAAATGTTTATTAATTGATGTGTAGATAAATATTAGTAATATGATTAATTTTACTTTTTTCACTTGCAGAGACTCCGGGGTAAATCTAGATATAAGAAATGTCATTTCCTCCAATTTACCCAGACTAATCTATTAGCTTGATTGTCTTAATTAAGTTTTCCTGTATAAAAAGATCATATTACCATTATATGCGATTATATTTTAAAATTATAATAATAACAACACACTTATTACTGTAGTACTATTATTATTATCTTCAAATAAAAGACACTTCGGCCAGTAAATCTTTTTATTATCTCGACGTTTCGACAAAAATCTTTTGTCCTCGTCAGGAGCGTTTTTGTCGAAACGTCGAGACAATAAAAAGATTTACTGGCCGAAGTGTCTTTTATTTGAAGAAATATGAATGCCGGCCAGAAAACCTCTATCTTTACTATTATTGTTATACCTGTATGTATCCTACATTTCTGCTTGGAGAATCTGTATTAGACTGAAAGGTCTTAATAAAGCTCTTTGGTGTTGTTGCATATATTAGATCTACAATGATGTGAGTGATACAAAATGGCGATTTGATTTCGGATGTAAGATTTCTGATAAAATTGATTCTAAAGTTCCTTCAAAGTAGTAATTTGCATAATCAGAAGATGCCCTTTCTTCCTGAGGTGTTCTTTGTTTAAGGTCCGGCGCCAGGGTATCAAACTTTTCCAGGAATTCTTCCTCCCTTGTCATCCAGTAACTTTCCTCTATACTTCCCCAGCTCCTTACAGCTAGGAAAGTATACTTCCCACCTCAGTGAATATCTTCTTTTAATTATAATTAGTAGTTAATTACTGTTCAGTGTATCTATATATCTAGTTCTATATATATAACAAATTAAGGCGCGAAAGTTTATTTTCACAAATAAATCCAACTTCTACTGTCCTCACTGCGTTGAAAAAATAATTAGGAGAGCTTGGCTCATCAGTGGTGAACCCTCCCAGCGGTTTTTAATCTACCAGACCGCTTATTTGTAGAAAAAAAGCAGAATGATGAAATACAGTTGTTGTTGTCGTGTCCAATGAAGAGCCCCAGATGTCTCCATGCATCTCTATCACAGCAGCAGCATTGTCCACTATCTTGGGTGTGTAAAGCTGCTGTTCTGGGTCTATGTCAATTTTTTGCAAGGCTGCGGCCATTGCTGAATTTGAGATTATGTGAGTAGGTGTTAGTTCCACACCAGGACAGTTGTTGCATGTCCTATAGGTTCTTGTGCCATCTGGATGTATTGTCATTCCTTTATAGTGTTTTGTTCTAAGTCTTGTTATAGTTTTTGTCAGTGTTCTCTCAGAGTTTATTTCGCATTTTTATCTTTTCTTATTTTTTTGTTTAATTATCTTATATATTGCCAAAGCACCAGCGTCAAATACTGACATTTGTTCTTTCATTTGGCTCAGCTTTCTGGCTTCCTTTGCCAATTCATCTGCCATTTCATTACCCCCGATCCCAGCATGGGCAGGAATCTATTGTAGAATGCAGTTCTTCTCCAATGTTTCCAGTTGGGTAAGTAATGAGTGTATTTTCTGCGTGATTCTAGTATTGCCCTTCTGAATTGCTTCTAGAGCGGATCTGGAGTCGCTGTATATTATAATTCCTTCTGCTTGATGCAGGGATGGTTGGTTAAGGCATACATTAAGGGCTTTCCAGATAGCTGTCAGTTCACAAGTGAAGTTTTACGAAATATTTCCGGCTCCTTCTTTGATTTTGATGTGTGTTCCATCTTGCAGTATTATGTTAATTCCGGTCCCTCCATTACTCAGGGTAAGTTCTGATGATCCATCTGTGTATGCTGTCAAATAATTTCTCTGATCATATAAATCAATTGTGTCAAGTCCTTTCTTTTTAAGTATGTTTTTGTTCCCTTTTTTATTACAGGGTTCATTCAGGTTAAGATTGATGATTACGTTTGATGGTAATGGGGTAGGAAATATTGGTTCTTCTTTAATTTGAAAGTCATTGTGTTTCATATTTATGCCCTTTCTAATATTGTTGTCGTACTGAAGTGTTGAAGATCTTTTAAGTCTTTCTTTTTGTGTCCAGTTTAAATAGGTTCTATGGGATATGTGTTCGTTTTTTTTTTTACTTTTTAGGCTATTGGTGAATTTTATTGTTTTTAATTGTCTTCTGATTTCGAGTAGGTCTAGAACACATTCTCTCTGAATTTTCTCATTGTTGGTGGATGAAACAGCACCAGTGATTATTTTGGCCGCTTTTGCTTGAACACTGTCTAGTCTTACTTTTAGTGATGAACTTGAGGGAGCCCAGACGGGTGTTGCATATTCCATTATTGGCCTTATTAAGGTGATATACACAGTGTGGCAAATAATTTTTAAGAATGGGTTTGTAAAATAAAACAGAAACAAGCTAATTCAATTTCTACTTTTTTATTATTCAAAATAATCCCCTCCGGATTCAATACATATGTTACAACGATTTAATAAGGAATTAAATGCCTTTTGCAGGCCACTTTGAGGAATCGCCTCCAAAGTGCTCGTCGCAGCTCTCTGGGTGGTCGGGATATCATTTAAAAAAAAACCTTTTAACTTCAATTTTATTTTTGGGAATAAATAAAAGTCACATGGTGCTAAATCAGGCGAGTACGGAGGATGATTCAACACACAGACGTTATCTTTGGCCAAAAAGCGACGAACAATGAGTGAGGAGTGACTCGGTGCATTATCATGCAGCAAACACCAACTGTCTTCATCGCGATATTCTGGACAAATGCGACGAATTCTGGCAATCAAACGTTTCAAAACGTTTAAATAATACTCTCCAGTAATGGTTTGTCCAGCGGGAACAAATTATTTGTGGATAATACCTCTACTATCGAAAAAGGTAATCAGCATTGCTTTGATTTTTGATGGCACTTTTCGCGTTTTTTGGCTTGTGGAGAGTTTTTTGACTTCCATTCGGCACTTTGGCGCTTTGTCTTTGGGTCATACTGAAAACACCATGTTTCAGCACCCGTAACAATTGATATCAGGAAGTTTGAATCATTTTCATGGGCAGAAATGATGTCCCTGCAATGTGCAATTATCAATGATTTCTGCTCGCCCGTTAAAGTGTGTGGAATAAATTTAGCACAGACTTTAGTTTTACCCAAATCTTCATGCAGAATGGTTCGAATCGTTTCTTTGTTGATGTGTAAAACCTCTGCCATCATTCTCAGGGATGCACTGCGATTGTTTGCAACAAATTCTCGCACATTTTCTATACTTTCTGGTGTCTTCGAAGAACTTGGTCGTCCAGTATGCTTATCATCTTCTAGCGTATTTCTTCCATCCGAAAAACGTTTGTGCCAAATGAAAACATTTGATTTACTCAAACATAACGTACCATAAACTTGCTTCATCAAAATATATGTTTCCGATGCACTTCTACCAAGTTTTGCATTAAATTTAATGACCGCTCTCTGTTCCATCTCAGAATTCCGACGAACAAAAATTCTTACTTTTCAAAAATCGCCTGTATGGTTTTAAAGAGTTAACCAAAATGGCTGAAACAAAGCCACGCGCTAGATAAGGCTTCGAATATATATACGCATGCGCAATTTCATAACTGGCTCTGCTATTGGCCTTTATCTAGCGCGAGTCTTAAAAATTATTTGCCACACTGTGTATATTGTTCTGAGAATTTTGGGTTTTGCTCCCCAATTTATTCCACATAGCCTTCTCAGAATATTTAGTTTTCTGGTAGCTCTATTTGAGGTACTAATTATGTGTTCTGTAAATCGCAATTCCTCATCAAGTATCACACCTAGGTATTTTGGAGATCTAATTTCATCAATTATTTGGTTGTTTATGCTTATTTTGGGGTTAAATTTATGCCTTTTTTCCTGT
>CP092874.1:31922692-31943735 GCA_030710605.1 Cordylochernes scorpioides
GATCCCCTTGGAGTTCGACGAATGGCACCAGCTCTTTCTCCTCAAAATCTGTCAGACCTCGAACCCGAGTGTCAGACCTACACCGTTCCGGGATGGTCATCCTTTTGGAGGAACATTGCGGGAGGGTCTGACAAAGTTGCCTGGCTGTCGCTAGAGACATGCCGCTGGCTGTCATCTCTCTGACCTGAAGTCTGCCTTCGACACCCTGAGCAGGAGCTACCTGTTCGCCCTGCTGGATAAGCTGGGCCTACCATCTACCTTTTTTGGGTGGATTGCTGTCCTCTACGGGGAAGCAAACGCCTTCATCCGGGTCGGAGATGTCTAATCCAAAGGCCTTCCCGCTTCTCAACGGGGTGAGGCAGGGCTGCCGTCTCAGCGCCGCGCTCTTCAGCATCGGAGTTGGAGCTCTGCTACGCCGCCTCGAGAGGACCTTGGGCCGCAGCAGCGTGGTCGCTTATGCGGATGACATCGTACTCTTCATCAGGGACGAGGCTCTGTTGGAGCTCGTTCCCCTGATTTTCGAAGAGTTCCGCATAGCCTCCGGGGTGGCTGTCAACTTCAAGAAGAGCTGCGGGCTCTGGTGCGGTTCCTGGAAGCACCGGACGGATTCTCCTCTGAGAATCTCCTGGACGTCCGAGTCGCTGACTGTCCTAGGCTGCACCATCACCACCAGGAACACCGTCGCCTCCTAGGCCTCACTCCTGATGGGGCTGCTGGAGCGAGCCATCCGAGGTGGTCACCCTTCACCCGCGGCCTGTCGCTGGTGGGTCGTGCTCGCGCGGCCAACAGCCTGGTCCTGGGTTCCATCCTGCACCACCTCCACGGCTACCTTCCACCTGAAACCACCATCGGCTGGCTGAAGGTGCGGTTGGCGCGCTTTGTGTGGGGTACGAGCCGAGTCTCGTGGCTCCCCGGGCGCATCCTGGCTCGTCCAGTTTCCGATGGTGGTGTCGGCCTGCTTGACATTGCGGGCCAGCTTCGGCTCTCCTGCCTTAAGGGGGTCCAGGCCTCACTGTGTTGCTCCGCCAACGGCTATTCTTGGCTGGTCCTTAGCCGGGCGTGGCTGACACCGCCGGCTCGTGACGTCTGGATTTTTACTAATTAGCAACTCTCCAATAAGAGAACACATCTCTCTAATTGATACTTTGGCCCTGCAACTAGGTATTGTCCTTCAGAGAGAGTTTGTTCTACGGTGTACAGTAAACATAATGTATATTTACAGTTGATATGAAGAACATCAAGTAAGTTTTTTTTTTTTTTGATGATGGATTGAATGATTGGTGATGGATTGAATAAAAGATTTATTTGCCAATATTTCGGTTGGCTGAACGCCAACCCTTTTTTCGAGGCATTATATTTTCCTATGCACAAACTCAGCGCCGCATAGCGTTGATAGTGCATAACACGTGTATAATTCGTTTGATTGAAGATTTTAGTAAGTTAAGTTGATCTCTACTTGAGAAAAGTTGAAACCTTGTAACTACAAACCACGTTACATGTTAAGTAAGTTGTTGAGGTAATGATGAAGATGGACTTGTCAACCTTGTGTGGCGAGTTTATTTACCTACATTCTACTGTCATCATTACATTTCCCCTGAGAATGACCGGGGTGGTTGACCGAGATATGGCTGACTTGTCACACACAAGGTAAACATGCCATATCTTCATCGATATACAGTTAAACCTGTCTATATCGCCCCCTCTAAATAGCGCCTTACTCTCTATAGCGCCCGATTTTAAATACGTAGTACGATGCGATTTACATTAAAAGTGACCTGTCTATAGCACCCCCTCTCTGTAGCACCCTATTTTGGTGAGTCCCAAGAGGGGGCGCTATAGACAGGTTTAACTGTATATAAAGTTCATTTGCAGAAAATCAAAAAGTTTTAATTCAAATATTTAGAAATATAAATTATATGACGCAGAGAGACACCAATGTCACGGTATTTATTCACTTACAGCTTGATAGGATTTCGTGGAAAATGGCGACCACTGATGGCAGACGACAGGGAAATAAATGATGACACCTGATGATGATAATACACCGGATTTAAAACCAAATCAGATTCAATAAATTCTAGTCACATGTTTAGGTATTAAATTTGAAATCGACAGTATATAATTTATTATATTTATTTCATATTTTTTTATTTAACTTTGTTTTTAGATTATTTTTTCAAGTATTTCTCCAGAATATACACGTCTATCATGATATCAGAATATAATGTCATCCACTGTAACCATGTTATGATGCATTAGCACGCCATCTGTTATCAAAATAATAGTTTCGAATTTTGACTGTAACCATGTCTTTGTCTCAGATGTCTTTATTACCTTAATATTGTAGTGAAATATTTCATTAACAGATTAGTAATTTTGATATAATGCAATATAATGCGGCTTATGATTGTAGACGTTTGACAAGTTTCACCGCAAATGCTTCTTTTGAAAGAAAAATCGTTATTTATTTTAAGGAGAAATAACGACTATTTCTATCCTTAGGGATGAAGTATGAAAGGATGAAATGTGAAGAAATTCACGGCTTTATAATTCATCCTTTCATACTTTATCCCTAAGGATAGAAAAAGCCGTTATTTCTCCTTAAAATAAATTACGATTTTTCGTTCCAAAGAATCATTTGCGGTGAAACCTGCCAAACGTCTATCCCTATATATATAAAAGTCAGTGTATGTATGTATGTATGTATGTATGTATGTATGTGTGTATGTGTGTATCTATGTCGGCCATACACGCCCACAATACGTAACTTATCTGACTGAAATTTTAACAGTATATAGAGTAGAATCTGGAAAAACTTATAGTGGAAATTTCAGGTCTCTATCCCGAATATTCGTCGAGTTATTTGCAAATTTGCGTTGCAAATTTGCCCTTTCGCTCGCGAGCAGCGCCTCTAGCGGTGAAGATGGGAGGTAATATCAGCTGACCTAATGTACATGTAAAGTTGTAGCGGGGCGTTTCTCAAGAGTGACATCCACGGTGCCAATTTATAATTGTAACGAATAGTATTTGAAAATCAAAATAATAGAATTTTCAATAATCGTTGTGAAAATATACATTTTTATTTTTATATTTTAAAAACACACAAAGTTTGGAGCGGGATGTTTCACAAGAGTGACATCCACGGCGCCAATTTATAATTGTAACGAATAGTATTTGAATAAAAACATTTAATCGGGTAAAACCTGGGCGTTGCCCGGGTCATTCGGCTAGTGTATTTATATAGATGGAAATTTTGCCGGGAGGAAATTGATCTAAAGAGACAATCCCGTGTGGATCTCATGGAATAAAGTCCGCCCTAGGCTGACGAGGGCCATTAGCCCGAAACCATGGTCTCTAGGTGAACGCTTTTCAGTTTGCCAAAGCTGGTGTTGTGGCTTTGTTACCGACCTGAGGCCCCTAGTTTGCGGCGACGGTCAATAGATGGCGTCTAGTTTTGACGTCTATTTTGACGGGAGAGGCGACCTTTGTCTCTTTAGATATATTTATATATTATTAATGTCTTCATTCGTTATATATATAGATGGCGCGTTATTTCCTTATATTAATTTATACCTAACTGGCCTTGTCCATATTGTTTGCGGAAGAGCATTACTCGATGCAAATATTTAAATGTAATTCTACTATCCTAAAAGCTTATGTTCATAGTTTTCTTAAATACCATTTCAAAGATTCCACCCTTCATTGCAGAATATAAAATCAGAATGATCCAATACAGTATTAGAGCTCTAAATAAGTGGTTTGGTAGATTAAATTGGTTAAACCGCTGGGAGGGTTCACCATTGATGAGCTAAGCCCTCCCAATAATTTTTTAATCGCAGTAAGGACAGTAGAAGTTTGATTTATTTGTGAAAAGAAACATTCGCTTATTATAATGTCTTCATTCGTAATATATAGATGGCGCGTTATTGCTATATATATATGTTATATTAAAATGTTATTCTATTTAAAATTATATTTCTTAGATCCAAATACTCTGTTAAATCGACCGCCATCAAACAGTCGACCACCTCCTATTCAGTTGCCCATCCTACCATCTTCAGAGATTCCAGACTGCAACTCTACTTAACACCAGCACATTCAACCAAGAAGCATTGAAGAACCTCCCCAAAAATAAAACAGCCTGGCGACATCTAATCAGTTGGATGTCAACTGCAACAAATAGACAATAAGTCAGAAGACAAACCCGGACAGTTGGCGACTTTCGTACGCTCCAGGAGTCCGGGTTATGTACAGAATAATAAATTCCAGATGGCCGGCTCAAAACCTTTGTACATTATGTAAATAATCTTTTGTTTTTCCTCGTTCTACTCGCCTTAAGCCAGGCAGTACTTTAATCAAATTATGTTCTTATATATTACCGTAGCTCAATTAAAGCTACCTCTTATCAAAACCATTCTTATTATTATTCTTTCAAGATTTTAACCACGACTGCATCACCAGAGCTTAATCCTTAAGATAACCAAAATCAACAAAATGACCAATAATTCCTCTACAAGCAATTAATCTCATAATCAACAGAAATTTCATTCTTTTCATTCATATAATATACTAGACGGATGACTCGGGCTTCGCCCCGGGATTGACCCGTGTGCATATCTACCCGAGTGATATATATTTAGATAAGATTTTTTTATATAATTGTTTGTTATTAGCATTATCTATTTGTTTGCATCAGCATAATTTAATCTAATCTTTGATAGAGGGCGCTGTTCGTGAGCTAAGTAGAATAATTTGAATATATAGTTTTAATAATTGATTTATATATTTTTTAAAATAGCCTATCGTCTTCCCCGTATTTTTTTACCTATCTATGGAAATTTTGGTTTGAATTAGTGAACTACTGCGAATTTGTATACCGGACATACAAACAAACAAAAATACAAACATTGATTTATATATATATATGTCGTAGCTAAATGAAGAGGCGCAGCCGTTATGCCTAGGGAACAGCGCACCCGCGATGTCTGCCACCTTTATTTTTTGTCCAGCTTTTATACATGGATTAATTTACATATTTACATTTTAACACAAGCGTAACATATTTACATACTTAGTTTGACGGAAATAAATTATCTCTTTTGGCATTAACTATACAAATTATGACATATATATATATTGCCAGTCTGTATGCTTCCATTATTGTTTATCTTGTATTTTATATATATTTAGTTTGTGTTTTAAATAAATTGCTGTGTCATCCTGAAGTTTGTCTTTTCCTAATTTTTCTACGTCACATTTGACGTCACACTGGTGTGTGTGTAGGCTTCCAGGAAATGACAAATGAAGAAGAGCCACTTCTCGAAAGTTTCAACCCTTCTCTCTCTCTCTCTGATGGTGTATTATGATATATTTCCTCTATATAATTGTACAGTATTTATTTTGTAAATTCTATATTTTGTGTATATTTTTATAACCTGAGGGGATTGTGATTTGGTGTGTGGATAATTAAAGTAATATTCTCTAAATAAAGTGTTTGTTTATTTACAACAAAACTTATAGTAACACATCTAAAAAAAATGAAATCACTCACTATATTTTTGATTGCTCTGCTCTGAAAGAAGAACCCTTATGCTCAAAACTGGGCAACTCTGTGCTTCACTTCCATCAATAATTGACAATATGACCCAGAATAAGTATATTGCTACGGCGTTTTATGGTTTCCACAAGTCCATATCTCAGAAGAAGGCCAAGTGATACTCACTCCTCACTTTCTTACTGCTACTCTTTTTGTGTTGTTTTTCTTGCTTCACTCTTTCTCTTTCTTGTTTTTTTTTTCTTTTTCTTCTGTATATATCGTTGTTTCCTTTGTCTCACTGCTTTGTTCTTATGCATACCTCTGGTGAATCCTGTATAGGGTCAGTTTCCCTGAATAAAGGCTTTCTGTTGTTGTTGTAGTAACACATCTAGTCGTATATGTTAACTCATGGACACAAGGAATTAGAAAGTCTTTGATGTCGGGATTCAGACAATAACTCAAAAAGATATTACAGTGTCCTTTATTGAAGACACACGCGTTAACCAGTGTGCACAAAATTTCCCTTGTCTCCTAAAAAAAAAATAGATGACCGGTAACATCAAAGACTTTATACTTCCTTAAGTTTTGTCCATGTATGTTATTGATTTGCATATTTATAGTAACTTTTTGGTGTAAGAAAAATGTAGTGAAGAGTTGTAAAATTATTTTATTATTTTGACAAGTTGCCATGTATGGAATTTCCTTTCTTATACAAATTCCATACTTCAGAGCTTTTGTTCAATTCTTTAACGGAGAATAAGAATTCTTCATTAAATGGAAGATCATCTTTCTTTCTTTACCGAATCTCAACAGAATTCTTAGTAATTTAAGATAAATATGTACATAAGTCTAACGAACACTTGCAATATTTTCTCATCGAAATAAGAAATCATTATAATTGAGACTATAGAATCAAAACACTACGATCATATGCCAATCCTGCACCAAAGATTGATGTTGGAAGCAATAGTTCCCAACAAACTTCACATCATTAATAGAAAGAGAGATTTTTTTTTCAAATTTATTAATCACACACACACAAAAACCTTTATTAAGACACACAGGTCTTACAGAGGATTCTCCTTAGGGTTACAAGACGGAGAAACCTATGGAAGTGGGAAATATACAAAGGGATAAAAATGGAGAAAGATTATATACACATGGTAAATATATACAGATTATTATTTGAATAATCCTATGGAAAATAAGAATTTTTTTTTTTTGGAAATATGGGTGGGAGAAGTAGAGAGCGAAAAAAAAAAAAAAAACAACAACAGGTATTTACATATGGAACATACATATAATGGAACAAGTCAATTTAAGCTCTTCTGCTCACATAGCACAGGTGGACCATGGCTTTTTTCAAGAAATCTTTAAGAGATTTTCCAGGAAAATCCGAGTGTTCAGAGTTAAATTTATTAAACAACCAGACGCGATATTGAAATATCTGCGTCTATTACAGAGGAAACAAAACAACAAACAAATTAGAATTAAATATTTACAAATTTACATGTATTAATCGACAGAGTACATAAAATGTATATAGAAAAAGTGGCTGATGTAAGAGAGTTAAATCATTTAGATCGGGGAACAAACGATATCTCACTTCTGTAAAGGAGAGATAGAAAGATAGAATTGTCAGATATTATCTACTAGCCGAATGACCCGGGCAACGCCCGTGTTTTACCCGATTGAATGTTTTGATTCAAATACTATTTGTTACAATTATAAATTGGCGCCTTAAATAAATGCATATGTTAGTTAATAACTTTAGCCTATGTGCTTTATCTGTCTATGTACTGTTGGCTTCCGTAGGCGTCTCTTACTGGGAAAAAGAAAGAGAGGATTCCATTTGGTTATTATCTAATATATGCATTTATTTAGGGAGCGACCCGCTCCAACACAATAGTTACAAAGACGAAATAGCGAGTGGGGGGGGGGGGGGGCAAAGGTGGCGTGATCGTAGCCAACCAATAGGAGGGCGCCATTCCAAAAAAAAAAAAAGCAAACGGTGACAGAGGTGAAAAATGATTAAGAGATGAAGAACGCATGACGCTCGTAACTGTATATAGAATAACCAATATTTGTACCAATCCCGGTCACCTATTTGAATTTCTTGTCTCTTTCACACTTGTTTCCTTCCTTCCAAAGTATATGATTTGCATATATTCATATATGTGTACTGCATATTCTGTCAATCTTTTTACACTTTGTATAATCGGATCGATTCAAAATCACATTAATAGGTACCGCTCAGCAAGAGCAACCTAGTTCATGATAATTGAAACAGTGAATAATATGTAAAGGTTATTCACATATTAAACAAAATGTTAACGCGGGATTCAATCCCAGTTCATGACTGTCGGGAATCGAGAGTGTTACCTACTTGTACACCGACTTTATGAATTACTTTGTATAATAGGTTTAGTAATATACCATACAAATATTTTATAATTATGTAAACAATTGTCATGAAAGTGTATCCCTATATGTAGTCACGACCGTCTTTCCTCATCGGCCTCTGTCACGGATGCGCGCGCACATCCTCTGTCACGTGCTCGCCGGCAGCCAATTAAAAAAAAAAAAAACCTTCCTCGAGCCGGATTTAAACCAGCGACCTAAGGATCACCGTTGTAACATCTACAGTCCTCCGCTCTGCCAACTGAGCTATCGAGGGATACAAACTATATGAATAAGTTTACCTTATAAAGTCAACTAATCCTATTTCTACACAAAATGTACTCATATATATATAGTTACGACCGTCTTTCCTCATCGGCCTCTGTCACGGATGCGCGCGCACAGGGAGGTCACGTGCTCGCCGGCTCCCTCGAGCCGGATTTGAACCAGCGACCTAAGGATCACCGTTGTAACATCTACAGTCGGGTAAAACACGGGCGTTGCCCGGGTCATTCGGCTAGTTTGTATATAAACCATTGCTACTCGTATCATTCTGTACCCATAGAAGGACCTCTTGACCGAAAGCTTATACGACCATTCTCTTATTTAAAGCTCTTCTCCTCGACCTGGCGTTTCCTCTTCTAAAAAAAACTATTTCTGCTATTATTTACTCAATGTTTCTCGATTTCTACTTTTGTCCAAATAAAATAGAACGATGATGATTAATCATGATGATATACAAAAAAAAAACTTTCTTTATGAATAAGAAAGATTGGGCAACTCTGTGCTTCACTTCTATCAATAATTGACAATATGACCCAGAATAAGTATATTGCTACGGCGTTTTATGGTTTCCACAAGTCCATATATCAGAAGAAGGCCAAGTGACACTCACTCCTCACTTTCTTACTGCTACTGTTTTTGTGTTTTTTTTTTTTTTTTTGCTTCCCTCTTTCTCTTTCTTGTTTTTTTCTTTTTCTTCTGTCTATATCGTTGTTTCCTTTGTCTCACTGCTTTGTTCTTATGCATACCTCTGGTGAATCCTGTATAGGGTCAGTGACCCTAAATAAAGGCTTTTTGTTGTTGAATAAGAAAGATTGATGATGGAGATTAATTTGACGAAACCTGCTGAGAGGGTTCATTACTGATAAGCCAAACACTCTCATTCAATAACCTTTATCATTGCAGTAAGATCTATAGAGATTAAAAAAAAAATAAAAAAGAATCTCATTGCCTAAAAATGGTTACAGATTTTTATCGATAAATGGCAATTAAATTTATAAAAAAAAGAAAGATTGATAACATCCAAAATTTATTAATAATCATTCTCAATGGTTTGATGATAATATTGGAGGTCAACTCAATCAATTGGGATTTTAAAAGTTCGTCTGCTTATAAAAGGCTTAAGAGAATGAATCGTCTGCATAATAAACAGAAGCCTTATATATAAAAGGATGACAGAAGAACAAGGAGAGAACATATTGTGATCTGAGAAGAAACTTTTGGTGGCATTCTTTTTAAAGGTAAGTGTTATGTATTTTATTTTAAAAACATTTAAACGATATAACACTATATTAAATGACAAAAATATTTCCTAATTTTACATCAAAACGTTGCAACAATTTGTATATCGTTATCTATTAGAATAAATATGAACTTATATAAATGTTGATTCTTTTTTTCTTTCTTTATCACTTCTAATAAGGAAAACTAGATTTTTGGGCAAAGCTTATGACCATAGTTTACTTGAATACCATTTCTAAGATTCCACCCTTCATTGCAGTATACAGTAAACTCTCCTATAACGCGAGTTTTTACAACGCGATAAAAAAATTGCGACAAATTTATTTATACAACGCGAATTTTCGTATAACGCGTTATAAAATAAAATACATGATATTTGTCACTAAAAATTTACCCTAACAATATTCGCGTTATACAAATTTCATTTCGTACAACGCGAATTCCTATAACGCGATTTCATACAACACTGAACACATTAATCGCGTTATAGGAGACTTTACTGTATACATCAAGTTTAATAGATTCTGCAGGCTGTACATTTTAAGGCGAAAGTATTGACTGTTGGCCACTGACTCGTTCTGATGTAATCATTGGATATATTAATTTACTGAGTCTACACGTTGTTCTGACTGTTGTAAATGGCAATTTTGTGTACACATTTCATACGGTGTACATATTTCAAGCTACTATTTCTAATCACTATATGCAAAATTTGACATCGAATGTGTAATTTGCGTGCTTCCCAATGTTTAACTATGTAAATTTCACGATGATTTGATTTGTATATAATTTCAGATTTACACGTAATTATCCTAATTATGGATATGGCGTGTCTTTGCAACTGTTAAATAGAATAATTAATTGTAACATATATAAGCAGAATCATCCAATACAGTTTTGAATCTTTAAGTTACAATCTGCCTGATTTTCGTCACCCTCCCTCTCAATACCATAGAACACTAGATTGGGCTCACGCAGTCTCGCCTAAAAAAATTCGACTCTAGCCTCCAGTTCATTTACCTTTAACGAATTACATGAAGCCAGTTTTTTCGGTAGCCTGTTGAGACTCTATACATTTAGTTAGCTTCTCCTCTATATTGCAGAATGGCATATCCCAATCGTCCATTCGAGTTTCTATTTTGGTAAGTCTGATGTCAATTCTCTCTCCTAGACTCTTTATTTCCTCCGCCATGTTTAAGATTAGCATTTTTAGCTCGCCATCTATTGATTCTCTCTCTCTCCTGAGTGTACTGGCGCAGTCAATGTAGTTTGCTTTTTGGTTGGGGGGCGTCATCCAATACAGTATTAAAACTCTAAAAAGTGGTCTGGTAGATTAAATTGGTGAAACCGCTGGGAGGGTTCAACAATGTTGAGCCAAGCCCTCCCAATATTTTTTCATCGCAGTAAGGACAGTAGAAGTTTGTATTGTGTATGAAAGAAACATTCGGGTATTAATGTTTTCATTTCCTATCGATAGATGGCGTCTTATTTCTTTATTTGAAAGAGTTTCTTAATAAAAAAAGATAGTTTTCCATATTCGAATAATTTCTGAATAGCTATTGCTTGCATAAAATGGACCTTGACACTCTGCTATTTCTCTTTAACTGAATATTAGCCAATCAAAATTTATGTTTAGTTTATATTTATTCCGGTAGATGGCAGTGGTTATCCTTTAAAGTGTAAAAGTATAAGTACAGTAGAACCTCCCTGTAAAGAACAACACCTAATTGCAGAGCCAAAGTTTTCTTTAGGAAGAGGTGTCCTCTTACCAGAGAGTTGCTAAATAGTAAAAATGGTAATTATGCAAATGAAAACTGTCCTTTGTAGAGAGGTGTCCTCTAGCGTGAGTGTCCTCTCATGGAGATTCTACTGTATATAACTTTGCCTCATTTTTACGCAACCTTGAGATTTTGTTGTTTTTCTGTCTTTTTCTAAGAATTGAAAATTTCTAAATTTTGTCACAGTTTTGCATATTTATTTTACTGTACCTAGTTGTGTATCACAACCTAATAGCTACTCAGTGTCCCTCGCTGATATCATCTTTCTTAGCTTCAGATAAAGGAGACGCCTCAGAAAGTTCAGTTTGTTTTATGTTCGTTTTCAATAAAAGAATATGGTATCTTTTAAAAAATATTATCAAGAGTCATTTAAATATTCTTATACAAATTGAAGATTATTGATATAAATTTAGCATATTGAACTTAGCAAAAGTTTAACTTGAATTTTTATTTATTTATTTATTGTTACAAAAGCACGAAGTCCAAAGGACTATTGTGCTGTGCTAGTATTATTTACATATATATGATTAATTATTTACACGATGGATTAGTAGTGTTTTGCAAATTATTGTACAAATAGTTCTAAACTTAACAAAGTTCTCATAAGATAGAGTATATACACAAAGAGAATTTGGTAATGTTTCAAAGTATCTACATACAATTTGATTAGTCAGGGGCAAGTTAAAAGAAGATGCTCTGGTGATTCAACATCTAAGCGGCATTCACATGTTGGATCATTGATAACATTCAGTTTGAATAGGAAACTTAAGAAGAGTCCTTTGCCTGTTAAGAATAAAGTGTGAATTTATAAGAAGAAATGAAATTTGGGACAGCAATTGGAAAGAATTTCTTGAACAGTTAACTTGAAAGATACTGACGCATTTTTTTAGACTAATGTATTTGTTTGTTATTATTATTTTTTGGACAATTTCTGGCTATAGGATATGTCGAAACAAAATTTTTCAAATTAATTAATCTCAAGTTTATTTTTTAAATTATCGTTTTTATAGATTTAACGTTTGAGAACAGAAATATCCTGTATTGTAAATGGGCTTTGTTATAGAGCCTTTGACTCGAAATCTTGCCTTTTAAAATGTATAGTAAATATACTTATTGTAAATATTGAAAACGTGAAAAAAGTGAATTTGTACTCGGATTAGGTGGATAAATTAAGAAAATGGGCATTTCTTGATCGTGCAACTTCTTCTTTCTTATCTCCACTCAATCATATTAAGGTATCAAGCTTGTAAAGAATGAGAATTTGACAACCATCATGACTGGGTGAAGGAGAATGCGTCTGCCTTTATCATTAAGACTGGGAGCACTACTCAGTGGCAGGCCGACTTAGCTCCAAAAGAAATGGTCGCCTCTGATATGAGGAACAGACGCCATGTGCAGCCGCTCCTAACATGGATCACAAACGCTGCTCATCCTGTATCCCTGGATTACAGGGTACTATCAGCCGGGCCAGCTGAACCCAGGTTTTTTAGTGAGCTTATTACTGCTCTCCCCTCTCCTCCTTTTTCATCCGGGCTTGGAACCGGCAAAGGTGGAGTTTCGTGCAACATAAAAGTTGCTGATGGCTTGCGCCATCTATCGGAATAAATATAAACTAATCGTTGATTTTTAATTATTTCAGAATTGGCCAAATACCGTTTCTTGATTATTCAAGAAAAGATACGCGTTTCGGGCTGTTGGCCCTTGTCAGCGTGGTGCAAGCTGTACCTCAACGACGCAAAAAGGTTGGTCTTTATAGGACATCCTGAAAAACCATGAAACAGCTATTTAGGCTGGAAGGGCGTGAGAACGCCAATCAATGTGAAAAAAAGTACAAAAGTGAATTTGTACTTGGATCAGGTGGATAAATTAAGAAAAAAAGGGCATTCCCTGATCGTGCAACTTAAATTATTCGTTCAATTCTGGAATAAATAAAAATTAACGATTAGTTAATATTTATTCCGATAGATAGCGTAATCTATAATCAACTTTAAGTTGCACGATCAGGAAATGCCCTTTTTTCTTTATATATATATGTGATAATTTGTATATAGCAATATGTAACCCCACCACAATCTATGCAATGTATTGTCAAAACATTTAATAAAAGTTAGGCTTCGCGAAAAGGGAATAACAATTAACAGGATTGCATTATCCAGGAAGTAAAGGTCACTGCCCAGGACCCCCATAAAACTAAAGTTCAAAGACTTTCTTCTTCCTGGAAGATTGCAATCATGGCGACAATGGAGATACTAAGCCAATCACAGTTAAGCATGACAAATCAACAACCAATCACCTTTAAGCATGACCAACTAATAGCGAATCAGCAGAAAAGCACGTGGAAGGATCTCCACCAATGAGAAGCCGAGAGAGTTAATGACGATGATCTCGGTCAAGAAGTTAAGAGAAGGTAGATGACCGGGCTAGAAGCAAGGTGTGCTCAACTTAGGCTCCAAACCAAGGTAGTGTCCGTTCCATCATGTGAAAGGCCAAGTAACTCCTCCAGTCACATCACTCTCTCCCTTTCGCAAAGTCTATGTTTCTATCCCATCCAGGTGTGCTCGTTATTCCCCTGTGGAAACTCACCATTCGACCAAGACTGCGCCATCAATCACCAATCCAATCAAATCCACCCAACCACACAACTCAACACAAGGATCCGACAGTGAGTCGACAGGATTCACATCGATTCTCACAGTAAGTCGACAGAATCAATCGAATTATTATATATATAAACTCAGATTTAAACCGTTTTTTTTTTCTAAATTGTTATTGGATATAGTGACCATTATAGTAAATATAAGTAAAAATTATATAAGAAATTTAAACTCTTTTTGAATCGTATGATTCTTTTAAAAACAAATCATATACGTCAAAAATAGTACATATTTCTTATAACAGATGGCGCGCTAATCCATCATATTAATATTTCAATCTTAAATGTGTTGTATTTCAATTTGATTACACACAGCGCTTAACGTTAATTATTCTATAATTAACTACAACAAGGTGAAAGGATTTGTAGGCGCCATCCCGACCAGAGAGCCACAGATAAACAGATTATAAACGCACAGAATATAGAATCCGAGCTCCCCAGTAGAAGGAATACCCGGAAGACGACGGTACTCTCTGTTATATGTGTTGCTCACTATCATGATTTTGTTCTAATAAACACTACTAAATTATTTCATTGGATCCTCTCTTTCTTTTTCCCAGTAAGAAACGCCTACGGAAGCCAACAGAAATTCAGAAGTGGGATAGTCCTGAAGAAAATTGAAGATTCACTGGAATAATTTGGAAACGAGAAGGACGTGGCGCGGTGACCGATCAACGTAAGAGGAGTTGCATGGTATGTACGAAATTTAATTACCTATTCCTAAAAGTATTATTACAAGTCACCTCGGTAAAATATTATTGCAAAATCATCTCGATAAGAAAGTATTTTAAAGTAAGCATTTTAAAGTAAAGTGAAGTATTTTAAAGTAAGCATTTTAAAGTAAAGCGAAGTATTTTAAAGTGAAGTATTTTAAAGTAAGCATTTTAAAGTAAAGTGAAGTATTTTAAAGTAAGCATTTTAAAGTAAAGTGAAGTATTTTAAAGTGAAGTATTTTAAAGAAAGTATTTTAAAGAAAGCATTTTAAAGTAAAGTGAAGTATTTTAAAGAAAGTATTTTAAAGTAAAGTGAAGTATTTTAAAGAAAGTATTTTAAAGTAAAGTACAGTATTCTAAAGAAAGTATTTTAAAGTAAAGTAAAGTATTCTAAAGAAAGTATTTTTAAAGTAAATTGAAGAAACAAATAAAAAGTATTATCGCAAAGTATCGCGGTAAAAAGAAAAAAAAAGTATTGTCTCAAAATTACCAAAGAAAAGTTGATTTCGTTTAAAGAAATAATTGAAACAGTACGTATCTGGTTTAGTCAGTTTTATTTGTTTATTTAAAAAAAAAAAAACTTTGCCTTGTTTATTTTTCCTTTTGAAAAACATGACTTATTTAGCGAAAGTAAGGAAATGCGATTTGAGCAAGTTGGCGTATGAACTCGGCGAGGTAGTACCGCCAGAGAGCAGGATCGTCGACTTAAAACGCCTTATCCTGAATAGTCAATCTTACGAAGAAGAATTCGCAAAGCAACTGTTGGAGACTCTGATCGAGGAACGGGAACAAACAGAACGAGCAGAACGGGAGCGAATGGAACAAACAGCACAAACAGAGCAAGCAGAACGAATCGAACGGGAACGAAAAGAACAAATGGTAATGGAATTCGAGCTTGAGAAGCTGCGCATCCAGACTACACGCGGAAACAACGATACGTCTCGAAGTACCAGCAATGACGCACATTACGAGATACGTAAACTGATGCCCAAGTACGAGTCGAAGGACAATGATTTGAGTTTTTACCTAATTCTTTTCGAAAGACAGGCAAAGCGACTAGGATTGGATGAAGACCAATGGGCGTTCAGCCTCCTAGGATTGCTACCTTACGAAATGACTCAATTAATCGCTCGGGAAACAGAAGAACAAAGCGGCGATTATAGGTTCGTGAAAAGGTTGCTCCTAAAACGGTACAAGTTGAGCCCCGAACAATTCAGACAAAAATTCGAGAAGCACGAGAGATCTCAAAAGGGTTCCTGGAGAGACTTCGCTTTCGAATTGCGAGGATATTTTAACGAATGGATCGAAGGAATGAACGTGGAAAATTTCGACGCCCTAAAGGATTTGTCCGTCACTAACCAGCTAAAGAAAAAAGTTCCAAATGTGCTGCGTAATCATCTCATTGACGATTGGACCAAGTTAAACAACCCAGATGAGTTGGCGGATAAACTGGACGAGTACGAAAATGTTCGCACCGAGATGGGACCTCCGCATTGGAATGCGAAACACCTCATACCACCGTCGTTTCAGCAGAAATCTGCGAGATTCCCCAACCAAAGCGAAGTTAAAGAGACTAAACAAGGAACGAATGTTTCGGGTCAAGACGCTGCAAGGAACGAAATCAGTGAAACGTACCCTAACACCTTGAGGAGAATGGTCAACCGTACGATCAGAAACGACAAGGGAGAACCGAAGTGCTTCAACTGCAATCAGTTTGGACACATTGCCAGAGACTGCCCAGCACCCAGGACTACGTTGACATGCCGAGGATGCGGTCAAACGGGACACAAGGAAAGGAATTGCACAAGACCCAAAGAAGGACTAAAAGTAGCCAACCTGGAAGTCGAAGGACTGGAGACTGTCCCGCCAGATGTATATTTGAAGGATGTCAAGATCGACAACAAGGAAACCGTGAAGGCAATGATAGACACCGGGAGCAGCAGTTGTCTAATGAGAGAATCGGTCGCAAGGAGGATCAGCGTCGACATCGAACCAGACTCGACTAGTCTGTACGGCATCGGTAACCAGACTGCACCAGCTGCCAGGACCGTTGGGAAGACGACAGTCGACCTGGAGATTGATGGCATCGTCGGAAGGGAAATCACTGTATTCATTGTCAACGATGATGCCCAACCCTATGACCTATTAATTGGAAGAACATGGACAGATCTGCCCTACGTATCCTTCGCCAGAATTGGTAAAAACTTGCATATTGGCTATTCATCCGAATTTCCGTTTGCTAATCTGCAAGAAGAAATCAAGTCGCGTCGCATCGAACTGAGAGCAACCGAAACTGTTCAGTTGGAGAGCTACTCCATTAACTTTACAAGTGCAATCACAGACGAGGTAAAGGACGGATACATATTGTTCACAGGAGTAGATGACGCCTGTGTCGATTCCCTATTGGAAGTGGTCGATGGAAAGACGACCGTACCCATCATCTCAGCTGGCAAGGGCAAGTTGAGAGTAAGGAAGAACCAATGTGTAGGGCGAGTTGAACTACTGAACCTTGATGATATTGTTGTTAACCTGGACGTCGCAGAGGATTCGTTTCAGACTAAAAATGAAGAGAAGAGGGAAGGACAAGACCAAATGAAACGTAAGCGCCCCATACTGCCTGAGGACATCAACGTCAATCATTCTCTGACTTCGAAAGAGAGACAAGAAATCCTAGATGTAGTAAACGAGTATAGAGACTGTTTCGCTCTTGGCATGGAGGAATTAGGGTGCACCGATGTCACCAAGATGGACATTAAGGAGGTTGATGGAAGCAAGCCAGTCTGTCTGAGACCGTATAAGACGACTGCAAGTGAACGCGAAACAATCAGGGAGATTGTCAGAGAGTGGAAGGACAATGGAATAGTCACGGAAACTAGATCACCCTACGCTAGTCCCGTCCTACTTGTGAGGAAGAAAACTGGAGATCATCGTCTGGTGGTAGATTATAGGAGACTCAACATTCAAACAGTTAAGGACAAGTTCCCATTACCAAGGATAGACGACCTTCTGGAAGGCCTAAGGAATGCGAAATTCTTCACCACTCTGGATCTGGCGCATGGATATCTGCAGATACCACTGACCGATAAGGCAAAATTAAAAACAGCATTCATCACCCCAGATGATACAGGTCAATTCGAAAGGATGATTTTTGGACTCGCCAACGCACCAGCTGAATTCCAAAGACTGATGCACACTGTCCTAGGCCCGCTGCTGAACAAGAAGGCATTCTGCTATCTCGACGACGTGATTATCCCGGCAAAGGATTGGCGGGAGATGATCGAAAGGTTGAGGGAAGTCCTCGAAAGAATAAGATCAGCGAAGTTGACACTGAAACCCTCCAAATGTGAGTTCGGAAGGAGGGAAGTTGAGTTCTTAGGGTATGTCATCAGTACAGGCGGACTTAAGCCAGGCCCAAGAAAGATCAAGGCGATAGAAGAATTTCCAGAACCCAAGAATGTCCACGACATACGACGCTTTCTGGGACTGACGAACTTCTTCAGACGATTTGTAAAGGACTTCGCGAGGAAAGCAGAACCGCTAAGCAGACTTACGAAGAAAGGTTCACAATTTGAATGGAAGGAAGAACAGCGAAGGTCATTTGGAGGACTACGAAAGGATCTGGTCGAATATCCGGTACTAGCTCATTACAACCCTGAACTCAAGACAGAAGTACATTGCGATGCGAGTGCTGAGGGATTAGCAGGAATGGTGCTACAGATGGACGAAGACGGCAAATGGCGCTTGGTCTACTGTGTGAGCAAGAAGACAACAGAGGCCGAGAAGATGTACCACTCAAGCAAATTGGAGCTGATGGCGATAGTGTGGACCTTGGATCGACTACGTCAGTTCCTCGTAGGAATCAAGTTTACAGTGGTTACAGATTGCCAAGCACTGGTCTACATGAACGCGAAGAAGACTACAAATCCTCAGATAGCGCGATGGTACAATCTGATTCAGGAATACGATTTCGAAATTCGACATAAACCAGGGGAGAAGATGGCCCACGTAGACGGAATGAGTAGAGCTCCAGTCGACGACCCTAGAGACACGATGGAGGAAATCGTGGAGAAAAACCTTGAAGTGTGCCTCACAATCACACTGGAAGAACAAATCTTGATGATTCAGCATTCCGACCCTGAATTGAGAGACCTGATCCAGATCTTTCGAAAGGACCCGTGTGATAGGACAGTAGGAGAACAAAATAGAATTAACGACTACAGCTACAAAGGAGGCAGACTTTTCCGCATGGTGAAAAATGGAGAAGAGGAACGAGCCCTGTATGTTATACCCAAAAGTATGAGGAAAAGCTTAGTTGTCAAATTCCATGATCTAATGGGACATTTTGCGACTGATAGGACTGTCAACAAAATTAAGGAATTGTACTGGTTTCCTTCAATGAAGAGGTACGTTCGACGCCATGTGGCTATGTGTCTCGAGTGTCTATTTAACAAAGTTCCCGGTGGAAAACAACAAGGCTTCCTACATCCCATTAAGTCAGGCAAGAGACCGTTTTCCATCGTACACATGGACCACGTAGGCCCCTTCGTGAGAAGTACAAAAGGTAACCAGGAACTTTTAGTGATTGTCGATAATCTGACAAGATTTGTCCGATTAAGCCCTGTAAGGAATACATCGACGCAGAACGTCCTGAAGGTAATGAAAAGTTTTGTGAATGATTTCGGACTACCCGACAAGATCATCAGCGACAGAGGGTCATGTTTTACCTCAAGGCAATTTGAAGAATTCTGTCGAGGAAATGGAATACATCATACTCTGAACTCTACGAAACATCCGCAAGGGAACGGGATGGTCGAAAGAGTGAACCGAACAGTATTGTCCACTATAGCAACCAGTATCGAGGATCCGCGACGGAAGGATTGGGACCTGAAGATCAAGGAGGTAGAGCGAGACCTGAACAATGCGGTGAACAAGACGACGAATAAAACACCGTTCGAAACACTCCACGGCTATTCCCCTCGATTCCACGATGGGATACTTAGAAGATTAGCCGACGAAGACGTGGACCCATGGACCGAGCCGGATAGAATTCAAGAGAGTGTGAGATCCCAAATTGAGAACAAACAAGAAATTATGAAGACATACTACGATAAGAAGAGGTGCCGTACAATCCAATTCGAAGTAGGAGAAATTGTAGTGATGAGGCATGTACCCAAAATGACGGGTGAACCAACCAAGGCACAACCCAAATATCGAGGACCTTTGATAATTACCGAGGTTCTGCCAAGCGACACGTATAGAGTGACTCAGTTAAGCGAAAGAACCAGTGGACGGTTCTACACGACAACGGCCCATATCAGCCAACTGAAGTCTTGGCACAGTGAAGAAGATGACTCAGCTACAGAAGAAAGTCCGGACGAGGAGCCAGAAGTAGAAGATACCCCCCGACGCAACCCACGACGTTCCTGCAACGCAAGGTTCAATCGAGGACGATTGAAATCCAGGAATGGCCGAATGTAGGCGCCATCCCGACCAGAGAGCCACAGATAAACAGATTATAAACGCACAGAATATAGAATCCGAGCTCCCCAGTAGAAGGAATACCCGGAAGACGACGGTACTCTCTGTTATATGTGTTGCTCACTATCATGATTTTGTTCTAATAAACACTACTAAATTATTTCATTGGATCCTCTCTTTCTTTTTCCCAGTAAGAAACGCCTACGGAAGCCAACAGATTATATATATTGATGAAATGATAATCATGGGGAAAAAAAGAAAATATAAGTCAGCGCGGCTACGCCGATGCAGGTTACAAAAACAGAAAGTGAAAGTATGGGTGTGTGACGTCAGCTCCGGTGTTGCCGAAGTTAACCGCCCGTCGTCACGGTCCAGCAAAATGAAATCAATCCTGTTAGATCCCTAGAATCCCAAATATGTAAACAAAGACTGAACTACTTCAGACATATAATGAGAGAAAATGGATTAGAAAAGATGTTGATGTTGGGGGAAATGAAAGAAAGAGAGGAAGACCTACAATGATCTGGATAGAAAGAGGTCAAGAAAACTACCAGAAGGTCACTAGATGAGCTGTGAGTCATGGTCACTGACAGATCAAATTGAAGAATATTTGTCACCATATACCATGGTAGTTACCTAAAGTCGAATGTCATGGACGCTAACAACAACAGTTAGATACTGTTTTTACAGTAAGTACCCCCAGAAAGCGAGTGCAAGTAACCAAACGGGGCTCTGGCACATTTGTAGGTGCAAAGTCGAACTGCTTTTCGCATATGTAGATAGAAATTGGAGAATATTTATCCATAGTGTCACCAAAAGTCAACTTGATGGACACGTCGGTGGATGAGTTGTCGGTTTTCTACAGCCAAGACCCAAGATCGAATCCTGCCTTGGACAATTTTTTTATTATTTAAAAGAGACCATGCCCGAATCGAAAATTATTGAAAACGAACATAGAACA
>CP092874.1:31943835-31972906 GCA_030710605.1 Cordylochernes scorpioides
TGGTGTGGTTTTGCACGAATCGGAAGCCATTCTACTGTATATATAACTTTGCCTCTATTTTTACGCAACCTTGAGATTTTATTTGTTTTTCTGTTTCTTTCTAAGAATTGAAAATTTCTAAATTTTATCACAGTTTTGCATATTTCTTTTATAGTACTTAGTTGTGTATCACAACCTAATAGCTACTCAGTGTCCCTCTCTCATATCATTTTTCTTAGTTTCAGATAAAGGAGACGCCTCCGAAAGTTCAGTTTGTTTTATGTTCGTTTTCAATAATTTTCGTCCTTATCTTTCAAGTTAAACTTATGCTAAGTTCAATATGCTAAATTTATATCAATAATTTTCAATTTGTATACGAATATTTAAATAACTCTTAATAATATAATAAAATACCATATTCTTTTATTGAAAAAGAACATAAAACAAACTGAACTTTCGGAGGCGTCTCCTTTATCTGAAGCTAAGAAAAATGATATGAGCTAGGGACACTGAGTAGCTATTAGGTTGTGATACACAACTAGGTACTGTAAAAGAAATATGCAAAACTGTGACAAAATTTAGAAATTATCAATTCTTAGAAAGAGACAGAAAAACAAATAAAATCTCACGTTTGCGTGAAAATTGAGGCAAATTTATATACAGTAGAACCTCCATGAGAGGACACTCGCGCTAGAGGACACCTCTCTATAAAGGACAGTTTTTATTTGCATAATTACCATTTTTACTATTTAGCAACTCTCTGGTAAGAGGACATCTCTCCCTAAAGGACACTTTGGCTCTGCAATTAGGTGTTATCCTTTACAGGGAGGTAGTTCTACTGTACTTATACATTTAAAACTATGAAAGATAACCACTGCCATCTACCGGAATAAATATAAACTAAACATAGATTTTGATTGGCTAATATTCAGTTAAAGAGAAGTAGCAAAGTTTCAAGGTCCATTTTATACTAGCAATAGCTATCCAGAAATTATTCTAATATGGAAAACTATCTTTTTTTTTATCAAGAAACTCTTTAAAATAAAGAAATAAGACGCCATCTATCGATAGAAAATGAAAACATTAAGACATGAATGTTTCTTTCACAAATGAATCAAACTTCTACTGTCCTTACTGCGATGAAAATATATTGGGAAGGTTTGGCTCAACATTGATGAAGCCTCCCAGCGGTTTCACCAATTTAATCTACCAGACCGCTTTTTAGTGTTCTAATATTGTATTGGATGATTCTGTTTATATAGGCTACAATTTATTTATTTATTTAACACTTGCAAAGACACACCATATCCACAATCAATATAATTGCGTGTAAAGTAATCACTGTAAAGTAATTAGAAATAGTAGTTTGAAATATGTACGCCGTATGAAATGTGTACACAAAATTGCCATTTACAACAGCTAGAACAACGTGTAGACTAAGTAAATTAATACATCCAATAACTCCGCCTTTGCCGGTCCCAAGCCCGGATGAAAAAGGAGGAAGGGAGCAGTAACAAGCTCACTAAAAAACCTGGACTCAGCTGGCCCGGCTGATAGTACCCTGTAAGGGCTCCTAATCCAGGGATACAGGATGAGCAGCGTTTGTACTCCATGTTAGGAAGTGCTGCACATGGCGTCTGTTCCTCATGTCAGAGGCGGCCATTTCTTTTGGAGCTAAGTCGGCCTGCCACTTAGTAGTGCTCCCAGTCTTAATGACAAAGGCAGACGCATTCTACTTCACCCAGTCATGATGGTTGTCAAACAGACACCATCAAGGGTCACAACTTGATACCCTAATATGAATGAGTGGAGATAAGAAAGAAGAAGAAGATACATCTAATGATTACATCAGAATGAGTCAGTGGCCAACAGTCAATACATTCGCCTTAAAATGTACAGCCTGCAGAATCTATTGAACTTGATGTACGAGGTGTGTTCAAAAAGTATCGCGACTTTTGAATTTTCGTGGGTTACCTATATTCGAATTTCGATCTTTTTGCGGCTTTATGTTGGTACTCATGTCTCTCACTTATGCCGACAAACTCGGCCATTTTGAATGTTCACTTAATTGTTGACAGCTGCTTTGCTTGCAGGTGTTTTGGATCGTCTTCGATTTTTACCTATTAAAAAAAATGGATCAAAGAACCTGTATCAAATTTTGTGTGAAAAACGAAATTAAGTGCGCGGATGCATTCCGAATGTTGACTGTGGCATACGGAGAAGCTACCTTGGACCGAAGCAACGTTTATCGGTGGTACAAAATGTTCTCAGAAGGCCGAGAAGATGTGAACGACGAAGAGCGTGCCGGACGCCCGAGCACTTCAACAACAGACGAAAAAATTAATGAAGTGGAGAAAATGATATTGGCCAATCGTCGAATCACCGTTAGAGAAGTTGCTGAGGACCTAAACATATCGATTGGCTCGTGCCATTCGATTTTTATCAATTATTTGGGCATGAGACGGGTCGCCGCGAAATTCGTACCAAAATTGCTCAATTGCGACCAAAAACAGCATCGCATGAACATTGCTAATGAGATGTTGGACTCTGTACGCGACGACCCAAATTTGCTCCAGAGGGTCATAACTGGTGACGAAGCGTGGGTTTATGGTTATGACGTGGAAACCAAAGCTCAATCATCTCAATGGAAGCTGCCGCACGAACCAAGACCGAAAAAAAGCGCGCCAAGTTCGGTCGAATGTGAAAGTTTTGCTGACAGTTTTCTTCGATTGCAGGGGCGTGGTGCATCATGAGTTCTTGCCACAGGGTAGAACGGTCAATAAGGAATATTACCTGCAAGTTATGCGCAATTTGCGCGAAGCAATCCGCCAGAAACGCCCGGATTTGTGGAAGAACAAAAATTGACTTTTGCACCACGATAATGCCCCTGCTCACACATTGTTGCTTGTGCGCGACTTTTTGGCCAAAAACAACACACTAATGATGCCGCGCAGCCACCGTATTCCCCAGATCTGGCTCCCTGTGACTTTTTCTTGTTCCCTAAAACTGAAGAGGCCCATGAAAGAACGACGAAATTACGCTACGCTTGACGAGATAAAGACGGCATCGAAGGAGGAGCTGAAAAAGATTTTTAAAAATGATTGTTTGAAGTGCTTCGAAGATTGGAAAAACCGTTGGAAACAAGTGTATAATATCTCATGGGGATTACTTTGAAGGGGACAAAATAGGTATTCATGAATAAATAAATAATTTTTGAAAAAACACAAAAGTCGCGATACTTTTTGAACACACCTCGTATATGCTGCAATGAAGGGTGGAATCTTAGAAATAGTATTCAAGTAAACTATGGACATAAGCTTTGTCCAAAAGGCTATTTTTCCTTATTAGAAGTGATAAGTAATAAGAAAAAAAATCAACATTTATATAAGTTAATATTTATTCTTATTGATGGCAATATACATATATAGTTGCAACGTTTAGTTGTCAAATTAGGAAATATTTTTGTCATTTAATATATTGTTATATCGTTTAAATGTTTTAAAAAAGTAAATACAAAACACTTACCTTTAAAAAGAATGCCACAAAAAGTTTCTTCTCAGATCACAAAATGCTCTCTTCTTGTTCTTCTATCATCCTTTTATATATAAGGCTTCTATTTATTATGCAGACGATTCATTTTCTTAAGCCTTTTCGGGGCAGACGAACTTTTAAAATCCCAATTGATTGAATTGACCTCCGATATTATCATCAAACCATTGAGAATGATTATTAATAAATTTTGGATGTTATCAATCTTTCTTTTTTTTTTATAAATTTAATTGCCATCTATCTATAAAATCTGTAGCCATTTTTAGGCAATGTGTTTCTTTTTTTTTTTTTTAAATCCCTATACAGATCTTACTGCAATGATAAAGGTTATTGAATGAGAGTGTTTGGCTTATCAGTAATGAACTTTCTCAGCAGGTTTCGTCAAATTAATCTCCATCATCAATCTTTCTTATTCAACAACAAAAAGCCTTTATTTAGGGGTCACTGAACCTATACAGGATTCACCAGAGGTATGCATAAGAACAAAGCAGTGAGACAAAGGAAACAACGATATAGACAGAAGAAAAAGAAAAAAAAACAAGAAAGAGAAAGAGGGAAGCAAGAAAAACAACACAAATAGAGTAGCAGTAAGAAAGTGAGGAGTGAGTGTCACTTGCCTTCTTCTGAGATATGGACTTGTGGAAACCATAAAACGCCGTAGCAATATATTTATTCTGTGTCATATTGTCAATTATTGATGGAAGTGAAGCACAGAGTTGCCCAATCTTTCTTATTCATAAAGAACGTGTTTTTTTTTTGTATATCTTCATGATTAATCATCATGGTTCTATTTTATTTGAACAAAAGTAGAAATTGAGAAACATTGAGTAAATAATAACAGAAATAGTTTTTACAGAAGAATAAACCCAGGTTGAGGAGAAGAGATTCTTTTAATAAGAGAATGATCGTATAAGCTTTTGGTCAAGAGGTCCTTCTACGGGAACAGAATGACAGGAGTAGCAATGGTTTATATATATATACACTTTCATGACAATTGTTTACATAATTATAAAATATTTGTATGGTATATTACTAAACCTATTATACAAAGTAATTCATAAAGTCGGTGTACAAGTAGGTAACACCCTCGATTCCCGACAGTCATGAACTGGGATTGAATCCCGCGTTAAAATTTTGTTTAATATGTGAATAACCTTCATATATTATTCACTGTTTCAATTATCATGAACTAGGTTGCTCTTGCTGAGCGGTACCTATTAATGTGATTTTGAATCGATCCGATTATACAAAGTGTGAAAAGATTGACAATGTAGTACAAATATATGAATATATGCAAATCATATGCTATGGAAGGAAGAAAACAAGTGGGAAAGAGACAAGAAATTTAAATAGGTGGCCGGGATTGGTACAAATATTGGTTATAGATATATCTGGCAATTCTCTATCTTTCTATCTTTCCTTTACAGAAGTGAGACATCGTTTGTTCCCTGATCAAAATGATTTAACTCTCTTACATCAACCACTTTGTCTATATACATTTTATGAACTCTGTCGATTAATACATGTAAATTTGTAAATATTTAATTTTAATTTGTTTGTTGTTGTGTTTCCTCTGTAATAGACGCAGATGTTTCAATATCGCGTCTGGTTGTTTAATAAATTTAACTCTGAACACTCGGATTTTCCTGGAAAATCTCTTAAAGATTTCTTGAAAAAAGCCATGGTCCACCTGTGCTGTGTGAGCAGAAGAGCTTAAATTGACTTGTTCCATTATATGTATGTTCCATATGTAAATACCTGTTTTCTTTCCTCTTTTCGCTCTCCACTTCTCCCATCCATATTTCCAAAAAAAAAAAAAAAGTCTTACTTTCCAAAGGATTATTCAAATAATAATCTGTATATATTTACCATATGTATATAATATTTCTCCATTTTTACCCCTTTGTATATTTCCCACTTTCATGGGTTTCTCCGTCTTGTAACCCCAAGGAGAATCCTCTGTAAGACCTGTGTGTCTTAATAAAGTTTTTTTTTGTGTGTGTGTGATTAATAAATTTGAAAAAAAATCTCTCTTTCTATTAATGATGTGAAGTTTGTTGGGAACTATTGCTTCAAACATCAATCTTTGGTGCAGGATTGGCATATGATCGTAGTGTTTTGATTCTACAGTATATACCAGTCTCAATTATAATGATTTCTTATTTCGATGAGAAAATATTGCAAGTGTTCGTTAGACTTCTACTTATATAATTGCCTTATTCTGTCTGTGTGAAGTTCACGGATAGATTTTGGTCAGAATGGATAAAATAAAAAAAGTGTCAAGGGATGGGAATCGAACCCACGACCTTCCGCTTACCGGGCAGATGCCATGACCACTAGGCTACCCTGGACATATTTTTCCGTTCATAAAGTTAAATATAATTGTAATTTATTATTGTAACGAATAGTATTTGAATTAAAACGTTTTTAAAATATATACGCACTCGGGTAAAACCCGGGCGTTGCCCGGGCCATTCGTCTAGTATGTACATATTTACCTTAAAATAGCATTACTAAGAATTCTGTTGAGATTCGGTAAAGAGAAAAAGATGATTTTCCTTTTTAATCAAAAATTATTATTCTGCGTTAAGAATTGAACAAAAGCTCTGAAGTATGGAATTTGTATAAGAAAGGAAATTCCATACATGGCAACTATACATGTCAAAATAAGAAAGTAATTTTACAACTCTTCACTACATATTTCTTACACCAAAAAGTTACTATAAATATGCAAATCAATAACATACATGGACAAAACTTAAGGAAGTATAAAGTCTTTGATGTTACCGGTCATCTATTTTTTTTTTTTTTAGGAGACAAGGGGAAATTTTGTGCACACTGGTTAACGCGTGTGTCTTCAATAAATGACACTGTAATATCTTTTTGAGTTATTGTCTAAATCCCGATATCAAAGAATTTCTACTTCCTCACAATATAAAACGCCTACCTTTAAAAAGAATGCCACCAAAATTTCTTCTCAGATCACAAAATTCTCTCTCATTGTTCTTCTGTCATCCTTTTATATATAAGACTTCTAATTATCATGCAGACGATTCATTCTCCTAAGCCTTTTCGAAGCAGACGAATGTGTCCATTGTGTCCATGAGTGTATATATACGACAGTACTATAATGTATGTTGTTGTAAATAAACAAGACACTATATGTAGAGTACTATACTTTAATTATCCACACACCAAATCACATGTATACAATCCCCTCAAGGTTATAAAAATATACACAAGATATAGAATTTACAAAATAAATACTGTACAATTATATAGAGGAAATATATGATAATACACCATCAGAGAGAGAGAGAGAGTTGAAACTTTCGAGAAGTGGCTCTTCTTCATTTGTCATTTCCTGGAAGCCTACACACACCAGTGTGACGTCAAATGTGACGTAGAAAAATTAGGAAAAGACAAACTTCAGGATGACACAGCAATTTATTTAAGACACAAACTAAATATATATAAAATACAAGATAAACAATAGAGGAAGTATACAGACTGGCAAGATATATATATATATATGTTATATATATATAAATCAATGCTTGTATGTTTGTATGTCCAGTATACAAATTCGCAGTAGTTCTTTTCAACTCCTTTTCACCTCTTTTCAACAACAAAACACAAAAAAAAATGTAACAATATATATATGTCATAATATATGCTCTTCCAGGAATAATAAAGTAAATCTACAGTCGACCAGAGAGAGAGAGAACGCAGCTAAAGTACGGTCATTTGGGACACCAACGACCACATTCCAGGGGGCGACTGCAGGGCTTTTCTTGGAACCCTCAGGACCTATTTTTGGACAGTTGGGGGGTGGTTGGACACAAACGGTCGTTCCGCAGTGGCAGCAGCTAGCGCTCCCTCTCTCTCTCGGTTTGCTGGGTCCCATCTTCCAAACTTGTGGTTTCCTTTTTTCTTTCTCCCCACATTATCACTATATTGCCACATATATATGTCAAAATTACTAATCTATTAATGAAATATCTCACTACAATATTAAGTTTATAAAGACATCTGAGACATGGTGACAATGGATGACATTGTACATTATATTTTGATATCATGATAGACGTGTATATTCTGGAGAATAACTTGTAAAATTAATCTAAAAACAAAGTCAAGGTAACAAAGGAAAAAGAAATATATTAATAACTTATATACAGTCGATTTCTAATTTAAGACCTAAACACGTGACTAGAATTTCTTTAATCCGATTTGGTTTTAAATCCGCTGTATTATCATCATCAGGTGTCATCATTTATTTCAATGTCGTCTGCCATTAGTGGTCGCCATTTTCACGACCTCTTATCAAGCTATAAGTGAATAAATACTGTGACATTAGTGTTTCTATATGTCATATCTATATATATAAAAATCAATGTTTGTATGTTTGTTTGTATGTCCGGTATACAAATTCGCAGTAGTTCACTAATTCAAACCAAAATTTCCATACATAGGTAAAAAAAATACGGGGAAGACGATTGGCTATTTTAAAAAATATATAAATCAATTATTAAAACTATATATTCAAATTATTCTACTTAGCTCACAAACAGCGCCCTCTATCAAAGATTAGATTAAATTATGCTGATGCAAACAAATAGATAATGCTAATAACAAACAATTATAAAAAATATATATTATCTAAATATATATCACTCGGGTAGATATGCACACGGGTCAATCCCGGGGCGAAGCCCGGGTCACCCGTCTAGTAATTTATATTTTAAACATTTATTTAAAACTTTTTGATTTACTGCAAATGGACTTTATATATACAGTTAAACCTGTCTATAGCGCCCCCTCTTGGGACTCACCAAAATAGGGTGTTATAGACAGGTCACTTTTAATGTAAATCGCATCGTACTACGTATTTAAAATCGGGCGCTATAGAGAGTAAGGCGCTATAGACAGGTTTAACGGTATATCGATGAGGACAGGACATTTTTACATTGTGTGTGACAAGTCAGCAATATTTCGGTCAACCACCCCCCGTCATTCTCAGGGGAAATTTAATGATGACAGTAGGTCACTTAAATGTCGGTAAATAAACTTAATCTAGAGATTAATTTGGCGAAACCGCTGAGAGGGTTCACTACTGATGAGCCAAGCCCTCTCATTCAATAACTCATATCATTGCAGTAAGGTCTGTAGAGATAATATTTGATTATATTTAAAAGAAACGCATTGCCAGTGAATTTATATGTGTAAAATTTTTAATAAATAAACTTACTACACAAGTTTGACAAGTGGCATCAACAACCTACCTGTAATTCTTCATATCAACTGTAAATATAGCTTATGTTGGCTATACACCGTAGAACAAACTCTCTCTCTCTCTCTGAAGGACAATACCTAGTTACAGAGCTAAAGTATCCTTTAGAGAGATTTGTTCCCTTATGTCCGGTGCTCTCACGAGCCAGGATGTTCCCGGGGAGCCACGAGACTCGGATCGTACTTCACACGAAGAGCGTCAGCCGCAACTTCAGCCAGGTTTCAGGTGGAAGGTAGCCATGGAGGTGGTGCAGGATGGAACCCAGGACCAGGTTGTTGGCCGCGCGAGCAGGACCCACCAGCGACAGGCCGCGGGTGAAAGGTGACCACCTCGCGATGGCTCGCTCCAGCAGCCCCATCAGGTGTGAGGCCTGGGAGGCGACGGTGTTTCTGGTGGTGATGGTGCAGCCCAGGACAGTCAGTGACTCGGACGTCCAGGAGATTCCCAGTGGAGAATCCGTCCCGTGCTTCCAGGAACCGCACCAGAGCCCGCAGCTCTTCGTGAAGTTGACAGCCACCCCGGAGGACATGCGGAACTCTTCGAATATCAGGGGCACGATCTCAAACCGAGCGTGGCCCAAGATGAATAGTTGAAGTAAACGAAAAATTGCGCTACAAATATTAAAAATAAAAATACAACCTTTCTCAATGAGTTGCGAAAGGTTGTATTTTTATTTTTAAGATGAATAGTACGATGTCATCTCATAGGCGACCACGCAACCGCGGCCCAAGTTCTCTCGAGGTGGCATATCGGAGGGCTGCAGCCCTTCCTCACCCCGTTGAGAAGCGGGAAGACCTTGGTGTATACATCTCCGACCCGGATGGAGGCGTCTGCTTCCCCGTAGAGGACAGCAATCCACCTTAGGAAGGTAGATGGTAGGCCCAGCTTCTCCAATAGGGCGAACAGGTAGCTCCTGCTCAGGGTTTCGAAGGCCGACTTCGGATCCAGAGAGATGGCAGCCAGCGATATTATATCATATTCTAGATGATGGACGTGACCGGTCCGTTTGGCCGTAGCCAGTGACGAGATCAGCCTCCTCCACGAATAAGAGCACGATGCTCAAGACGATACGCTCGGCCCTCTTCCTGAGGGGGAAGGCCCGCAAGGTGGCGTCCTCGATGTCGAGACTCTCCTCGATAAGCTTATCGGCGAATTGTACGCTAGAAAGGCCGACCAGAATGTGCCCCTCCATTTTTGTCAGCTGGTAGATGGAGCCCTTGCCCAGCTTCGCCTCCAGCGCCAGAAAGTACAGGGCCTGGTTGAAGTCTGGGCAGAATTCAAGATAGACGCATTGGTCTACCTTTCCAACCGCCGACCTGGCTCTGAACGCCGCCTGTTTCTGCCGCGTCGTTGTACATTCTTGTACCTTAGACTTAGGCATGGGGCGTTGGTTGAGGGCTGGCATTGCAGCCACTGCCTGTACACAGCCCAACTTGGCTTCCCGGTCTGTAATCTCGGATTCTACCGGCCTCTTCCTCCTGGGCTCCACTTTGGTGCAGCCGACGTTATCCCTCTCCATGGAGAGTCTCTCTATTGCTTGTCTTGGTCGGTTAGCTCAGCCCAATTCATCGAAGACTTGCCTGTTCCAGGGTGGGGTTATTTTGTATTCTTCTTGCTTATCCCCACTCAATCATATCAGGATATCAAGCCTGTAGAGCTTGTTGATGGTGTCTGCTGGGGAGATGAGTAGAGCTCATCAATGGATGAGCCTATACAGTCAATGATGAGGTTAGGGGTTGCAGGTTGAGATTTGTACATAGTGCATAGTAGGAAAACTTTGCAACCATGGTTATTTTCTTACCACAATAATTGTTGAGGGTTGACATCAGCAGGTAGCGATGGGGAGTGGCTATCAGCCAGTACCTTTGAAATATGAGGAGATGGGAATTCCCACATGAAATAGAGAAAAATCAAACAATTCTATCTTTATGGTTAAAAAAAAAAAAAGATCGTTAAAGAACACGCCCCAAGGCTGGCGAGACGAGCGGGAGCATGACCGCGCTCTCGAGAAAGAAGACACATAATATTGAATATAATAAAATAATGATAAATAAAAAATGAAACCACGTGTATAAATAGAAGAATACAACAACACTTGAAGTTACACCGCATGAGTTTCTTTTCAATGATAAAAATCAAAATTTATTTCAAGGTGAAATATTGACTATTTCTAACCTTTTTGGATGAGGTATGAAAGGGTGAATTATGAAGAATAATGATGAACGGGAAAAATAAAAGTGTCCAGGGATGGGAATCGAACCCACAATGTTCCGCTTACCGGGCAGATGCCATGTCTACTAGGCTACCCTGGACGTTTTCCTCCGTTTATAAATAATACAAAGTAACTTACAATACAATATAATACCACTGCGGCTTATGATTGTAAAACAACAATTGAAAAGAAACTCATGCGGTGTAACTTGTGTAAGTGTTGTTTTACAATCACAAGCCGAGTGTATTATATAAATAGAAGTATACAACAATAAAAATTCTTTATTAAGAACACACGTCCCATACAGGATTCTCCCAGATGGGTAAACATAGCAGTCCTTTATTGTGAAGAGACACGAGATAACCAAGGGGGAACAAAAAATTGATTGTCTCCTCCAAAAAAAAAAAATAATAATATTAATAATAATCTATATATATAAAATTGAATGTATGTCTGTCTGTCTGTCTGTTTGTTTGTTTGTTTGTTTGTACTCTATAGATTCAAAAAACATACATCCAATCGCCGTGAAATTTTGGGATATTATTAGGTATATCACCGGGAAGGTTTTTGAAAAATAATTTCATGAATATCTTGAATATCCTTAGAATTACTTGCAGATTTGTAGATTTAACTCGCAAGCAGTGCCCCCATTGTGACGATGATAACAAGTTTTCTTATCACTAAGTTTGTTATCTTAAACATTATTTATCAAAAGTAAGATTATCTCAGGATGACACGGCAATGTGACACGGGAAAAAATGTTCACTAGATAAAACTATGATTTTCTATATGATATAAAAAGCCAACAATGAAGAGTGAATGTAATATAAAAAGCCAACAATGAAGAATGAATGTAAGATAAAAAGCCAACAATGAAGAATGAATGTAAGATAAAAAGCCAACAAAGAAGAATGAATGTAAGATAAAAAGCCAACAATGAAGAGTGAATGTAATATAAAAAGCCAACAATGAATAGTAAATGTAATATAAAAATCCAACAATGAAGAATGAATGTAAGATAAAAAGCCAACAATGAAGAGTAAATATAATATAAAAAGCCAACAATGAAAAATGAATGTAAGATAAAAAGCCAACAATGAAGAGTAAATATAATATAAAAAGCCAACAATGAAGAGTAAATGTAATATAAAAAGCCAACAGAGTGAATGTAAGATAAAAAGCCAACAATGAAGAGTGAATGTAATATAAAAAGCCAACAATGAAGAATGAGTGTAAGATAAAAAGCCAACAATGAAGAGTAAATGTAATATAAAAAGCCAACAATGAAGAATAAATGTAAGATAAAAAGCCAACAAAGAAGAGTTAATATAATATAAAAAGCCAACAATGAAGAGTGAATGTAAGATAAAAAGCCAACAATGAAGAGTAAATGTAAGATAAAAAGCCAACAATGAAGAGTGAATGTAATATAAAAAGCCAACAATGAAGAATGAATGTAAGATAAAAAGCCAACAATGAAGAATGAATGTAAGATAAAAAGCCAACAATGAAGAGTGAATGTAATATAAAAAGCCAACAATGAAGAATGAATGTAAGATAAAAAGCCAACAATGAAGAGTAAATATAATATAAAAAGCCAACAATGAAGAGTGAATGTAAGATAAAAAGCCAACAATGAAGAGTAAATGTAATATAAAAAGCCAACAGAGTGAATGTAAGATAAAAAGCCAACAATGAAGAGTGAATGTAATATAAAAAGCCAACAATGAAGAATGAATGTAAGTTCAAAAGCCAACAATGAAGAGTAAATCTCTCTATTTATATATATAAAAGTCAATTTCTGTCTGTCTGTCTGTTTCGCGATAAACTCAAAAACTACTGAACCAATTGGTACCATATTTTGCATGTCGCTTTTTATAAACCTGCGGAAAATTTTCGGCTGCATTTTGATTAGTATTTTTGGCTATTTCTTTTTTTTTTTTTCATTTGAATAACTTTTTTTTCACGCGGACTAATCCGGAATGGAATGAATACCTAAATATGGCCATTTTTTAAAGCATCGGTGGTTCAGTGGTAGAATGCTCGCCTGCCACGCGGGCGGCCCGGGTTCGATTCCCGGCCGATGCATTTTTTTTTTTTACAATTTTTAAAACTCTTTTATATTATCTTATATATATATAATTGAATGTCTGTCTGTCTGTACTCTATAGATTCAAAAACCATACATCCAATCGCCGTGAAATTTTGGGATATTATTAGGTATATCACCGGGAAGGTTTTTGAAAAATAATTTCATGAATATCTTGAATATCCTTAGAGTTATTTGCAGATTTGTAGATTTAACTCGCAAGCAGCGCCCCCATTGTGACGATGATAACAAGTTTTCTTATCACTAAGTTTGTTATCTTAAACATTATTTATCAAAAGTAAGATTATCTCAGGATGACACGGCAATGTGACACGGGAAAAAATGTTCACTAGATAAAACTATGATTTTCTATATGATATAAAAAGCCAACAATGAAGAGTGAATGTAATATAAAAAGCCAACAATGAAGAATGAATGTAAGATAAAAAGCCAACAATGAAGAGTGAATGTAAGATAAAAAGCCAACAATGAATAGTAAATGTAATATAAAAAGCCAACAATGAAGAATGAATGTAAGATAAAAAGCCAACAATGAAGAGTAAATATAATATAAAAAGCCAACAATGAAAAATGAATGTAAGATAAAAAGCCAACAATGAAGAGTAAATATAATATAAAAAGCCAACAATGAAGAGTAAATGTAATATAAAAAGCCAACAGAGTGAATGTAAGATAAAAAGCCAACAATGAAGAGTGAATGTAATATAAAAAGCCAACAATGAAGAATGAATGTAAGATAAAAAGCCAACAATGAAGAGTGAATGTAATATAAAAAGCCAACAATGAAGAATGAATGTAAGATAAAAAGCCAACATTGAAGAGTGAATGTAAGATAAAAAGCCAACAATGAAGAGTAAATGTAATATAAAAAGCCAACAATGAAGAATGAATGTAAGATAAAAAGCCAACAAAGAAGAGTAAATATAATATAAAAAGCCAACAATGAAGAGTGAATGTAAGATAAAAAGCCAACAATGAAGAGTAAATGTAAGATAAAAAGCCAACAATAAAGAGTGAATGTAAGATAAAAAGCCAACAATGAAGAATGAATGTAAGATAAAAAGCCAACAATGAAGAGTGAATGTAATATAAAAAGCCAACAATGAAGAATGAATGTATGATAAAAAGCCAACAATGAAGAGTAAATATAATATAAAAAGCCAACAATGAAGAGTGAATGTAAGATAAAAAGCCAACAATGAAAAGTAAATGTAATATAAAAAGCCAACAGAGTGAATGTAAGATAAAAAGCCAACAATGAAGAGTGAATGTAATATAAAAAGCCAACAATGAAGAATGAATGTAAGTTAAAAAGCCAACAATGAAGAGTAAATCTCTATATATATATTATATATTATATATATATATATATATATATATATATATAAAAGTCAATTTCTGTCTGTCTGTCTGTTTCGCGATAAACTCAAAAACTACTGAACCAATTGGTACCATATTTTGCATGTCGCTTTTTATAAACCTGAGGAAAATTTTCGGCTGCATTTTGATTAGTATTTTTGGCTATTTCTTTTTTTTTTCATTTGAAGAACTTTTTTTACGCGGACTAATCCGGAATGGAATGAATACCTAAATATGGCCATTTTTTTAAGCATCGGTGGTTCAGTGGTAGAATGCTCGCCTGCCACGCGGGCGGCCCGGGTTCGATTCCCGGCCGATGCATTTTTTTTTTACAATTTTTAAAACTCTTTTATATTATCTTATATATATAAAATTGAATGTCTGTCTGTCTGTACTCTATAGATTCAAAAACCATACATCCAACCGCCGTGAAATTTTGGGATATTATTAGGTATATCACCGGGAAGGTTTTTGAAAAATTATTTCATGAATATCTTGAATATCCTTAGAGTTATTTGCGATTTGTAGATTTAACTCGCAAGCAGCGCCCCCATTGTGACGATGATAACAAGTTTTCTTATCACTAAGTTTGTTATCTTAAATATTATTTATCAAAAGTAAGATTATCTCAGGATGACACGGCAATGTGACACGGGAAAAAAATGTTCACTAGATAAAACTATGATTTTCTAATGTAGAAAATTAGGAAAGACAAAATTCAGGATGACACGGCACACAGGGACCGGGAAAAAATGTTCACTTTATCGAGAGATTCAAATTTACGAGTTTCAAATTATCAAAATATATCTTTTTTTTTTATATAAGTTTTTAGAGAATTGTTTTAAACAAATGTTCGCTAGACAAACCTTTACTCGGGTAAAACCTCGGGCGAAGCCGGGTACGTCCGCTAGTAATAAATAAATGAACAGACAACGGGCTACATCAAAGACTTCCTTAAGTTTTCCCCGAGTGTATATGTTATTAACATGATACATTAGCGCGCCATCTATTATAAAAAATTCAAACTAGTTTTGACGCTTATATGTTTTTTTTTTTAATAAAATAATTTTAACTATTTCCCTTACTGCAAAAATATAACTGATGAGCCATGCCCCTCCAATTATTTTATCATTGTAGTAAGGTCAGTAAAGTTTTTTTTTTTTATTTTAAAAAGGAACGTAAGCGTCAAAGATAATTCGAATTTATTATACCCATATGTAGATTGTCAATTGATTTTTGTATGCAATTCATAACAAATTTTCATACAGAAATATATCTAATATACTTACCATTTGGAAAAATTCTTGAAAAACTTATGGAAAGTTGAACATTTTTCACTTTCAGGTTTCTGTCAAAACACAACCAAAACCTTCAATATACAACCCCAGTGGAACTACAGCAGATTTCTTTGACTCTGGGTTACATAAGTGGGTGTCCCGAATGCTAAAATGCGTCGAAAGAAACGGGAAATATGTAGAAGAATGAAAAAAGTCTGATATTTTCGAAAATGTATAGTTCAGGGCAAATAAACCTGTTTTTTTTTTTTTTCTGTATGAAAACCTCTGTGGGACTTATTTAACAGACAACCCTCGTATATAGGAATGGGTTTTTCAATTGAGGAAGTATCCCTTTACATTTTAACAACCTAATTATTTTTGAATAGAGAGATATTACAGTTTTAAATATTTTAAATTTTAACTTAAATTCATCGTTTTCTCCTCCACTACCTGATGGTGATTGATCATCGTGGGGATATCGTTGTAATGAGAGGGGAGAATTTGATTGGTGACTTAATAAAGGCTTTGTGTGTGTTTTAAACTAGCCGAATGACCCGGGCAACGCCCGTGTTTTACCCGATTGAATGTTTTGATTCAAATACTATTTGTTACAATTATAAATTGGTGCCTTAAATAAATGCATATATTAGTTAATAACTATAGCCTATGTGCTTTATCTGTCTATGTACTGTTGGCTTCCGTAGGCGTCTCTTACTGGGAAAAAAGAAAGAGAGGATTCCATTTAGTTATTAACTAATATATGCATTTATTTAAGGAGCGACCCGCTCCAACACAATAGTTACAAAAACCAAAAAGCGAGTGGGGGGGGGCAAAGTCAAAAACAAAGTATCTCGCGTAGTGGCGGTGCCATCGTAGCGGACCAATAGGAGAGCGCCATTCCAAAAAAAAAGCAAACGGTGACAAAGATGAAGACATGACGCTCGTAACTGTATATAGAATGTTATAAAGCTGTGAGTGATATTCGTTTATTTCAACACACAAAACGCGATATCCCGGCTAGGGATAATTGCGTTGATTTGCATTTTTTAAAACAGAAGCAGTTATAAACATATTATACAAGAAAAAGTAATCAAAAATAAAAAGAGAAACAATAATATATATTAGGAACCTAAACCTTTCAGGTTTGAAAGAAAATCATAAATATATTTACAAAAATAGTTAAATCTATGATAATTCTCTCTCTGCTATTTACAAATTGATATAGATCTACAACATTATTTATTGTCTGTTGTCTAGCGGTGAAGAAGAGTGGGCATTCCAGCAGTAGGTGTCTTGAGTCCTGGAATTCGTTGCCACAATGACAGCTAGAGTCTTCAACCGCTCCAATTTATTCGATATTCAGAATAACTTAATGAATCCGGTGTACTGAACAACTGGGTGAATGAACTAATGTATTAACTCCTAAGACTTTATATTCCGACTTTAGACAACCTTCCTCTACCTTTGATCCATTCATGTATAAAACTGCTGTATAGATGTCTGATAATTATGTATATTTCTGTATATTTTGCTTTTCGCTTGTATTAATTTAAATTTCTGTCAATACTGCTAATTACTGCTTGTTTGTTTTTCTAGGAAAAGGAACTGCTTGTTCTCTATTGCTTGTATATAAGTTTATACCAAGCCCTTTCTTTCTTCTTTCCCCTTATTTGATACATTGTAAATAACATTGCAGATTATTGTTGCTGTTACTGTTATTACTGTATACACCTTCTTCTACTCGGAGAATCTGTATAAGACCAAAAGGTCTTAATAAAACTTTTTGTTGTTGTTGTTATTAGAACAGATATTCGAGTTTTTTTTTTTTTTTTTAATATACAACGGGAATTCTTTATTCTGTTTTTAGAAGTGAAATATTTTCAGGTGTATAGAATGAAAGAAAGCTGTATATAGGGTTGTAGGACCAGTATAGAACTGCAATGTAGAAATGTCTTTTAAGAAACAGACGAACTGAAGAATATAAATTCCAGAACAGTTATAACAAGATATTCTTTAACAACAATCTGGGAAAAAACACATTGATCTTATACATATATATATATTATAAAGAAAAATATTGAAAGATTTTCTGCTTGAATTTAGATCATGTTGAGGATTATGGTATGGTAATGCAGTCATGGTTGAAATCCTTAAAGTATGATAATAAAAAATAGTTTTGATCAGTAATTTAATTGAGTTAAAGGAATATATAAAAGAACATAATTTGTGATAAAAGCACTGCCTGGCTTAAGGCGAGTAGAATAAGGAAAACAAAAGATTATTTACATAATGTACAAAGTTTTGAGCCGGCCATTGGGATAAAACAACAATGAGTTTATATAGTGGAAGTGTGACCTCTGGCGGTCGAATTAGCAGAATATTTGAATCTATGATATATAACGTAAATATATATTCTTGGAAAAGTTCAACTCCACAAATGAGTACAAGTAACCAAACGAAGCTCTAGCACACTTGTAATTTCAACAGTCTGCGTGTATAGACAGACAGCAGTTCGACTTTGTACATGTATAGGTATGTGGTACATTTACAGTAAAAACAAGTCTAATATTACCCACCATGATTATCATGGCATATTTGGGATAAATAACATCACCAATAGATGGTGATAACAATTATGTATATCATCTCTTTAAAAAATCTAGTTTTTTATATCATCAAACGTATGTCACATTTTAAAATATTGTGGCGAAGAAATATTTTATTATTTAATTTAATATTATCCAACAGATTATAAAAATATATATTTATAAATGTATGTAATTCTACTGTCCTCAAAGCTTATGTTCATAGTTCTTCTAAAATACCCATTCCCAGAGTCTACCAACAGTATCACTATAAAAGGAAGTTCCAAAAATGCAATATAACAGCGGTATGGTAGATTAAACTGGCGAAACCGCTGGGAGGGTTCACCACTGATGAGCCAGGCCCTCCCTTTAATTTTTCCATTACAGTAAGGGCAGTAGAAATTGTTTAATTTTAAAAAGAATCTTACGCCTTTAAAATAGTTTCGAATTTTGATAACAGATGGCGCGCTAGTGCATCATATAAAAATATATATTACTCTGTATTTGTAAAATCATCTTTAAAAATATTTCTTTGCTTGCTTGTTTAAGATTCCCTAGCTGTAGATAGTTTTGTTGATCTGTTAATAATTGTCGACTAATCACCGTGACGTCATCAATAAATACCTTTACATATTCCAAGACTTGATTTCTACGTTACAATATATATATACAACCAACTTAGTATAAAATACACCTATCCCCCGATTTACACGGTACTTGTTTTACACGTTTTCGCTTTTACACGGTTTTCCAAATAAGTTTTTTTTTTTATCGCACTATACTAAATGCTACTGTGATTGAACACATGCGCTGTGTACACAACTCACGAGGAATCCCGAGCTTATGTGCTGACTACATTTTTTAACCTGTCAATGCATTTTTATTTCTGTGTACACCTATCCCCCGATTTACACGTTTTTCTCAGGAACGTATCTACCGTGTAAATCGGGGGATAGGTGTATATATAACCAACCTGGTATTAAATACTGCTTAACTATTAATTAGATATTTTTGCTCTTTCTGGTGTTTCTCGAAAAATCCCGATTAACAATATTTCACTCTGCTGTGAAAAACAAAATGACCTCGTACATGCATTTTCATAATTTGTGCAAATGCGCCTGGAATTGCAAACAGTAATACATTCCGCACAACTTTGTCCTTTCGTGATCTAGCAGATGTGCGTGTCCATTAAACTGGACCTCTATTGGCCACTTTATATGGCGCCTATTGATTGGTTGATGGGGTAGCCAATACCCATAGTTACAACAAAATTATACGTTGTATAGACCTCTATGACCTAATATACTTTATACACCCGTATAGTTAGTTATTCCCTTTTTAAATATTATTTAACTGACGTCTATCACTATGGAAAGAGAATCTTTGTACGGTAGAGCTTCTCATCCACACTTTTCGCTGTATTCCTTTCTTTTAGATTTGATGGATTATGTTTCAGCTATTTTAAAGTTCTTTAATTTTTTCAAGACTGAAAGGAAGAAAAAAGACCTAACAAAGTAACTGAACTGTGTGGAAATATTTTCTTCTTCACAAGATGCAACCATTTACTCAATAATCTACTTCTTCTCTGTGTTCTATGCACGAAAAACGATGTATATAGTCTTTTGTACATAGATATTCTTTACCTGTTTTCTTTTTCTATTTAAAATCTCCCTCAACCTTTTTTTCTTTTTCTCTTTTTTGAGCGAGGATTCAGTTTCTTCCTCTTCTTCTCATTTATTTTTAGATTCATTTCTAACAGGAGAATCGTCTGTATAAGACGGAATGTCTTAATAAAGGCTTGTGTGAATTGTTTAACTGGACCTGTAGATACCGGTCTTTCTATCCTATTGGTCAGTTGTCTTTTTTTTTTTTTTTTTTTGTGTGTGGAAATATGATAGAACTTTGGTGATATCAATTATTTGCATTCTTCTTATAACTTCTTCTCTTCCAGATATTTCACCTTCTAAACCCCACTTAGGTACATTGCGGCTTGTCTGCTTGCTACATCCATTTTTTACAACAAAAAATAGGGACGAGTGGGTAACACCCTCGATTCCCGACAGTCATGAACCGGGATTGAATCCCGCGTTAATTTTTTTTTTTTTTTGACGTGACAACGTCTTAAATTAGGTTGCGGCTGGGAGTCACTTATGAAAAAGTGTAACGCCCGGTAACGTTACGATGAGTCACCGAACGAGAGTGCTGCGCGCGCAGCGCTAGAGAATTAGGCGCATTGAATCGGCGCATGCTTGTCTCTGTCTTTGTCTTTCTCGAACGTTCTTGGCGTTGGAAAAACAAGAAAGCGTCATAATACAAGTTCACACGTGTGGTTAAAGTATCGTCAGCTGTGTCTGTAGTGAAAATGTGGAGTGCTTAAAATCGTCATTTACAACAACTACAACAATAAAGGTAAATAATTGTACACTGATATTTCATTATCGTAAACTATGATTGATTGATTAATTGTTAGATTGACACAAAAGTTGAGAAACTGAGTTTATAGGTTATGTCATACTATTGATAAATGTTGATAGTGTTAAGTAAATTATTAGTTTAAAATTAATTAATTAATTATTATTTTACAAAATTTAAATAGTTTCAAATTTATTTAGCAAAAATTTGAACCTTCGATCTGAATAAGTGTTTTGATTTTCAAATTGATTCTTTAAAATTAAAAATTCATCCATTCAATTTCAAATGTTCAACAGGAATCACCACTCTCAAAACAATGGAAACGGTGCCTTCAACTTCCAGTACTTCAATGGAGACGGAGGATATCGTGCCGTCAACGTCTGCAGTACCTTTCGTTGTTCCACACACCACCTCTACCGCCAGAACGAATGCTCAGCGACAACGTGAGTACAGACTACGAAAAGCATTGACCAGAACTCCTGAACAAGTAAGAGCCTTTGCAAAAGCGGCTGCGGAGAGGCAACGCAGGTTCAAGCTACGTAAATCTGCTAACATAGCCCTCACCAGCGGTACGTCAGAGTCACCTGCTTCAACGTCTTGTTCTGTGGTGGAGAGAACAAGCGTTCCTGTCGTGGCGGAGAGAACGAGCGTTCCCCTAACTAACGCTCAACGGCAACGTGCATTCCGACAACGTAGAGCAGCATCTTCTCGGACTGATGTACAACCGACTACTTCTTCAAGCCAAACAGCAATACAACTGGAACAATCCACCTGGTATACCAAATGGTCATCGTCAATACGGAGATTTCAATCTACTTTCCTGGACAAAGATTTCTCCTATCATCGTCCTATCCTCAACAAAATCACTCAAATAGGAATTAGTTAAGTTTAAGTTTACATGTACAATGTTTTAGTAAACAAAATATATTTCTATAGTTAAAATTTGTGCAATTCTTATTTTCATTCAATTCCTTGTTCCTATTGTGCAATTTAATTATATTCATATCAATAAATATTCTACCGTTGTCACGTAAAATCTTCGCCCGTAAAACCGACTTTACAGGCAACCATTGTTTTTTTTTTTTATTATTATTCACTGTTTCAATTATCATGAACTAGGTTGCACTTGTTGAGCGGTACCTATTAATGTGATTTTGAACCGAACCGAACATCCATTTTTGGGCTCGAAAATCCTTCACTTTGGTTAATATATATATATCCCGTAAAACTATATTATCTCTAAACATCATCAATTCTACCTGAGTCATGTGGTCATATTAATAAAAGGCATATCTTGATCGTGAAACTAAAAGTTCCTGATGGCTTGCGCCATCTGTCGGGATACACTCATGGACAAAACTTATCGAAGTGGAATGGTTTAATATCGCCAGTCGCTCTGTCTTGAAGGAGACAGAGGCAATTTTGTTTATTCTTGGTTATTTCGTGAGTCTTCAATAAAGGTCACTGTGTATCAAATATTTTTCAGAGTTATTGTCTGAGAAATCCGATATCTTCTATATATATAAAAATCAATGTTTGTATGTTTGTTTGTTTGTATGTCCGGTATACAAATTCGCAGTAGTTCACTAATTCAAACCAAAATTTCCATACACAGGTAAAAAAAATACGGGGAAGACGATAGGCTATTTTAAAAAATATATAAATCGATTATTAAAACTATATATTCAAATTATTATACTTAGCTCACGAATAGCGCCCTCTATCAAAGATTAGATTAAATTATGCTGATGCAAACAAATAGATAATGCTACTAACAAACAATTATTAAAAAAAACTTATCTAAATATATATCACTCGGGTAGATATGCACACGGGTCAATCTCGGGGCGAAGCCACCCGTCTAGTACAATATAAAAGATACAACTTCTTAATCTGATGCATTAGCGCGCCATCTGTTATTAGAAATTGAAACTATTTTTGACGCGGATGATTATTTTTTATATAAAACAATTTCTACTGCCCTTACTGCAATGATAAATTAATGGGAGGGCCTGGCTCATCAGTGGTGAACCCTACCAGCGGTTTCAATGGTAGATTGAACTGGTGAAAACGTTGGGAGGATTCACCACTGATGAACCAGGCCTTCCCTCTTTTTTTATCATTGTAGTAAGGGCAGTCGAAAATTATCCCTATATATACAAAAGTCAGTGTATGTATGTATGTATGTATGTATGTATGTATGTTTGTCGGGTATATACGTCCACAATACGTAACTAATCTGTCTGAAATTTTAACAGTATATAGAGTAGAATCTGGAAAAACTTATAGTGAAAATTTGAGGTCTCTATCCCGAATATTCTTCGAGTTATTTACAAATTGCGTTGCAAATTTGCCGTTTCTCTCGCAAGCAGTGCCTCTAGCGGTGAAGATGGGAAGTAATATCACCTGACCTAATGTACATGTAAAACGTGTTTTAACAGGACATAGATACAAAATCTGGAAGATATATTTATCGGATTTTTAGCCAAGAAAAATTGAAATTGACAGGTTCTGGGTATAAATAGTTTTTAATATGCAGGAACAAAATTCTAACTGAAAAACATTAATTCGAGCAGAAGACACAAAGCCAGATCATCTCTTTATAAAAATATCGCTTCTCAGACACAAAGTTTGGAGCGGGACGTTTCGGTTCAAAATCACATTAATAGGTACCGCTCAGCAAGAGCAACCTAGTTCATGATAATTAAAACAGTGAATAATATGTGAAGGTTATTCACATATCAAACAAAAGTTTAACGCGGGATTCAATCCCGGTTCATGACTGTCGGGAATCGAGGGTGTTACCCACTCGTCCACCGACTTAGCGGGACGTTTCACAAGAGTGACATCCACGGCGCCAATTTATAATTGTAACGAATAGTATTTTAATAAAAACATTTAATCGGGTAAAACCCGGGTGTTGCCCGGGTCATTCGGCTAGTATATATATGTCATAATTTGTATATAATTGTATGCCCCCCGACCCACTATGCATGTACAATGTATGATTTTCAAAGATTTAATAAAGAATAAGGTAACTGGAGGAAAGAAAGTAACAAAAAGACATAGGAGGTAGATCTAGAAGAGAACATAATTATTAATAACGTCACAGTTAACCTTCTGACCCCGGAAACCCTGCGAGCTAAGTTTAAACCAATATTTCCGGACAAGACAGGACGTATCTGGTGACCAGAAGTTATAAAAGTTTGAGAGACGCCCAATTTCCGGAACAAGACCGGACGTATTTGATACCGCGGAAGTAAAATAGAGTCGAACTAACACGATACTTCCTGACCCAGGCCAGGCGTATCTTCCATCAAAGCAGCCGCCGGTCCAATTAGGAAGCAACCACTAAGTAGGTCAACCAATAGGAAAACGGGCACGTTCTATCCCTCGACCAATGGGAAAGAAGCCAACTCGTGGTGTTAAATCGAAAAGCAAGAATTGTCAGTAGCGACTTGGCTCCCACCGAGTTCGGATCAGCCTTCGACTTGCTCCCACCAAGGTAACATCTGTTCTAGAGATCTCTCTCTCAGCTCAGCTCATAGCTAAGTCAATCACCACCATGTGATCAGATAAGGAACAATCAAAACCCGCTCCGCTCTTCTCAAGCTTTCTTCCCTCCAACCCAGTTGCCTTTTATTTCCAAACCCCATCACGTGTCCTGATTATTCCTAACTGTATGTTTAAACTTCCACTCAAACGACTGCGCTTCAACCAATCCTCACCATTCAAATCGAACAACAAGAAATTCCGCAACGATATTGTCACAGAACGGTTAAGTCGACAGAATTCTACAACAGTGTAATACATCAAATATTGCAGTGTAATAACTTTGGATTATATTACACAGAGTCGACAGGATTAAGATTATGGAGCTTAATCAGGATCAAGATGGAAATCAGCCCAGACGCCCGCAAATCAAACGGCAATGACAAACCCAGAGGAAAGAAGCGGCGAGGCGACCAGGCGCCTTCTAGCGGCCATCATATGGCAGTTGACCGCCACCCTTCAAGGAGCAAGATCGACTCAACTACAAACGACGTTCCGTAGCGCCACCCCCGGAGCAGCCCACACCCCCCGCCGACCGAAAGGCGAGATGAGCGCGGCAGCCGACGCACGTGCCACCACCCCAGGCAAGTGTCACCGAGACCGGACACCGACCACCGAGGAGTCATCCGCCGCCATGCCGTACACCGTCCCCGAAACCAATCCGCGCGATCCGGGACAGCACAAACGATCCCAAAACGATATTCCAGTACCGGACTTCACTTCAATTTCGCGGACGGTGCAAGCAGTCCCAAAATCACCAGTCCCGAGTCCACAACAGCCAAGTCAAGCCAGAGACACCCCAGCCGAGCAGACTTTTCGAGACTAAGGTAGGCACCCCCCCTATGGCGTCAAGAATTGACTTTGACCTCTTATCTAACCCTACCTACCATGTACCATTGAACTCTTATCTAACCCTACCTACCATAACATGTACCAAATGAATGCAAGCACGGGCTAGACCAAAACCTGTCCCAAAGGACTCGTACAGCACACAAAGCTTTCACACATGGAAACCCTTGCCTGCATTCATTGCCCAAACCTCAAATATTTACATGCCACCATTCTAATCTCACACCACGCAACTTTTCATGCCCACCACATATAAAGCCACCACGACTTCAACCTACAATTCCAATAATGCCCAAAAAAGTGTCCGTACACCGACACAGCTCACCCACTTACCACGCAAATGTACCTCACAACATACACGCACCCATACGTCACCACGCGACAAACACGCACAACCCGCACAACAAATGCAACACGCGCGCCAAAAGACAACAACAACAAACAAGCGCATGCACAACCGTTAAGAATAATACAATCATCCCGTCTACACAAAACATAGAAAAAATTCACGCCACCAAACAACCACACAATCGAAAAACATTGCGATCTTTCCTAAAAGCTGTGAACACCTATAAAGAGTTCATTCCGGAACACGCCCGCTTGCGGACGCCACTTGTCAACCTTCTAAAAAAGGATGTCGTGTGGGTCTGGAGTGACGAATGCTAGAAAGCGTTCACTAACCTGAAAGAAAGCCTTACCACACACCCCACATTATACCTTTACCAAGAAGGTCTGCCATGCCAGGTGTACTGTAACACCTCAACATTCGGCATTGCAGGCATTCTTAAACAAGTCTACCCTGATGGGAAGACATACCCAGTTCAACATTTCAGCCGCTCTCTGCGTGGTCACGAGCGAAATTATTCAGACTTGGAACTACAATGCCTAGCCATTGTGGAAAGTGTGGATAACTTCCGCGCCTGTCTAATGGGCAGAAAGTTTACAATACTTTCTGACCATTCTGCATTGCAGTGGTTGAAAGAGATCAAAGCCCCGTCAGGCAGATTGTTTCGATGGAGGTTAAGACTGTCAAGATACGAATATGAGGTCCGTAGTATAAATGGAGTACAACAATATGAAACGGGCGTTGTAACTCGTATCCCATTTTGTGGCTTGCTAGATGCGCCACTCATACAGAGCCAACAGTCTTCTCCACCGGGAAAATCTCGCGTGACTATGGATCACAATAAACTGCGCACCATCTCCCGAAAAGGAGTACTTAAAACTATAGTCCCAAGTTCATTTACAACCAGACTTCTTAAGTCCGTACACACTCAACACCACCATCCAAACATCTCCAAGATGACGAGACTCATCTCGTCACAATATTATTGGCAGAACATGACACAAGACATCGCAAAACAGGTAAAAACCTGCCCCACCTGCCGATTCGCTAGAAGAATCGATGAATACAACCAACCTTCACGTAAAAATACCGACACAGGCCCCAAAGCAAAACAGAATTCGTACATAAAGCACAGCGTACACACAACACAAATAATGCCAAAATTACACCACCCGCGTCAGAGAAACAATCACACAGCTCAACCTAAATCAATTACCACCGACATATCGCTAATAAACCATTAACGATCAAACAGGAGAACTGCGAACCTACCAATCATTTAAATTCTACAATTAATAAGGTTCAAACAAATATTTCAGAGTCCCCATTTACAAAAATATGGGAGAACATGGGGCAATACCCTATCTTTCATCTGATTTTCATCCTTTGTTTGTTAGTTCTACCATACAAATGTATCCCAATTTTATTCCTTAATTATTTATTTATCTATACCATGTCCTCTCATAAAATTTTCGAACTACAAGAGGCAGTTTTTAATTTTGGACAAACATTAGGAAACATCTTTGCAGAAAATCTAAATAGATTCCGAGGAGATAGAAGTAACTGAAAGATGACCAACCAATGTCGGAGAAGTCACACTCCAAAAACAAGATGCAAGTCGCACTCAAAATAAATTAGACGGCAGGAAGTGAGAACTTTGAGACACCGCGACAGGAAGTGTAGTCCGCGGCGATAAATTCGGCCTATGCAAACAAAGGGGAGCGCCTCGTCCGATCTCCAATTTCATTCCCTCTCTTTTGCCCGACACACCCCACTTCCGTATCTCTAATTACAATGAGAAGGTCCCCTATTGAGGTCAACTGGGAACCTCTCTATGCCACCGATTTTGGATTCCAGTTCGAGTCTACATATCGATTTTTACCATCCAATTCCACATCCACAAGACGACACATAAACATTCTAAATGAGTTCACATCCCTATTATAAGTAATCAATTACTTTACAGACTTCTAACATTTTCCACAACACACACAAAGACAAAAAATTTATAGGGCATAATTGAGCAATTAAAAAATTTTATAGGGCATGTAGATACAAAAGGGTTCAAACCAATACACCTTATTTTTCATATTAATCATTTTCATTATTTTCTCTCAATTAAAATTTAAATATATAATCAATTTATCAATTTATTCAACTTATTATCACTTTTAATCATTAATTATCATTTTTTTTACCAATTAGTTTATATTATCATAATTTCAAATCAACGAGAACTCATTGGTTTTCTTTTAAAATTGGATATTATATTTTATTTTGATTTACAAAAACATTTTTTTTTCCTATTTCTTTTTTTTTTCCACCATGCAACAAAACATTTATTTTTTTTCCCACCATGCAACCAAGCATTCACTTTGATTTCTTCCAACTTTATATTTTTTGATTTCTCAAAAGACCTAATAAAAATCCCTCGATTTCCATTCCCAATTTCGAGCGAGAATATGGTTAGGCATTTTTCCTTTTTTTTTTTCACCATGCACCAAGCATTCACTTTGATTTCTTCCAACTTTTTATTTTTATTTTTATTTTTGATTTCTCAAAAGACCTTATGAAATTTCCTCGATTTCTTTTCCCAAAATTCGAGCAAAAAATTAGTTAGGCATTTTTCTTTTTTTCACCATGCAACAAAGCATTTTTTTTCCCCACCATGCAACCAAGCATTTACTTTGATTTCGTCCAACTTTTTATTTTTATTTTTATTTTTGATTTCTCAAAAGACCTTATGAAATTTCCTCGATTTCTTTTCCCAAAATTCGAGCAAAAAATTAGTTAGGCATTTTTCTTTTTTTCACCATGCAACAAAGCATTTTTTTTTCCCCACCATGCAACCAAGCATTTACTTTGATTTCGTCCAACTTTTTATTTTATATTATTTTTGATTTCTCAAAAGCCCTAATAGAACTCCCTCGATTTTTTTCCAATTTCAAGTAGAAATTAGTTAGGCGCATTTTCTTTTCTTTTTAATCCACTATGTACCATAGCATTCATTTTGATTTCTTACAATTAAAAAAATTTTTGATTTCTATTAATTATACTCAACCTATATCATCAACACCATTCTATTTTACTTCTTATATCGCCACCAATGCTTGTATATAGACTCATCAATACCCACAACTAATTTTCCCACAAAATTATTTTTCACCTTACAGAATTCTCTCAGGCTAACCCCTTCTTGAATTCTTCACATGTAGGGGGCGCATCTGTCATAATTTGTATATAATTGTATGCCCCCCGACCCACTATGCATGTACAATGTATGATTTTCAAAGATTTAATAAAGAATAAGGTAACTGGAGGAAAGAAAGTAACAAAAAGACATAGGAGGTAGATCTAGAAGAGAACATAATTATTAATAACGTCACAGTTAACCTTCTGACCCCGGAAACCCTGCGAGCTAAGTTTAAACCAATATTTCCGGACAAGACAAGACGTATCTGGTGACCAGAAGTTATAAAAGTTTGAGAGACGCCCAATTTCCGGAACAAGACCGGACGTATTTGATACCGCGGAAGTAAAATAGAGTC
>CP092874.1:31979364-32006878 GCA_030710605.1 Cordylochernes scorpioides
GGTTTCTGGGGGTACTTACTGTAAAAGCAGTAGCTAACTGTTGTTGTTAGCGTCCATGAAATTCGACTTTAGGTAATTATATGGTGGCAAATATTCTCCAATTTGATCTCTTAGTGACCATCACTCTCATCTAGTGACATTCTGGTAGTTTTTTGACCTCTTCTAGCCAGCTTATTGTAGGTCTTCCTCTCTTTCTTCAATTTCTCCCAACATCTTTTCTAAACCATTTGCTGTCATTAAATGTCCTAAGTAGGTCAGTCTATGTTTACATATTTGGGATCCTAGGGATCTAACAGGATTGATTTCATTTAAGATTGAAACATTTGACCTTTTATCTTGCCATTGCATTCTGAGTATCTTCAATTATTTCCTTTTTTTCTTTTCTGAGAGTCCAACTCTCACATCCATAAGTGACCACAAAGAATACCAATTCGCTTACTATCCATCATGATTATCATTGCCTGTTTAACGAGTATTTTAAATAAGAAAAAAAAAATTAAGAGAAATTAAATTATAAATTGTGTGATTGATGCTATATTTTCAAATTGATTTCGTTAATTTATAAAATTTCAACACAACTCCGAACGCAGTGTATACTGTCTGTTTCGCGATAAACTCAAAAACTACTGAACCAATTGGTTCCAAATTTTGCATGTCGCTTTTTATAAACCTGAAGAAAATTTTTGGCTACATTTTGCTTATTATTTTTGGCTATTTCTTTTTTTAATTTGAAGAACTATTTTTTTTACGAGGACTAATCCGGAATGGAATGAATACCTAAATATGGCCATTTTTTTTATAGCATCGGTGGCTTAGTGGTAGAATGCTCGCCTGCCACGCGGGCGGCCCGGGTTCGATTCCCGGCCGATGCATTTTTTTTTTACAATTTTTAAAATATATCTTCTATATAAATGAATGTTTGTATGTTTGTTTGTTTGTTTGTTGGTTTGTATGTCCGGTATACAAATTCGCAGTAGTTCACTAATTCAAACCAAAATTTCCATACATAGGTAAAAAAATACTAGGAAAACGATAGGCTATTTTAAATTATATATAAATTAAATATTAAAACTATATATTCAAATTATTCTACTTAGCTCACGAACAGCGCCCTCTATCAAGGTTATAAATACGTTTAAAATCGAAATCTTCTCAAAATTTTATTAATAATAGTTCGCTTAATAATTAGAATACTTGATCTAAATCGAAATATTTATAGACGCTCGCTCGATTTGAAGATTTATATCGTAACTAACGTATCGTAACGTTTGGAGCGGGACGTTTCACAAGAGTGACATCCACGGCGCCAATTTATAATTGTAACGAATAGTATTTGAATAAAACATTTAATCGGGTAAACCCGGGCGTTGCCAGGGTCATTCGTCTAGTAAACCTATAAATTTAAAATTATTGGTATTTCTACTGTCCTCGAAACTTATATTCATAGTTTGCCTAATGTACATTTTCCAAGAGTTGATCTTTCGCATCAGTATAAAAGTAAAACAGCAAAATACAATATTACAGCAGTATGGTAGATTAAACTGACGAAACCACTGGGAGGGTTCACCACTGATGAGCCAGGTCCAGCCATGTCCTGTACCATGGTTAGACCTGTGGAGTTCTTAAACTATAAGCACTATCCCCATGGTAACCATGGTGTACCATGGTTACCCCTGAGAATTTATTACACTATAAGCACTATCCCCATGGTTAGACCTGTGGAGTTCTTACACTATAACCACTATCCCCATGGTAACCATTGTCTGTACCATGGTTACACCTGAGAATTTCTTACACTATAAGCACTATCCCCATGGTTAGACCTGTGGGGGCCAGCTGGATGCAGCACCCAGCCGCCGTCAAGATAAATAAACAGACGGCCGCCATAAATTACCAGGACGACCGCGCGCGCCAGGTCGGCACAGCGGAGGAATCTAGAGAGGACCAGATGTGCATTCCGGGGTGTTGTCCTCTTTGTCTTCCCATGTGAATGTAGTTAACAAGAAACTTCAATAAAACACTAACTTGGAGCGACTTTCTGAGCCATCGCTGGACCAGTAAATCGACACACCACAATTGGTGAGCCGGACGTGATTGAAAAGAAAAAGCATACGAAGATTTCAAGAGATAAAGAAATGCAAAAAGTGATTCAAGCTTGAAAAGAAGCATCATCCAGGATATCGGGATATCATCTCAAGACTAAGATAAGTTTTTATATTATCTTCCTTATTATTTTATCTCAATATTTTTATTTTTTACTTTATCTCTAAGCTGTTGTGTCGAATTTAAATTTACGTAAAATGGAAACAGAAAATAAGCCTAGCGATACCTCAGAAATATGCAAAGTTAGTGTTAAAATACCGCCTTTCTGGGTTGAAAAACCTGAAATATGGTTCTTCCAGGTAGAAGCACAGTTCAAAATAGGTGGAATTATTCAGGAAGACACTAAATTTAATTATTTGATCTCCCAATTAGAACCTAAATATATAGAAAACATTTGGGACATAATTAATAGCAAAAGCGACAACAAATACTCTGAATGTAAATCACGACTACTTGAATTGTTCAGAGAAAGTAAAGGGTTGAGAATTAAAAAGTTAATTTCTGGTATTGAGCTCGGAGACATGAAGCCGAGCCAGTTACTACAGAAGCTCAGATCCCTCGCTACCCCAGATATCTCTGACAATTTAATAAAAACTTTATGGCTTGATAAACTGCCCACATACATAAAGAATATACTTATTGTAAGCGATGAGGACATTAGCAAATTGGCCATAATGGCCGATAAAATAAATGAAATAAACTCTTCCAAAGAAATATATGATGCGGAAGTGCCTTCTTCATCAACAGATCGCTTGATCGCCAAATTGGAAGATCTTGAACGGCAGGTGTCCGAATTGAGACTGGATAGATCTAGATCTCGATCCAAAAATAGGACTCAGTCAAGACCGAGAAGTAATTCTCAAAGATCTTTCGATCCAAAAGGGAAATACTGCTATTACCATTTTAGATTTGGTCCTAATTGCTTGCAAAATAAATGCAGGTCTCCGTGCAGTTGGAAAGAGTCGGAAAACTCCAACCGGCGGACAGAGTAGCGACAAGCTCTTCTGCCGGCATTCAGGATTGTCGCAATCTCCGATTATTTGTGACGGACAAAAACACGGGATTGCGCTTTTTGGTGGACAGTGGTGCTGATATATCTATAATACCTCCAAAGGATAAAAATAGGATGCCTAGCTCTGATTATAAATTATATGCAGCCATTGGTACAGAAATTGTTACCTATGGAACAAAGGTTAGAAATTTGGATATCGGACTTCGACGTCAATTTCAATGGCCTTTTGTAATCGCCAATACCAACAGAGCAATAATAGGAGCAGACTTTCTGAACAACTTTGGATTGATTATTGATATAAAAAATAAACGTCTAATTGATGGAATAACTAATCTTTCCATAAGAGGCGTCATTCAGTCAATCTCAGACATAGGATATATTAGCACTCTAAATTCATCATCCAAGGTCAGCGCTATCCTAACCAAATATCCTAACCTATGTAGGCCACCATCAGATTTTGTAGAAGCAAAACATAGCGTTAAGCATTATATTCCTACAAGAGGTCAGCCAATTCACTCAAAAGCCCGTCGCCTAGATTCACAGAGATTAACTCTTGCTAAGGCAGAATTTCAATATATGTTGAATAATGGAATAATTAGACCCTCAAATTCTCCTTGGGCGAGTCCACTACATTTAGTTTCAAAAAAGGACGAGTCACTAAGACCTTGTGGTGATTATAGAAGACTCAATGCAGTTACACTTCCAGATCGTTATCCAATCCCTAGACTGGACGATTTCCACCACATCTTAAAAGGTACTCGTGTGTACTCAAAAATAGACCTATGCAAAGCATTCTATCAGATTCCAATTGCTGAAGAGGATAAACCAAAGACTGCCATCATTACTCCTTTTGGGCTATTCGAATTTAATGTAATGAGTTTCGGTCTTAGAAATGCTACTGCTACCTTTCAGAGATTCATGCATGAAGTCTTAAGAAACTTGGACTTTGCATTTGTCTACTTAGATGATATTCTGGTAGCCTCTAAAACGGAAGAAGAGCATTATAGCCACCTTGAAACCTTATTCAGCAGACTAAATTCCTATGGATTGAGAATCAATCTTTCTAAATCTAAATTCCTAGTACAGGAAATTGATTTTCTAGGATACCTAATTACCTCTCACGGTGTGAAACCACTCCCAACAAAGGTTAAAGCTATTCTAGAATATAAGAAACCAAAAACAGTTCATGAATTACGCATATTTTTGGGAATGCTAAACTTTTATCGTACCTTTTTGAACAATGCCGCAGAGACTCAGGCAATCCTTCTTGAATACTTGAGGGGAGCCAAGAAAAAGGATAGAAGCGAAATAAAATGGACTAAAGTAGCTGGAGTTCAGTTTGAAAAATGCAAACAAGCCCTAGCTAATACAGCACTGTTAGCCTACCCCGATACTGAACTGCCTATCTCACTCTGTACAGATGCTTCAGATCGGGCAGTTGGATCAGTTCTCCAACAGCTTGACAATAATAATTGGAAACCAATAGCATTTTTCTCTAAAAAATTAAATCCTGCTCAATGTAATTATAGTACATATGATAGAGAGCTTCTCGCAATATATTTGTCTATCAAATTCTTCAAGCACCTGCTTGAGGCACGTGAATTTACAATTTTGACTGATCACAAACCTTTAATTTACGCATTCAAACAAAAAAATGAGAAAGCTTCTCCTAGACAATTAAGACATCTTCAATACATCTCCCAATTCACTACTGATATCAAGTACATAAAAGGTACTGACAACATAGTCGCCGATGCTCTTTCCAGAGTTGATGCTATCACAACTATCGACTATGAAGAGATCGCCAAAGAACAAACTGGTGATTCTGAACTACAAAACCTGATATCAAAGAATACTTCTCTAAAATTTAAGCAATGCCCACTACAATCAGGCAAATTGTTATGGTGTGACGTGTCTACCAATAATATTAGACCATTCATTCCAATTAAATTCCGAATGATGGTTTTTAGGAACTTCCACGAACTCTCACACCCAGGCATCAAAGCCACAACTAAACAATTAACATCAAGATTTATATGGCCCAATATGAATAAAGACATTAGGAAATGGGCTCAAGCTTGTGTCAACTGCCAAAAGTGCAAGGTGTCGATACACACAAAATCAGAAATAGGCAAATATCAAGAAGTGGATGAAAGATTTAGTGTTGTCCACATAGATCTAATTGGTGCTTTACCTCCATCGAATGGTAACATCTACTGTCTGACCTGTATCGACAGGTACACCAGCTGGATGGAAGTTGTTCCGCTACCAGATATGAAGTCTGAAACGGTAGCGAGAGCGTTCTACGAAAACTGGATTGTTAGATTTGGAGCACCGCATACAGTGATATCAGACCAAGGAAAGCAGTTTACTTCTCAGCTTTTCAAAGATTTAACAACGCTGTGTGGTATCAAACTTCGCCATTCCACGGCGTACCACCCTCAGTGTAACGGGAAGATTGAAAGGCTTCATAGAACCATTAAAACTGCCATTCGGGCCCACAATAATATTAAGTGGACAGAAACGCTGCCAACAGTTCTCCTAGGCTTGCGTGCTGCTATCAACAAAGATAACAACCATTCTTTGTCTCAGATGGTATATGGCAAAACCATCAGACTGCCTGGCGAATTCTTTGATGATTCTAAACATCACCTGCATGCGGAAGAATTTGTTCAACAGCTTCAAAAGCAAATGGAATTGCTCAAACCCTTAAATGAAAAACATCATTCGAAGACTAAAGTATTTGTTCATAAAGATCTGAAAACATGTTCACATGTATTTATCAGGACAGATCGAGTGAAGAAACCTCTGGAACCACCATATGAGGGACGCTTCCCAGTCCTTGAAAGAACAGACAAGTATTTCACACTCAAAGTGAAAGGAAAAATTGTGACCACATCGATTGACCGATTGCGACCTGCTTACTTACTGGCAGATTCGGACAATATAACTGCAGAACACCCTACTGCAACAAGACCCATCGTGTCGGGAGCGCTGCCTTCTACATCGTCCCAACAGAATCCTGACCCACCAGATGTGGAGAAGTACACAGAATTCCAAGGAAGAGGATCAGCACCAGACCTGACTAGGACAAGATCGGGGAGAATAATCAAGAAACCCGTGAGATTTAAGGAGCAATAGACTATATTTCTTCTTATTTTATTTTCTTGCCTATATGATGTATATATATTGTACTTAACCACTTTGTGCACAAATCGTGACTTCGCCACTGGAGGGGGAGTACTGTGGGGGCCAGCTGGTAGCAGCACCCAGCCGCCGTCAAGATAAATAAACAGACGGCCGCCATAAATTACCAGGACGACCGCGCGCGCCAGGTCGGCACAGCGGAGGAATCTAGAGAGGACCAGATGTGCATTCCGGGGTGTTGTCCTCTTTGTCTTCCCATGTGAATGTAGTTAACAAGAAACTTCAATAAAACACTAACTTGGAGCGACTTTCTGAGCCATCGCTGGACCAGTAAATCGACACACCACAGACCTGTGGAGTTCTTACACTATAACCACTATCCCCATGGTAACCATTGTCTGTACCATGGTTACACCTGAGAATTTCTTACACTATAAGCATTATCCCCATGGTTAGACCTGTGGAGTTCTTACACTATAACCATTATCCCCATGGTAACAATGGCCTATACCATGGTTAGGCCTGTGAAGTTCTAACACTTGAGCCCTATCCCTATGGTTATCATGGCCTTTTCAATGGTTACACTCTAAGCACTGTCCCTATGGTAACCATGGCCTGTTCTATGGTTAGACCTGTGGAGTTCTTACACTATAAAAACATTCACCATGGTTACCATGGCCTGTTCTATGGTTAGACCTGTGGAGTTCTTACACTATAAGCAGCATTCACCATGGTTACCATGGCCTGTTCTATGGTTACACCTGTGGAGTTCTTACACTATAAAAAACATTCACCATGGTTACTATGGCCTGTTCTATGGTTTCACCTGTGGAGTTCTTACACTATAAGCAGCATTCACCATGTTTACCATGGCCTGTTCTATGGTTACACCTGTGGAGTTCTTACACTATAAGCAGCATTCACCATGGTTACCATGGCCTGTTCTATGGTTAGACCTGTTGATTTCTTACACTATAAGCAGCATTCACCATGGTTACCATGGCCTGTTCTATGGTTACACCTGTGGATTTCTTACACTATAAGCAGCATTCACCATGGTTACCATGGCCTGTTCTATGGTTACACCTGTGTATTTCTTACACTATAAGCAGCATTCACCATGGTTACCATGGCCTGTTCTATGGTTACACCTGTGGAGTTCTTACGCTATAAGCAGCATTCACAATGGTTACCATGGCCTGTTCTATGGTTACACCTGTGGATTTCTTACGCTATAAGCAGCATTCACAATGGTTACCATGGCCTGTTCTATGGTTACACCTGTGGAGTTCTTACGCTATAAGCAGCATTCACAATGGTTACCATGGCCTGTTCTATGGTTACACCTGTGGATTTCTTACACTATAAGCAGCATTCACAATGGTTACCATGGCCTGTTCTATGGTTACACCTGTGGAGTTCTTACGCTATAAGCAGCATTCACAATGGTTACCATGGCCTGTTCTATGGTTACACCTGTGGATTTCTTACACTATAAGCAGCATTCACAATGGTTACCATGCCCTGTTCTATGGTTACACCTGTGGATTTCTTACACTATAAGCAGCATTTACAATGGTTACCATGGCCTGTTCTATGGTTACACCTGTGGATTTCTTACACTATAAGCAGCATTCACAATGGTTAACATGGCCTGTTCTATGGTTACACCTGTGGATTTCTTACACTATAAGCAGCATTCACCATGGTTACCATGCCCTGTTCTATGGTTACACCTGTGGATTTCTTACACTATAAGCAGCATTCACAATGGTTACCATGGCCTGTTCTATGGTTACACCTGTGGAGTTCTTACGCTATAAGCAGCATTCACAATGGTTACCATGGCCTGTTCTATGGTTACACCTGTGGATTTCTTACGCTATAAGCAGCATTCACAATGGTTACCATGGCCTGTTCTATGGTTACACCTGTGGAGTTCTTACGCTATAAGCAGCATTCACAATGGTTACCATGGCCTGTTCTATGGTTACACCTGTGGATTTCTTACACTATAAGCAGCATTCACAATGGTTACCATGGCCTGTTCTATGGTTACACCTGTGGAGTTCTTACGCTATAAGCAGCATTCACAATGGTTACCATGGCCTGTTCTATGGTTACACCTGTGGATTTCTTACACTATAAGCAGCATTCACAATGGTTACCATGGCCTGTTCTATGGTTACACCTGTGGAGTTCTTACGCTATAAGCAGCATTCACAATGGTTACAATGGCCTGTTCTATGGTTACACCTGTGGATTTCTTACACTATAAGCAGCATTCACAATGGTTACCATGCCCTGTTCTATGGTTACACCTGTGGATTTCTTACACTATAAGCAGCATTCACAATGGTTAACATGGCCTGTTCTATGGTTACACCTGTGGATTTCTTACACTATAAGCAGCATTCACAATGGTTACAATGGCCTGTTCTATGGTTACACCTGTGGATTTCTTACACTATAAGCAGCATTCACAATGGTTACCATGCCCTGTTCTATGGTTACACCTGTGGATTTCTTACACTATAAGCAGCATTCACAATGGTTACAATGGCCTGTTCTATGGTTACACCTGTGGATTTCTTACACTATAAGCAGCATTCACAATGGTTACCATGCCCTGTTCTATGGTTACACCTGTGGATTTCTTACACTATAAGCAGCATTCACAATGGTTACCATGGCCTGTTCTATGGTTACACCTGTGGAGTTCTTACACTATAAGCAGCATTCACAATGGTTAACATGGCCTGTTCTATGGTTACACCTGTGGATTTCTTACACTATAAGCAGCATTCACCATGGTTACCATGCCCTGTTCTATGGTTACACCTGTGGATTTCTTACACTATAAGCAGCATTCACAATGGTTAACATGGCCTGTTCTATGGTTACACCTGTGGATTTCTTACACTATAAGCAGCATTCACAATGGTTACCATGCCCTGTTCTATGGTTACACCTGTGGATTTCTTACACTATAAGCAGCATTCACAATGGTTACCATGGCCTGTTCTATGGTTACACCTGTGGATTTCTTACACTATAAGCAGCATTCACAATGGTTAACATGGCCTGTTCTATGATTACACCTGTGGATTTCTTACACTATAAGCAGCATTCACCATGGTTACCATGGCCTGTTCTATGGTTACACCTGTGGATTTCTTACACTATAAGCAGCATTCACCATGGTTACCATGCCCTGTTCTATGGTTACACCTGTGGATTTCTTACACTATAAGCAGCATTCACAATGGTTACCATGCCCTGTTCTATGGTTACACCTGTGGATTTCTTACACTATAAGCAGCATTCACAATGGTTACCATGGCCTGTTCTATGGTTACACCTGTGGATTTCTTACACTATAAGCAGCATTCACAATGGTTACCATGGCCTGTTCTATGGTTACACCTGTGGATTTCTTACGCTATAAGCAGCATTCACCATGGTTACCATGGCCTGTTCTATGGTTACACCTGTGGATTTCTTACACTATAAGCAGCAATCACCATGGTTACCATGGCCTGTTCTATGGTTACACCTGTGGATTTCTTACACTATAAGCAGCATTCACAATGGTTACCATGGCCTGTTCTATGGTTACACCTGTGGATTTCTTACACTATAAGCAGCATTCACAATGGTTACCATGGCCTGTTCTATGGTTACACCTGTGGATTTCTTACACTATAAGCAGCATTCACAATGGTTACAATGGCCTGTTCTATGGTTACACCTGTGGATTTCTTACACTATAAGCAGCATTCACAATGGTTACCATGGCCTGTTCTATGGTTACACCTGTGGATTTCTTACACTATAAGCAGCATTCACCATGGTTACCATGCCCTGGTCTATGGTTACACCTGTGGATTTCTTACACTATAAGCAGCATTCACAATGGTTACCATGGCCTGTTCTATGGTTACACCTGTGGATTTCTTACACTATAAGCAGCATTCACCATGGTTACCATGCCCTGTTCTATGGTTACACCTGTGGATTTCTTACACTATAAGCAGCATTCACCATGGTTAACATGGCCTGTTCTGTGGTTAGACCTGTGGATTTCTTACACTAAAAGCACTATTTCCCATGGTTACCATGGCTTGTTTTATGGTAAGACCTGTGGAGTTCTCACACAATAAACATTTTTGACCATGGTTACCATGGCCTGTTCTATGGTAGACCCGTGGAGTTGTTACACTATAAGCAGCATCCACCATGGTTACCATTGGCCTTTTCTATGGTTAGACCTGTGAAGTTCCAACACTATAAGCACTATCCCCATGGTTTCCATAGCCTGTTCAATGGTTACACTATTAGCACTATTCCCCATGGTTACCATGGCCTGTTCTATGTTTACACCTGTGGAGTTCTTACACTATAAGCAGCATTCACAATGGTTACCATGGCCTATTCTATGGTTACACCTGTGGATTTCTTACACTATAAGCAGCATTGACCATGGTTTACCATGGCCTGCTCTATGGTTACACCTGTGGATTTCTTACACTATAAGCAGCATTCACAATGGTTACCATGGCCTATTCTATGGTTACACCTGTGGATTTCTTACACTATAAGCAGCATTCACAATGGTTACCATGGCCTGTTCTATGGTTACACCTGTGGATTTCTTACACTATAAGCAGCAATCACCATGGTTACCATGGCCTGTTCTATGGTTACACCTGTGGATTTCTTACACTATAAGCAGCATTCACAATGGTTAACATGGCCTGTTCTATGATTACACCTGTGGATTTCTTACACTATAAGCAGCATTCACAATGGTTACCATGGCCTGTTCTATGGTTACACCTGTGGATTTCTTACACTATAAGCAGCATTCACAATGGTTAACATGGCTTGTTCTATGATTACACCTGTGGATTTCTTACACTATAAGCAGCATTCACAATGGTTAACATGGCCTGTTCTATGATTACACCTGTGGATTTCTTACACTATAAGCAGCATTCACAATGGTTAACATGGCCTGTTCTATGGTTACACCTGTGGATTTCTTACACTATAAGCAGCATTCACCATGGTTACCATGGCCTGTTCTATGGTTACACCTGTGGATTTCTTACACTATAAGCAGCATTCACCATGGTTACCATGCCCTGTTCTATGGTTACACCTGTGGATTTCTTACGCTATAAGCAGCATTCACAATGGTTACCATGGCCTGTTCTATGGTTACACCTGTGGATTTCTTACGCTATAAACAGCATTCACAATGGTTACCATGGCCTGTTCTATGGTTACACCTGTGGATTTCTTACACTATAAGCAGCATTCACAATGGTTACCATGGCCTGTTCTATGGTTACACCTGTGGAGTTCTTACACTATAAGCAGCATTCACAATGGTTAACATGGCCTGTTCTATGGTTACACCTGTGGATTTCTTACACTATAAGCAGCATTCACAATGGTTACCATGCCCTGTTCTATGGTTACACCTGTGGATTTCTTACACTATAAGCAGCATTCACAATGGTTACCATGGCCTGTTCTATGATTACACCTGTGGATTTCTTACACTATAAGCAGCATTCACCATGGTTACCATGGCCTGTTCTATGGTTACACCTGTGGATTTCTTACACTATAAGCAGCATTCACCATGGTTACCATGGCCTGTTCTATGGTTACACCTGTGGATTTCTTACACTATAAGCAGCATTCACAATGGTTACCATGGCCTGTTCTATGGTTACACCTGTGGATTTCTTACACTATAAGCAGCATTCACAATGGTTACCATGGCCTGTTCTATGGTTACACCTGTGGATTTCTTACACTATAAGCAGCATTCACAATGGTTAACATGGCCTGTTCTATGGTTACACCTGTGGATTTCTTACACTATAAGCAGCATTCACAATGGTTACCATGGCCTGTTCTATGGTTACACCTGTGGAGTTCTTACGCTATAAGCAGCATTCACAATGGTTACCATGGCCTGTTCTATGGTTACACCTGTGGATTTCTTACACTATAAGCAGCATTCACAATGGTTACCATGGCCTGTTCTATGGTTACACCTGTGGATTTCTTACACTATAAGCAGCATTCACCATGGTTACCATGGCCTGTTCTATGGTTACACCTGTGGATTTCTTACACTATAAGCAGCATTCACCATGGTTACCATGGCCTGTTCTATGGTTACACCTGTGGAGTTCTTTCGCTCTAAGCAGCATTCACAATGGTTACCATGGCCTGTTCTATGGTTACACCTGTGGATTTCTTACACTATAAGCAGCATTCACAATGGTTACCATGGCCTGTTCTATGGTTACACCTGTGGATTTCTTACACTATAAGCAGCATTCACAATGGTACCATGGCCTGTTCTATGGTTACAACTGTGGATTTCTTACACTATAAGCAGCATTCACAATGGTTACCATGGCCTGTTCTATGGTTACACCTGTGGATTTCTTACACTATAAGCAGCATTCACAATGGTTACCATGGCCTGTTCTATGGTTACACCTGTGGAGTTCTTACACTATAAGCAGCATTCACAATGGTTACCATGGCCTGTTCTATGGTTACACCTGTGGAGTTCTTACACTATAAGCAGCATTCACAATGGTTACCATGGCCTGTTCTATGGTTACACCTGTGGATTTCTTACACTATAAGCAGCATTCACAATGGTTACCATGGCCTGTTTCTATGGTTACACCTGTGGAGTTCTTACGCTATAAGCAGCATTCACAATGGTTACCATGGCCTGTTCTATGGTTACACCTGTGGAGTTCTTACGCTATAAGCAGCATTCACAATGGTTACCATGGCCTGTTCTATGGTTACACCTGTGGATTTCTTACACTATAAGCAGCATTCACAATGGTTACCATGGCCTGTTCTATGGTTACACCTGTGGATTTCTTACGCTATAAGCAGCATTCACAATGGTTACCATGGCCTGTTCTATGGTTACACCTGTGGAGTTCTTACGCTATAAGCAGCATTCACAATGGTTACCATGGCCTGTTCTATGGTTACACCTGTGGAGTTCTTACGCTATAAGCAGCATTCACAATGGTTACCATGCCCTGTTCTATGGTTACACCTGTGGATTTCTTACACTATAAGCAGCATTCACAATGGTTACCATGCCCTGTTCTATGGTTACACCTGTGGATTTCTTACACTATAAGCAGCATTTACAATGGTTACCATGGCCTGTTCTATGGTTACACCTGTGGATTTCTTAAACTATAAGCAGCATTCACCATGGTTACCATGCCCTTTTCTATGGTTACACCTGTGGATTTCTTACACTATAAGCAGCATTCACCATGGTTACCATGGCCTGTTCTATGGTTACACCTGTGGATTTCTTACACTATAAGCAAGCATTCACAATGGTTAACATGGCCTGTTCTATGGTTACACCTGTGGATTTCTTACACTATAAGCAGCATTCACCATGGTTACCATGGCCTGGTCTATGGTTACACCTGTGGAGTTCTTTCGACTATAAGCAGCATTCACAATGGTTACCATGGCCTGGTCTATGGTTACACCTGTGGAGTTCTTTCGCTATAAGCAGCATTCACAATGGTTACCATGGCCTGTTCTATGGTTACTACCTGTGGATTTCTTACACTATAAGCAGCATTCACAATGGTTAACATGGCCTGTTCTATGGTTACAACCTGTGGATTTCTTACACTATAAGCAGCATTCTCAATGGTTAACATGGCCTGTTCTATGGTTACACCTGTGGTTTTCTTACACTATAAGCAGCATTCACCATGGTTACCATGCCCTGTTCTATGGTTAAACCTGTGGATTTCTTACACTATAAGCAGCATTCACAATGGTTACCATGGCCTGTTCTATGGTTACACCTGTGGATTTCTTACACTATAAGCAGCATTCACAATGGTTAACATGGCCTGTTCTATGGTTACACCTGTGGATTTCTTACACTATAAGCAGCATTCACCATGGTTACCATGGCCTGTTCTATGGTTACACCTGTGGATTTCTTACACTATAAGCAGCATTCACCATGGTTACCATGGCCTGTTCTATGGTTACACCTGTGGATTTCTTACACTATAAGCAGCATTCACCATGGTTACCATGGCCTGTTCTATGGTTACACCTGTGGATTTCTTACACTATAAGCAGCATTCACAATGGTTACCATGGCCTGTTCTATGGTTACACCTGTGGAGTTCTTACGCTATAAGCAGCATTCACAATGGTTACCATGGCCTGTTCTATGGTTACACCTGTGATTTCTTACACTATAAGCAGCATTCACAATGGTTACCATGGCCTGTTCTATGGTTACACCTGTGGATTTCTTACACTATAAGCAGCATTCACAATGGTTACCATGGCCTGTTCTATGGTTACACCTGTGGATTTCTTACACTATAAGCAGCATCACAATGGTTACCATGGCCTGTTCTATGGTTACACTGTGGATTTCTTACACTATAAGCAGCATTCACAATGGTTACCATGGCCTGTTCTATGGTTACACCTGTGGAGTTCTTACACTATAAGCAGCATTCACCATGGTTACCATGGCCTGTTCTATGGTTACACCTTGTGGATTTCTTACACTATAAGCAGCATTCACCATGGTTACCATGGCCTGTTCTATGGTTACACCTGTGGATTTCTTACACTATAAGCAGCATTCCCCATGGTTACCATGGCCTGTTCTATGGTTACACCTGTGGAGTTCTTACGCTATAAGCAGCATTCCACATGGTACCATTGGCCTGTTCTATGGTTACACCTGTGGAGTTCTTACACTATAAGCAGCATTCCCCATGGTTACCATGGCCTGTTCTATGGTTACACTGTGGAATTCTTACACTATAAGCAGCATTCACCATGGTTACCATGGCCTGTTCTATGGTTACACTGTGGATTTCTTACACTATAAGCAGCATTCACAATGGTTACCATGGCCTGTTCTATGGTTACACCTGTGGATTTCTTACACTATAAGCAGCATTCCCCATGGTTACCATGGCCTGTTCTATGGTTACACCTGTGGATTTCTTACACTATAAGCAGCATTCACAATGGTTACCATGGCCTGTTCTATGGTTACACCTGTGGATTTCTTACACTATAAGCAGCATTCACAATGGTTACATGGCCTGTTCTATGGTTACACCTGTGGATTTCTTACACTATAAGCAGCATTCACCATGGTTACCATGGCCTGTTCTATGGTTACACCTGTGGATTTCTTACACTATAAGCAGCATTCACCATGGTTACCATGGCCTGTTCTATGGTTACACCTGTGGATTTCTTACACTATAAGCAGCATTCACCATGGTTACCATGGCCTGTTCTATGGTTACACCTGTGGATTTCTTACACTATAAGCAGCATTCACAATGGTTAACATGGCCTGTTCTATGGTTACACCTGTGGATTTCTTACACTATAAGCAGCATTCACAATGGTTACCATGGCCTGTTCTATGGTTACACCTGTGGATTTCTTACACTATAAGCAGCATTCACAATGGTTACCATGGCCTGTTCTATGGTTACACCTGTGGATTTCTTACACTATAAGCAGCATTCACAATGGTTACCATGCCTGTTCTATGGTTACACCTGTGGATTTCTTACACTATAAGCAGCATTCACAATGGTTACCATGGCCTGTTCTATGGTTACACCTGTGGATTTCTTACACTATAAGCAGCATTCACAATGGTTACCATGGCCTGTTCTATGGTTACACCTGTGGATTTCTTACACTATAAGCAGCATTCACCATGGTTACCATGGCCTGTTCTATGGTTACACCTGTGGATTTCTTACACTATAAGCAGCATTCACAATGGTTAACATGGCCTGTTCTATGGTTACACCTGTGGATTTCTTACACTATAAGCAGCATTCACCATGGTTACCATGCCCTGTTCTATGGTTACACCTGTGGATTTCTTACACTATAAGCAGCATTCACAATGGTTACCATGGCCTGTTCTATGGTTACACCTGTGGATTTCTTACACTATAAGCAGCATTCACAATGGTTAACATGGCCTGTTCTATGGTTACACCTGTGGATTTCTTACACTATAAGCAGCATTCACCATGGTTAACATGGCCCTGTTCTATGGTTACACCTGTGGATTTCTTACACTATAAGCAGCATTCACCATGGTTACCATGCCCTGTTCTATGGTTACACCTGTGGATTTCTTACACTATAAGCAGCATTCACCATGGTTACCATGCCCTGTTCTATGGTTACACCTGTGGATTTCTTACACTATAAGCAGCATTCACAATGGTTAACATGGCCTGTTCTATGGTTACACCTGTGGATTTCTTACACTATAAGCAGCATTCACAATGGTTAACATGGCCTGTTCTATGGTTACACCTGTGGATTTCTTACACTATAAGCAGCATTCACAATGGTTACCATGGCCCTGTTCTATGGTTACACCTGTGGATTTCTTACACTATAAGCAGCATTCACAATGGTTAACATGGCCTGTTCTATGGTTACACCTGTGGATTTCTTACACTATAAGCAGCATTCACAATGGTTACCATGCCCTGTTCTATGGTTACACCTGTGGATTTCTTACACTATAAGCAGCATTCACAAATCCACAGGTGTAACCATAGAACAGGCCATGGTAACCATGGTGAATGCTGCTTATAGTGTAAGAAATCCACAGGTGTAACCATAGAACAGGCCATGGTAACCATGGTGAATGCTGCTTATAGTGTAAGAAATCCACAGGTGTAACCATAGAACAGGCCATGGTAACCATTGTGAATGCTGCTTATAGTGTAAGAAATCCACAGGTGTAACCATAGAACAGGGCATGGTAACCATTGTGAATGCTGCTTATAGCGAAAGAACTCCACAGGTGTAACCATAGAACAGGCCATGGTAACCATGGTGAATGCTGCTTATAGTGTAAGAAATCCACAGGTGTAACCATAGAACAGGCCATGGTAACCATTGTGAATGCTGCTTATAGTGTAAGAAATCCACAGGTGTAACCATAGAACAGGCCATGGTAACCATGGTGAATGCTGCTTATAGTGTAAGAAATCCACAGGTGTAACCATAGAACAGGCCATGGTAACCATGGTGAATGCTGCTTATAGTGTAAGAAATCCACAGGTGTAACCATAGAACAGGCCATGTTAACCATTGTGAATGCTGCTTATAGTGTAAGAAATCCACAGGTGTAACCATAGAACAGGCCATGGTAACCATGGTGAATGCTGCTTATAGTGTAAGAAATCCACAGGTGTAACCATAGAACAGGGCATGGTAACCATGGTGACAATGGTTACCATGGCCTATTCTATGGTTACACCTGTGGAGTTCTTACACTATAAGCAGCATTCACAATGGTTACCATGCCCTGTTCTATGGTTACACCTGTGGAGTTCTTACGCTATAAGCAGCATTCACAATGTTTACCATGGCCTGTTCTATGGTTACACCTGTGGATTTCTTACACTATAAGCAGCAATCACAATGGTTACCATGGCCTGTTCTATGGTTACATCTGTGGATTTCTTACACTATAAGCAGCAATCACAATGGTTACCATGGCCTGTTCTATGGTTACACCTGTGGATTTCTTACACTATAAGCAGCAATCACAATGGTTACCATGGCCTGTTCTATGGTTACACCTGTGGATTTCTTACACTATAAGCAGCATTCACAATGGTTACCATGGCCTGTTCTATGGTTACACCTGTGGATTTCTTACACTATAAGCAGCAATCACAATGGTTAACATGGCCTGTTCTATGGTTACACCTGTGGATTTCTTACACTATAAGCAGCATTCACAATGGTTACCATGGCCTGTTCTATGGTTACACCTGTGGATTTCTTACACTATAAGCAGCATTCACCATGGTTACCATGGCCTGTTCTATGGTTACACCTGTGGAGTTCTTACACTATAAGCAGCATTCACAATGGTTACCATGGCCTGTTCTATGTTACACCTGTGGATTTCTTACACTATAAGCAGCATTCACCATGGTTACCATGGCCTGTTCTATGGTTACACCTGTGGATTTCTTACACTATAAGCAGCATTCACAATGGTTACCATGGCCTGTTCTATGGTTACACCTGTGGATTTCTTACACTATAAGCAGCATTCACCATGGTTACCATGGCCTGTTCTATGGTTACACCTGTGGAGTTCTTACACTATAAGCAGCATTCACAATGGTTACCATGGCCTGTTCTATGGTTACACCTGTGGATATCTTACGCTATAAGCAGCATTCACAATGGTTACCATGGCCTGTTCTATGGTTACACCTGTGGATTTCTTACGCTATAAGCAACATTCACAATGGTTACCATGGCCTGTTCTATGGTTACACCTGTGGATTTCTTACACTATAAGCAGCATTCACAATGGTTACCATGGCCTGTTCTATGGTTACACCTGTGGATTTCTTACACTATAAGCAGCATTCACCATGGTTACCATGGCCTGTTCTATGGTTACACCTGTGGAGTTCTTACGCTATAAGCAGCATTCACAATGGTTAACATGGCCTGTTCTATGGTTACACCTGTGGATTTCTTACACTATAAGCAGCATTCACAATGGTTACCATGGCCTGTTCTATGGTTACACCTGTGGATTTCTTACACTATAAGCAGCATTCACCATGGTTACCATGGCCTGTTCTATGGTTACACCTGTGGATTTCTTACACTATAAGCAGCATTCACAATGGTTACCATGGCCTGTTCTATGGTTACACCTGTGGATTTCTTACACTATAAGCAGCATTCACCATGGTTACCATGGCCTGTTCTATGGTTACACCTGTGGATTTCTTACACTATAAGCAGCATTCACAATGGTTACCATGGCCTGTTCTATGGTTACACCTGTGGATTTCTTACACTATAAGCAGCATTCACAATGGTTAACATGGCCTGTTCTATGGTTACACCTGTGGATTTCTTACACTATAAGCAGCATTCACAATGGTTTAACATGGCCTGTTCTATGGTTACACCTGTGGATTTCTTACACTATAAGCAGCATTCACAATGGTTAACAAGGCCTGTTCTATGGTTACACTGTGGATTTCTTACACTATAAGCAGCATTCACCATGGTTACCATGCCCTGTTCTATGGTTACACCTGTGGATTTCTTACACTATAATCAGCATTCACAATGGTTAACATGGCCTGTTCTATGGTTACACCTGTGGATTTCTTACACTATAAGCAGCATTCACCATGGTTACCATGGCCTGTTCTATGGTTACACCTGTGGATTTCTTACACTATAAGCAGCATTCACAATGGTTAACATGGCCTGTTCTATGGTTACACCTGTGGATTTCTTACACTATAAGCAGCATTCACAATGGTTAACATGGCCTGTTCTATGGTTACACCTGTGGATTTCTTACACTAAAAGCAGCATTCACAATGGTTACCATGGCCTGTTCTATGGTTACACCTGTGGATTTCTTACACTATAAGCAGCATTCACCATGGTTACCATGCCCTGTTCTATGGTTACACCTGTGGATTTCTTACACTATAAGCAGCATTCACAATGGTTACCATGGCCTGTTCTATGGTTACACCTGTGAATTTCTTACACTATAAGCAGCATTCACAATGGTTACCATGCCCTGTTCTATGGTTACACCTGTGGATTTCTTACACTATAAGCAGCATTCACAATGGTTACCATGGCCTGTTCTATGATTACACCTGTGGATTTCTTACACTATAAGCAGCATTCACAATGGTTAACATGGCCTGTTCTATGGTTACACCTGTGGATTTCTTACACTATAAGCAGCATTCACAATGGTTACCATGGCCTGTTCTATGGTTACACCTGTGGATTTCTTACACTATAAGCAGCATTCACAATGGTTAACATGGCCTGTTCTATGGTTACACCTGTGGATTTCTTACACTATAAGCAGCATTCACAATGGTTACCATGGCCTGTTCTATGGTTACACCTGTGGATTTCTTACACTATAAGCAGCATTCACAATGGTTACCATGGCCTGTTCTATGGTTACACCTGTGGATTTCTTACAACTATAAGCAGCATTCACCATGGTTACCATGGCCTGTTCTATGGTTACACCTGTGGAGTTCTTACGCTATAAGCAGCAATCACCATGGTTACCATGGCCTGTTCTATGGTTACACCTGTGGATTTCTTACACTATAAGCAGCATTCACAATGGTTACCATGGCCTGTTCTATGGTTACACCTGTGGATTTCTTACACTATAAGCAGCATGCACAATGGTTACCATGGCCTGTTCTATGGTTACACCTGTGGATTTCTTACACTATAAGCAGCATTCACAATGGTTACCATGGCCTGTTCTATGGTTACACCTGTGGATTTCTTACACTATAAGCAGCATTCACAATGGTTAACATGGCCTGTTCTATGGTTACACCTGTGGATTTCTTACACTATAAGCAGCATCCACAATGGTTACCATGGCCTGTTCTATGGTTACACCTGTGGATTTCTTACACTATAAGCAGCATTCACAATGGTTACCATGGCCTGTTCTATGGTTACACCTGTGGATTTCTTACACTATAAGCAGCATTCACAATGGTTACCATGGCCTGTTCTATGGTTACACCTGTGGATTTCTTACACTATAAGCAGCATTCACAATGGTTAACATGGCCTGTTCTATGGTTACACCTGTGGAGTTCTTACACTATAAGCAGCAATCACCATGGTTACCATGGCCTGTTCTATGGTTACACCTGTGGATTTCTTACACTATAAGCAGCATTCACAATGGTTACCATGGCCTGTTCTATGGTTACACCTGTGGATTTCTTACGCTATAAGCAGCAATCACCATGGTTACCATGGCCTGTTCTATGGTTACACCTGTGGAGTTCTTACGCTATAAGCAGCAATCACCATGGTTACCATGGCCTGTTCTATGGTTACACCTGTGGAGTTCTTACACTATAAGCAGCAATCACCATGGTTACCATGGCCTGTTCTATGGTTACACCTGTGGATTTCTTACACTATAAGCAGCATTCACAATGGTTACCATGGCCTGTTCTATGGTTACACCTGTGGATTTCTTACACTATAAGCAGCATTCACAATGGTTACCATGGCCTGTTCTATGGTTACACCTGTGGATTTCTTACACTATAAGCAGCATTCACAATGGTTACCATGGCCTGTTCTATGATTACACCTGTGGATTTCTTACACTATAAGCAGAATTCACCATGGTTACCATGCCCTGTTCTATGGTTACACCTGTGGAGTTCTTACACTATAAGCAGCATTCACAATGGGTACCACGGCCTGTTCTATGGTTACACCTGTGGAGTTCTTACGCTATAAGCAGCAATCACCATGGTTACCATGGCCTGTTCTATGGTTACACCTGTGGATTTCTTACACTATAAGCAGCAATCACCATGGTTACCATGGCCTGTTCTATGGTTACACCTGTGGATTTCTTACACTATAAGCAGCATTCACAATGGTTACCATGGCCCTGTTCAATGGTTACACCTGTGGATTACTTACGCTATAAGCAGCAATCACCATGGTTACCATGGCCTGTTCTATGGTTACACCTGTGGAGTTCTTACGCTATAAGCAGCATTCACAATGGTTACCATGGCCTGTTCTATGGTTACACCTGTGGATTTCTTACACTATAAGCAGCAATCACCATGGTTACCATGGCCTGTTCTATGGTTAGACCTGTGGAGTTCTTACGCTATAAGCAGCATTCACAATGGTTACCATGGCCTGTTCTATGGTTACACCTGTGGATTTCTTACACTATAAGCAGCATTCACAATGGTTACCATGGCCTGTTCTATGGTTACACTTGTGGATTTCTTACACTATAAGCAGCATTCACAATGGTTACCATGGCCTGTTCTATGGTTACACCTGTGGATTTCTTACACTATAAGCAGCAATCACCATGGTTACCATGGCCTGTTCTATGGTTAGACCTGTGGAGTTTTTACATTATGAGCAGCATTCACCTTGAGTCTGCCTTCGACTCCTTGGACCGGAGTTTCCTGATTTCTCTACTGGTGTCACTTCGGCTGCCGCCAGCCTTCATCGGTTGGCTCCTAGTACTCTACGCCGGGGCAGACGCTACAGTCAGAGTAAACAAGCACTACACACGACCACCTGCTGAACGGAGTCAAACAGGGCTGCGCCGCCAGTGCCGCCTTGTTCAGCATTGCGACAGGACCACTCCTACGTCGTCTAGAGCGGGTACTCGGCCAAGGCAACGTCCTGGCCTATGCTGACGATATCAACTTACTCATACGGGATGATGAGCAATTCAAACTCGTCAAAACATCTTCGACGAATTCCGCCATGCATCAGGAGTTCAAATAAACTACAGCAAATGCAAAGGTCTGTGGTGTGGTGCTTGGAGAAACCGAGTCGATTCCCCTCTGGACATCTCCTGGTCAACAGCCCAATTGAAGGTGCTGGGCTGTCTAGTGACTACAGGACATGGAACATCAGTCCAGGAGAACCATCTGGTCGAACTGATGGAGACGGCCGCTGCAAGATGGTCCCCCTTTGTCCGCAGCCTCTCTCTCGTTGGGAGGGCAAGAGCTGCAAACTCCCTGGTGCACTCCTCAGTGGTACACCATCTCCACGGATACCTGCCTACCGACTCCACCATCTCTAAGCTCCAAGCTTGACTGGTGCGTTTCGTCTGGGGACCTAGGCGCAACGCCTGGCTGCCGGGAGGTGTTCTAGCACGTCCTGTCTCCGTGGATGGATTTGGCCTTCTCGACGTCGGCACGCAGCTGGCGTGTATGAAAGGTGTCCAAGCTTCGCTTCGTGGTAGTCTCAACGCCTACTCTTGGCTCACTGATAGTGGGGCCTGGTTAACTCCCCTTCCATCCGGGACATGGCTTCCACCTCGACGTCGTAGACTCTTGAAGATATGGGAGGCAGTTTCAGACTTCCTAGCACTGGACCACCGGATAGCTCCAACACAACAGCTGAGGGACCTCGCCATAATCGGAGGATACAGGTTCCTCCAGCTATCTGACTGAGGATGTATTGCACGCCATCTATAAATCAAATTGAAAGTATTTTACAGCATCCTTGTAACAAATAATTTAACACTATCTTTAGGGAAATTTGAATTATTGTGACTAGGTTATTATTAGTGGTTAGCTCATATATTGCTGCGGCAGTTATTTTAAGTTGGATTCCATGTTAAAGTAGCTGAAGATTATATAAATAAATAGACTTGTTTTAACTATCCCTTCGATTAAAAAAATATTTAATAGTTTTTCATACTCAGACTTCATTGTTCATACCAGATTTTTTCTGTGCAATCTTAAAAAAGGATGTTCTCAACGTAAAGGATGTTGGGTGTTTCAGTTCTTCAATGGTGGAGCCCAGACTACCGAGTAAGTATGTATAGCTAGAGAGGGAGGAGGCTGTGTGTTGGGTGTTTCAGTTCTTCAATGGTGGAGCCCAGACTACCGAGTAACTATGTATAGCTAGAGAGGGAGGAGGCTGTGTGTTGGGTGTTTCAGTTCTTCAATGGTGGAGCCCAGACTACCGAGTAAGTATGTATAGCTAGAGAGGGAGGAGGCTGTGTGTTGGGTGTTTCAGTTCTTCAATGGTGGAGCCCAGACTACCGAGTAACTAGGTATAACTAGAGAGGGAGGAGGCTGTGTGTTGGGTGTTTCAGTTCTTCAATGGTGGAGCCCAGACTACCGAGTAAGTATGTATAGCTAGAGAGGGAGGAGGCTGTTTGTTGGGTGTTTCAATACTTCAATGGTGGAGCCCAGACTACCGAGTAAGTATGTATAGCTAGAGAGGGAGGAGGCTGTGTGTTGGGTGTTTCAATACTTCAATGGTGGAGCCCAGACTACCGAGTAACTATGTATAGCTAGAGTGGGAGATGGCTGTGTGTTGGGTGTTTCAGTTATTCAATGGTGGAGCCCAGACTACCGAGTAAGTATGTATAGCTAGAGAGGGAGGAGGCTGTGTGCTGGGTGTTTCAGTACTTCAATGGTGGAGCCCAGACTACCGAGTAAGTATGTATAGCTAGAGAGGGAGGAGGCTGTGTGTTGGGTGTTTCAGTTCTTCAATGGTGGAGCCCAGACTACCGAGTAAGTATGTATAGCTAGAGAGGGAGGAGGCTGTGTGTTGGGTGTTTCAGTTCTTCAATGGTGGAGCCCAGACTACCGAGTAACTATGTATAGCTAGAGAGGGAGGAGGCTGTGTGTTGGGTGTTTCAGTTATTCAATGGTGGAGCCCAGACTACCGAGTAACTATGTATAGCTAGAGAGGGAGGAGGCTGTGTGTTGGGTGTTTCAGTTATTCAATGGTGGAGCCCAGACTACCGAGTAACTATGTATAGCTAGAGAGGGAGGAGGCTGTGTGTTGGGTGTTTCAGTTATTCAATGGTGGAGCCCAGACTACCGAGTAACTATGTATAGCTAGAGAGGGAGGAGGCTGTGTGTTGGGTGTTTCAGTACTTCAATGGTGGAGCCCAGACTATCGAGTAAGTATGTATAGCTAGAGAGGGAGGAGGCTGTGTGTTGGGTGTTTCAGTTCTTCAATGGTGGAGCCCAGACTACCGAGTAAGTATGTATAGCTAGAGAGGGAGGAGGCTGTGTGTTGGCTGTTTCAGTACTTCAATGGTGGAGCCCAGACTATCGAGTAAGTATGTATAGCTAGAGAGGGAGGTTGTGTGTTGGGTGTTTCAGTACTTCAATGGTGGAGCCCAGACTACCGAGTAACTATGTATAGCTAGAGAGGGAGGAGGCTGTGTGTTGGGTGTTTCAGTACTTCAATGGTGGAGCCCAGACTATCGAGTAAGTATGTATAGCTAGAGAGGGAGGAGGCTGTGTGTTGGGTGTTTCAGTTCTTCAATGGTGGAGCCCAGACTACCGAGTAACTATGTATAGCTAGAGAGGGAGGTTGTGTGTTGGGTGTTTCAGTACTTCAATGGTGGAGCCCAGACTACCGAGTAAGTAGGTATAGCTAGAGAGGGAGGAGGCTGTGTGTTGGGTGTTTCAGTTCTTCAATGGTGGAGCCCAGACTACCGAGTAACTATGTATAGCTAGAGAGGGAGGAGGCTGTGTGTTGGGTGTTTCAGTTCTTCAATGGTGGAGCCCAGACTATCGAGTAACTATGTATAGCTAGAGAGGGAGGAGGCTGTGTGTTGGGTGTTTCAGTTCTTCAATGGTGGAGCCCAGACTTCCGAGTAACTATGTATAGCTAGAGAGGGAGGAGGCTGTGTGTTGGGTGTTTCAGTACTTCAATGGTGGAGCCCAGACTACCGAGTAAGTATGTATAGCTAGAGAGGGAGGAGGCTGTGTGTTGGGTGTTTCCGTTATTCAATAATGGCGGCACCACAAGGATGGAAAGGAAAGTTTTCTGAAGTCCCCCCCGCCTTTCTCAGGTTAGCCAAGATTGGCCTTAATGCCAAACTGTGATTTAATATCTCTTGTTTCACGTCTAGGTCCCGCGAGTGGCCGAAGGTGGATGCCCGTTGAGTAACTTTTTGTAATAATTAAGTGTTGCAGCCCAAACCATGGACCTGCTGCAACTTTCAACCTCAGCCATCAAACATGTTTTATACTTCCACATGATGTAAGCTGCTTGATGGAACTAACGGCCACCTACGTTTACAGATCAGCCGCTGAAGCCGCTGGTATCTAACCCGTGTTTGGCGTTCTTTCAGGTAGGAGCCGTTTCTGACTTCCTGCGTGCAGATACTCTATTATAGTTTAGGGAGATACTTCCTGAGAGCCAACCATTAGTAGAATGACCCCTCAACCCTGAGGAACGAGACTCAGCTTTACCATGTACGCAAAACTGTGGTGTTGAGACTCTCTTCGGATGAAACTGGCCACAGTCGAGTACGATCGGGCATATGAGTCTCAAGTACGATATGGAGATCAGAGCGGGTGTCAGACATTCGAAATTGGTTCGCGCACAATGATGGAAGTCTCCACGTGTCTAACCCGTGTGTTTCAGGCGGTCCCATGTTCTCTACCTTCTCATGGTGGGACTGTTAAGGGGGCTGCTGCTCGCCATGTAGATCTATAGTACCCATCTTGTGTACCTATATATAGTACACGCATGTATTCGTACGACACTATGCTATATAAAAGAGCAGCGGCTTCTAACCAAAGAGAACGGAGCGCCAAACTACTTCTTTCAATCACTAACCCATTGTTTGATGCAGATACCTTCATTGTTGTCTCTAATTGTAACTTTATTCTGAAACCTAGGCTAGTTTAACGTGAAGTACCAACTCTTGTTAGGATGTATACATCAACATTACCATAACTGTATTCTAAAATTATAAACTCAAAAGGAGAGTTTCTTCTATGGAACATGTTTATTTCACTAGCTTTCGAACGATGTCATTCGAAGAATAATATATGTCGCATACCGCGAGATATTTGCATAATATTGTTTTGTTTTGTATATTTTTACATGTTGTTTCCTTTTAAAAGGATGGTTGATTTGCATGTCCGCGAGAAGCGCGATGTATATATATAGGTCAAGAGAGTAATAAAGTTAGAGTTTCTATTGTCATAGATCTTCTCATGTCTCGTGAATCTCGTTCTTCTAATATAGAACATTACAATATATATATAGAATATAGTCATAGAATAAAATCCTTTTGAGTTTATAATCTTACAACCAACTTTTGTTTTGTGTTCGCAGATCTGAGCCTAAATCTATCAGATCCATTTAAAGTTAGCATCCTCTCACCCAAGAAACCACCGCCTGCTGATCTTACAAGTTCTCGAGTGGCTCAGCTCACTCACGAGTTCTATGCAGGTTCATGAAGGGGTAGACGTTGTTAGTACAGTACTGACAATTCTCCATCCAGACAATATATCTCAACTTGATGCTATCAGTTTTGTGTATTTCAGCTGTGTGTGTGTGTGATGCGATATCCCTACTTAATGTAAAATAAGGCAACAATGTTCTAACCTCAGCAATCAAATGAGCATTTTTAGATGGCAGAGCGCCATCTAGTGGAACAAATATAGAGTAAATAATTCCATGTGAAGTCTGGAATTCTGGAAAACGAAAGTAAAAGGTGCCTATAGGTTAGAATAAATTATAGCAGGGTTGTCAATTTCATTACTCACTACATATATACCTCTCATTGAGTAAATAATT
>CP092874.1:32006978-32046543 GCA_030710605.1 Cordylochernes scorpioides
TCAAATGGAAAAGAAACAACAATAACAGAAATGTAACAATATATGCAGTAATGACTATTGGTTTAATGGAATATGTTTCCGCAGGCAACGCGAGCAGTTATCCAAAAGGAAGCACCTGCCCTATCCAGTGCTATGGCCATCCTGAGTGTACCCTCCACTCCTTTGGCTCTTCTCTCCAGGTACCCTGAACACCCTACTCTAGTACCTCCCTGTAAAGGAAACCTAATTGCAGAGCCAAACTGTCCTTTGTAGAGAGGTGTCCTCTAGCATGAATGTCCTCTTACTGAGGTTCTACTGTAGCTGAGATCTAGTGGTCTTCTTATTTCTTATCTCCACTTAATCATATTAGGGTATCAAGTTTGTAGAGATTGTTGATGGTGTTTGCTGGGATGAGTAGAGCTCATTAATGGATGAGTCAACATAGTCAATATGGTGTTTTAGGTTTGCAGTCTGAGAATTACACTTAGTTTTTTGTATATATTTTAAAATTTAATGAAGCAACTGTAAATAAAATTCAAAGAATATCTCTATATGTAAATAATATTTTTGAATCTTTCTAAGTTACTTTCTGTGTGTATCTTTCCATGTTGAATATTTTCTTTGTTATATTTGTATGTACATTTAGCCCAAGTGTCCCTAGGGAGACATAGCGTTTTGAATTGAAATAAATAAATAAACATAGTGGAAAAACCTTACAACCATTCTGGAAAGTCATTGTCTGTAGATGGACAGAATTAAAGTCTGGAAATCAAAGACTGTTGTTCTTTTGGGAAGGATAGAACCGGTGCTTGTTCCTCCTGCTCTAATGGTGATGTGTAACTGTGGTGTATTCAAAACTGTCGATTTTTAACAGCCATGACCCAGTATCGAATCCTGCATTGTGCACTTTTTTTATCTGAATAATATCCTGCTTCAATGGCCTCCTGATTCTTGCAAAAGTCTAACTCCCATCAGTGAGTTCAAGTAACCCAATGGGGTTTTGGCATATTTTGAAATGCAAAAGACTAACTGCTTTCCACCTGACATGTGGTGCACTTACAGTAAAAGCAGTCACTAATTATCCACCATGATTATCATGGCCTGTACCACATGTACTAAGGATAATAATAAAAATAAAAGGGGGGAGGGGGTCAGTGGAAGAATGGTCTAAACCGTTGGTTTTCGACCGCTACGACCCCGGCTCGATTCCTGCATTCGGCACTTTTTTTCTGATTAAAAAAAAAAAAAAATGCTCCAATGGCTCCCGTTTCTTGAAAAAGTCCAACCCCACCAGCAAGTGCAAGTAACCAAACGGGGCTCTGGCATATTTGTAAGTGCAAAGTCGAGCTGCTTTTCACATGTGTAGACATGTGGTGCACTTACAGTAAAAGCAGTCGTCAACTTCTATCCACCATGATTATCATGGCCTGTACCACGTGTACTTGGGATAAGAAAAAATGATAATAATAATAACAACAATAAAAGACTTAGCTATCAGTAGAGAGACTAGATTTTAAACCACGATACATACTTTTGTGATGAACAACAAAGCCATGTACTCCTTTTATTGTGAAAATATATTTTTTTCAAATTAAATAAGCTTCCTACCATTTTTACTGTGATGAAAAAAATATTGGGGAGGCCTGGCTCATCAGTGGTGAACCCTACCAGCGGTTTCGCCAATTCAATCTACCAGACCGCTATTCTTAGAGCTCTAATGCTGTGTTGGTTGATTCTGCTTATATACGAGATACTGAAGGGTGGAATCTTAGAAATGGTATTTAAGCAAACTATGGACTTTTTTTTTTTTTTTTTCTAAAATATAGATGGCACTGCTGTATAATGAAAATTATATATTGTAACATAGTATTTATTATTTTATCAACAGAGTATCATTCTTAATGTTTATATTTTGCTACTCTGTAAACTTCCCTCTTTTGCTTATCTTTTGTTTATCACTCATAGTTAGTTCTTGCCTGAAATAAATTGTTGTCTCATCCCGAAGTTGGTCTTCCATAATTTACCACGTGGCAATATTTTTTTTTCATCGCAGTAAGGACAGTAGAAAATTGATTTATGATGCATTAGTCCACCATCTGTTTTGAAAATTTGATTTATGTTTGAAAAAAACATTTGTGTCTTAATGTTTATATTTGCTATATATATACGAGGTGTGTTCAAAAAGTATCGCGACTTTTGTGTTTTTTCAAAAATTATTTATTTATTCATGAATACCTATTTTGTCCCCTTCAAAGTAATCCCCATGAGATATTATACACTTGTGCCAACGGTTTTTCCAATCTTCGAAGCACTTCAAAAAATCATTTTTTAAAAATCTTTTTCAGCTCCTCCTTCGATGCCGTCTTTATCTCGTCAAGTGTAGCGTAACGTCATCCTTTCATGGGCCTCTTCAGTTTAGGGAACAAGAAAAAGTCACAGGGGGCCAGATCTGGAGAATACGGTGGCTGCGGCATCATTAGTGTGTTGTTTTTGGCCAAAAAGTCGCGCACAAGCAACGATGTGTGAGCAGGGGCGTTATCGTGGTGCAAAAGCCAATTTTTGTTCTTCCACAAATTTGGGCGTTTCTGGCGGATTGCTTTGCGCAAATTGCGCATAACTTGCAGGTAATATTCCTTATTGACCGTTCTACCCTGTGGCAAGAACTCATGATGCACCATGCCCCTGCAATCGAAGAAAACTGTCAGCAAAACTTTCACATTCGACCGAACCTGGCGCACTTTTTTCGGTCTTGGTTCGTGCGGCAGCTTCCATTGAGATGATTGAGCTTTGGTTTCCACGTCATAACCATAAACCCACGCTTCGTCACCAGTTATGACTCTCTGGAGCAAATTTGGGTTGTCGCGGACAGAGTCCAACATCTCATTAGCAATGTTCATGCGATGCTGTTTTTGGTCGCAATTGAGCAATTTTGGTACGAATTTCGCGGCGACCCGTCTCATGCCCAAATCATTGATAAAAATCGAATGGCACGAGCCAATCTATATGTTTAGGTCCTCAGCAACTTCTCTAACGGTGATTCGACGATTGGCCAATATCATTTTCTCCACTTCATTAATTTTTTCGTCTGTTGTTGAAGTGCTCGGGCGTCCGGCACGCTCTTCGTCGTTCACATCTTCTCGGCCTTCTGAGAACATTTTGTACCACCGATAAACGTTGCTTCGGTCCAAGGTAGCTTCTCCGTATGCCACAGTCAACATTCGGAATGCATCCGCGCACTTAATTTCATTTTCACACAAAATTTGATACAGGTTCTTTGATCCATTTTTTTAATAGGTAAAAATCGAAGACGATCCAAAACACCTGCAAGCAAAGTAGCTGTCAACAATTAAGTGAACATTCAAAATGGCCGAGCTTGTCGGCATAAGTGAGAGACATGAGTACCAACATAAAGCCACAAAAAGATCGAAATTCGAATATACGTAACCCGCGAAAATTCAAAAGTCGCGATACTTTTTGAACACACCTCGTATAGATGGCATGTTATTGCTTTGCAGTCTTGTATGGCCAGTTTTGAGCCTGGAAATACACCCTGTTGGTTCATCCCACATTCCAGAATAGCTCTAGGTTTTTATTCAGATAAGGAGATGTTGCTAATCCAACCTGACCGATGTACAGGGCTGTGTGTGGAATCCGAGGCAGGACCCTCATCCTCAACCTCCCCGGCAGTGTCAAGGGCTCCACGGTGAGATTCTATCCAACTCACCTATACCACTGTTGATTCCACATACTCTCGCAATATCTATGGTAAAGCACAATTTGGATTATAGATTATTATATTACAAGAAAATAAGACCTAATCCAAATTAATTAATAGTGTGTGATGTTTCGGTAACAGCGTTATTACCGAAATATCACACACTATTAATTTATTTGGATTAGGTCTTATTTTCTTGTGTTTATAATCCCTAAAAAAAAAAAAAGGGGGAAGATCAAGGTGGTGACAAAACATTTCTGTGAGTACATATCCACATGAAAGGAGTTACCGAAATATCACACACTATTAATTTATTTGGATTAGGTCTTATTTTCTTGTGTTTATAATCCCTAAAAAAAAAAAAAGGGGGAAGATCAAGGTGGTGACAAAACATTTCTGTGAGTACATATCCACATGAAAGGAGTTACCGAAATATCACACACTATTAATTTATTTGGATTAGGTCTTATTTTCTTGTGTTTATAATCCCTAAAAAAAAAAAGGGGGAAGATCAAGGTGGTGACAAAACATTTCTGTGAGTACATATCCACATGAAAGGAGTTACCGAAATATCACACACTATTAATTTATTTGGATTAGGTCGTATTACCTTGTATCTATGTTGAAATATCTAACTTAGCTTCACATAGATCACTCCTAACACGGAGAACAGACTCTTTTGATGCCAATTCTAGATGGTGGCTAATGGTTTGTAATTGGCTGCACATTATTTCTTGAATTTTTACCACATACAATCAAACTTCTTTAATTCAGAATCCCCAAGGGATTCAGATTTTTCATTTGAATTAAATTCGGGGGTGTTGAATTATAATTGGTTAAATCTTCTTTCTTATCTCCATTCAATCATATTAGGGTATCAAGTTGTGACCCTTGATAGTGTCTGTTTGACAACCATCATGACTGGGTGAAGTAGAATGTGTCGGCCTTTGTCATTAAGACTAGGAGCACTACTCAATGGCAAGCTGACTTAGCTCCAAAAGAAATGGCCGCCTCTGACATGAGGAACAGACGCCATGTGCAGCCGCTCCTAACATGGAGTACAAACGCTGCTCATCCTGTATCCCTGGATCAGGAGCCCTTACAGGGTACTATCAGCCGAGCCAGCTAAGCCCAGGTTTTTTAGTGAGCTTGTTACTGCTCCCCCTCCTCCTTTTTCATCTGGGCTTGGGACCGGCAAAGGCGGAGTTCGAGTTGGTTAAAGTAAATAGGTTGATTGAAATTTGAAAAAAGAAAGTTGAATTATAGTAGGTGTTGTATTAAAGAGTTTATACTGTAGTATCAACATTGAGTATTGTGACTTTTTTTTTTATAGGTCCATCCTAGGGATCGGTAAACTTTTGAATCGGAAGAGTCAAAAATTACAATTTACAAAATCTCAAAGTTTTTATAGAGTCATAAATTTTTTCCTTGCCAACAATAAATAGTACTCACATAAATAATATTTACGTATGGAACTATATAAAGAGCTTCACATCCAAAGAGCCACATGTGTTTCGCGAGCCGTAGTTTACTGACTCCTGTTCTAGCCCCATCACAGTCTAGCTTACCATACTCTGTGTTGATAACTGTTGGTCTAGAGCAGCTTATTCATAGATAATCACTCTAGTTGTGATGGTTGTTCCCTTATTCACTTCCTGGGGAACTTTCTTATCTTCTTCTTCTTTCTTATCTCCACACTGGGTGAAGTAGAATGTGTCTGCCTTTGTCATTAAGACTGGGAGCACTACTCAGCGCCAGGCTGACTTAGCTCCAAAAGAAATGGCCGCCTCTGACATGAGAAACAGATGCCATGTGCAGCTGCTCCTAACATGGAGTACAAACACTGCTCATCCTGTATCCCTGGATTAGGAGCCCTTACAGGGTACTATCAGCTAGGCCAACTGAGCCCAGGTTTTTTAGTGAGCTTGTTACTGCCCCCTCCTCCTTTCTCATTCGGGCTTGGGACCGGCAAAGGCGGAGTTTGGGGATCTTTCTAATAAGGTTCAGCTCCTCCAGGTTTTTTTTTTTGGTCTTTCCATATTATATACCTTCTTATTCTTTTATAAAATCTGACCCTATACTTGTGTTGTTGTTGTTTTGAAGTTTGTGTGTATTATTTATCCTGATTACAGACTCTTTAATCCAAAAGAAAAAAAAGAACAAACTTTTTATTTGAGTCAAAAGGCAATCCATCAAATAAGTTAATATAAAAAAAGGGGTGTATCAGGATCTGTATAGAAAAAAATGTGTTTATTTCTATAAATTTTATATATTTTTATATAAACTTTGTATTGTTTATTCCTCCACAAAACTTGGATAGCCTAGGTAGTGTGTGTTGTTCAGGAATGTCTTATCCGCATACACAAGGCTCTGCCCCATGCTGTGGATCAGCTCAGAGGGGATTCCACGCAAGTTGCGCGCACCCACATTAAAATTGAAGTAAGTTGTCTTAGCTGGCATTCTCATTGATGCTTTGTATCCCAAAGGTCCTATTTAGTGCATCTAATGCAAGCCACAGTGTGTTCTGGAACTGCAGGTGCCAAGATATATTTTGGGCAAGTGGGGTAGATTTTGTTATTATTTTCTTAAATTGCGTGTGTGTGTGTGTGGTTGAGATGGCCTGTTATAAATAGAGTGTGTTGTATTGGTAACAAGTGTTGTTACCGAAATGTCACACTCTTTATTTGGATTTTGTTTTAATACTCTGTGTGTTTCTATAATCTTGTGTGAGAGATGTGTGCCCCTTCAATTATATCAAAACTCTATATTTAGGATGCCGGGGCTCTGGCACATTTGTATGTGCAAAGTCGAACTGCTTTTCACATGTCTCAACACTTAGTGCACTTACAGTAAAAGCAGTCGCCTACTTCTACCCACCATGATTATCATGGCCTGTACCACGTGTACTAGCGATAAGCAAAAATATATATACAGTTAAACCTGTCTAGAGCACCCCCTCTTGGGACTCACCAAAATAGGGTGCTATAGAGAGGGGGTGCTATAGACAGGTCACTTTTAATGCAAATCGAATTGTACTACGTATTTAAAACCGGGCGTTATAGAGAGGAAGGGGCTATTTAGAGGTGGCGCTATAGACAGGTTTAATAATCACACGCCGCAGTCCTTTATAATGTATTATAAGTTACTTTAAGTATTATTTACGAAAGGAGAAACAACGTCCAGGGTAGCCTAGTGGACATGGCACCTGCCCGGTAAGCAGAAGGTTGTGGGTTCGATTCCCGCCCCTGGACACTTTTATTTTTCCCGTTCGCCATTACATTTCATATTTTCACCCTCTCATACTTCATTCAAAAAAGTTAGAAATAGTAAATATTTCTCTTTAAAATAAATATTGATTTTTCATAGAAAAGAAACTTATGCGGTATAATTTTAAGTATTGTTTAAGGTTTAACTGTATATATTTAGGATTCTCTTGTAATGAAACCTTTCCTATGGTGAGTGTGTAGCCAACCCTCTGTACTATGGTTTCAGAACCACAAGGCAGCTCCCCTGACTGAACCAAAGAAAGAGGTTCACAGTAAGTTTTGTCTGAACAGATCCTACCATAGCATCCTTCTTCTTGGATCCTCCCCTCATAATATAAGTTGTGAAGTTTCCTTATCTGTTCCTTGGACTATCTGTGTCACTATCATATGTCGTTTGTTCCAAGGGATTTTATAAAATTTCCTCATTTGGTCCAAGGCAAGATTTGACACTATCCTTAGGTCATTTTTTATGTGACATTTGTCTGAGTCCTATATTTGCGACTACATTGGGTTCAATTCTAATGTTTCTTCTCTCTCTTTTTTTATTTGCTTATCCCTCATACACATGGTACAAGCCATGATAATCAAGGTGGGTAGAGGCTGGCGAAGGCTTTTTGAAGACATGTTGAATATGCCCACTTCCGCCGGGGAGGACCTACGTCACGGCCAGCCAATCACCGAGCTGCCCAGCGGGCAGTCCATCCTCCCTCCCCCATTAGTCTAAATAAAGGAACTTGCCTGTTGTTCGCGTCACCTCTGCGTGCTTCTAATCTATCCACTTCAATCGACAGATGTAGTGGGATAATTGACTACTTCCTTTTTTTTTTCTACTTCCTTCCTTTATTATATCATCTAGTCCAGCTTCAACTTATAGCCCAACACTTTTACTATAAGTGCACCACATATCTGAAAAGCAGTTTGACTTTTACACTTACAAATTTGCCAGAACCCCATTTGGTTACTTTCAAATCGCTGGTGGGATTGGACTTTTGCAAGAATCGGGGGGCCATTAAAGCATGTTTCTTCTTTTTGTGTTCCTTATGGAGCTGGATTTTTGGAACATTACATAAATGTATTCTTGACACTACTTTTATACATACAGGTGTACATGGAATTGCCTACGTGGACCTGGGGTGTTTATGTATACACAGACTGTCTATGTGTGACAAAGACTGTCTATATGTACATGTACAGACTACATGGTATGTTGTCACCAGGCAAGGTGGACATCAGTGAAGTGGCCAGGAGACACCGCAAGTCCCCCCACCCCATGATCTCTGTAGCAGATGCCCAGAAGAATGTGATGGAATATGCCAAGACCTTGCCAGCAGAGCTCTTCTTCCTCACTGGTGAGTGAGTCATGTCTTCAACTCTTACTTCACAAACATTTCTATAACCTTTCTTTGTTTTATCAACCTCTCCAGACTCCTTATTATCATAGCACTCTTGTTAGTGTCCATCAAATTCGACTTCTACCAACTATATGGATTAGAACAGGCCATCTCAAAGCCATTGAAGATAGAAAATAATAACAAAATCTACCCCACTTGCCCAAAATGTCACCTGCAGCTCCAGAACACATTTTGGCTTGCATTAGATGCACTAAACAGGACCTTTGGGAGAGGCCGCTGCTCATCATAAAACAGCTTGAGGAGCATGAACTCATGGAATTCATGTAATCTTTACACAAGGGGATAAGGAACAACAACAACATATTGGGATAAATATTCTTCAATGTGATCTGTTAGTGATCATCACTTGCAGCTCATTCTAGTGACCTTTTTTTTGACCTCTTCTAGCTAGCTCATTGTAAGTCTTCCTCTCTTTCTTCTTCTTCCTTTATAATTACAATAAACTTCTTTTATACACCATTTGTTCTCATTATATTTCAGAAATAGGTCAGTCTTTGTTTACATATTTAGCTCAACCTTTGTACATAGATATTCTTATGTCCATAGTTTACTTGAAAACCATTTCTAAGATTCCATCCTTCAGTGTAGCATATAAAAGCAGAATGATCCAATACAGTATTAGAGCTCTGAGAAGCGGTCTGGTGGATTAAATTGGCGAAACCGCTGGGAGGGTTCACCACTAATGAGCCAAGCCCTCCCAATATATGTTTTCATCGCAGTAAGGACAGTAGAAGTTCATTTTATGTATAAAAGAAACATTCGCGCTTTTAAATCCTTTTATTTTATATTCTTTCCTTTTCTTCCTTTTCTGAGCGAGGATTCCATTTCTTCCCCTGCTTCTCATTTCTTTTTATATTCATTTCTAACTGGAGAATGGTCTGTATAAGACGGAATGTCTTAATAAAGGCTTGTGTGTGTGTGTTTACATATTTAAGATTCTAGGGGTCTTACAGGATTGATTTCATTTAAGGTTGAAACATTTGACTTTTTATCTGCACTACGAGTAGCTTTCTCCATGTCTACATACTTTGAAAGTATCAATTATATTTCATTCTTCTTTTATGAAGAGTCCAGCTCTCACATTCATGGGTGACTACAGGGAATGCCTCTATAATTCTCTTCTTTGTCTTGAGAGAAAGGCCTTTATATTTCATAATCTTATTTCATCATTTGTGTCCCTTTCTAGTGCTATTGTTCTTTTTAATTCCTTTTATCAGTCTTAAAGTAATTCATAAGCTATTGCCATATTTTTCTTTATGGAATATAGAAAATGTTTTCAGAAAGATCTTGTATGAGATTTTTTAAACTAGAACCAGCAATATACCCACGTGGACACAGTTATGGTGATTTTTGATTTGCATATATATGACTCCTATTTACATATATATATATATTAGATAAAAAAAAAAGGCATATATTGGATTTAATAAAATATTTATTTTGCCAATATTTCGGCTGGCCGAACGCCAACCTTTATCGAGGCATTACATTTTTGTATACACAAACTCAGCGCCGCATAGTGTTATAATAACACAGTTGAAATCAATTAAAATACAGAGTAGGTGGGAGAAATTTGTGCATGAAAAAATTATTATAAAAAATGCAATCAAAAATGTAAAATATCTTAAAATATTAAAGGAAAAAATGAGTTCTATCTTATATTTAAAAAATTGTAATAAGTACATAAAAATAATTCATTAAAAACTCATTAAGAGATAAATGTAAAAATATATGTATCTATATATAAATTTAAAATGATTTAAACAATAAACTGAAAGAACCTTTTTAACCCTCGAGCGCGCGCGCTAGAAATGTAACGTACTTGCGCGCGCTGGGTGAAATTTACCCGATATTGAAATTACATATTTTGAATATAAATATTAACTGAGGAAAAACAAAACCTTTTCTATTTCAAAGTAATAACATTTTAATTTTCAAAAAAGGCAATTATTAATAAAATATTTATATTTTTTACACATATTAAACATTTTAAAAACTATTCTTGAATAATCCTCAAAATTGGTAATGGCATATAAAATATGAAACTATTGCTCCTTTTCAATATTAAATATATAAAATTCCATGAGGATATTTTAGACAAATCATTGCAAACTGCAATTGTATGTCCTTTATAAATTGTCTTTGCACATTTATGGCACAAAGTCGAGGTCTTCCTGTCCTTACTGGAGGGACACACTACATCTGGTAGGAAGCTTTATCTTGCGGTTCCTGACCTTATTTATGGCTTGAAGTGCCTTCTAAAAATAATTGAAATAAATATTTAGAGTATACATTTATGATTTAAATTAACTTAACTGTAAAAAAAGGAAATTTTTAATAGTCTTTTAGGCAGTGAATAAATGATTTTTCTTTGATTTAGTTGCTCTTTGATGAGTTCAAGGGCCAAAACTTTCAAGAATTTTCTTCAAAAGAGCTTCTAAAGGTGTATTTTAATTTTTTGCTTCTTCACCTTTCAAGCCTAGTAAATGTGTAATGACATTAGGCGTTCTCAGCCTTACTGTTTGTGAAGGACAATTTTTGAACCATTTGATTTTCGAGGCTCTCCCTATATAAAAATGTGTTTGTGGGATAATTCCCTTATTCCACAAAATTCCTATATCTGAATATATTCCAGTGTCACTTCCATTAAAATGTTCACTTAGATGATCTTCTTCAATATCACCTTCTACAATAATCTCTTCTTGATCTAATAAATATGACCTTCTTCCCTCCATTTTATATAGAATTATAGGCTGGTAAATATATCAACCTATTATAGTTATTTTTTAAATTATTAATTCGAATTATTTATCTCATTTTAAAAAATGTTATAAAAAAAATGCAACAAAAAAATTACGTGAGTGCGCGCGCCGGGTAATTTTTACCCGACAGTGACAATAGATGGAATTTCAGTGGGAGCTGTCAAAATGTGAAACCAAAACTCTAGACTAATTGATGAGTCAGGAAGCTAAACGAAACCACATCTCCGCCAACCGATTTTTTATTGGTTAATTCTCCATTCAAATGTTGCCATGGGTAATTTTCACCCGGCGCGCGCAATGCCGGGTTAAAAAGTTTTAAAAAATGTGGGTATTAAAAAATTCATTTCAAAATTTAGGAGATCGATTTATAGATAAGTAAAAAATATTTTATAAAAATGCATTAAAATGGAAGTTAAAACAATTTAGGATGAATATATGAGAAAAATAAATTAAAAAGTGGAAACTAAAAAGTTTAAATTATTGCATGTAACATGTTATATATTTAATGTATCAATCAATACCTTTGCGTTTTGAAGCGATAAATGTAAAAATAATTAAACAAGTGGTATGTATTAATTATACAAGTAATTACAAATGTGTGAAAATATAATTTAAGAAATCGCGGGTATTACAACAAAATTTAAAGTAAAATTAAAGCAAAAGAAAAAAAAAAATTAAAAAAACAAAGTTATGAAATTTAAAAAACGGCACCTCTCCCTTTAAAATAGTACATAATAAGTCAATAAAAAAAATAAAAATTAAGAAGATCTAAATGGTGTGTAGATGTCTGGTAAATCAATTTTCCTATTTATGCTTTCTTTGTCTTCTGCAGAGGCCCAGCTTTCTAAGAACAATCGGCAGTGTTTTTCTTTAATGTTCTGGTATAAAATAGCTGTATTTTCGAAATCCGGAGTGTGGTTGTTTTTTTAGTGCATGATCAACAAGGAGAGATAGTGGGTTGTAATTCCTTAGACCTGATTTGTGTTGATTTATACGATCTTTGAGTGGTTTGCTGGTTTCGTAGTTGTGATGTTGTATCTCTTTAGGACTCTGGCGATGCGTTCAGAGCCGTAGCTGTAGGGGAGGGAGCAGAAAAGCTTTTTTGATTGATCAGGGGTGTTATTTAAAGGTGGAGATTTTGGTTTATAAAAATGTTTTTCGATAAATTTGCTTGGGTAATTGTTGTTTTTTAATTCACTGAATATTCTATTTCTCTCCACTATATCATTAAATTTTGAAGAACAATATGTATCTAATCTTTTGGAGAGAGATTTAACCACAGCGATTTTATGGTGAACTGGGCCAAAAGAATTGAAATTTAAATAATTACCTGTGTGGGTTGATTTTCTAAAAATGCTAGTTTCTATTTGGTTAAACTTTCTTTTGAGCTGTAAATCTAAAAATGCCAGAGAATTATTATTTTCAATTTCATGTGTAAATTTTAAAAATGGTCTTAAATTATTTTAAAAATTTGAAGTTACTACAAAATCTGATTCTGTAATGCAAAAAATATCATCTATGTACCTTTTCCAAAAAATAATTTTGAGTTGCTTTGATTCTGTGACAACTTGATCAATTTGGTCCATGAAAATGTTTGCTAAAGCCGATGAGATAGGGTTTCCCATCAGTAAGCCTTTGATTTGTCTGTAGAATTTATTTTGGTGGCTAAAATAATTGTGTTCCAAACAAAGTTTAATTAAATCAATCAAAGCATCTGTGGAGAAAGGGAAATCTAGATTTTGATGGGTTTCTGTAAATTTTTGGAGTGCTAGAATAGCTTGATTGTGGGGGATTGAAGTGTAGAGTGATTCAACGTCGAAAGATACCATACGGCTGTTATTAGAAATTGAATGGTTTCTGAACGTTTTTGCAGCTAATGTGGAATTAGGGACAGTGTGGGGAAGTAATTTCTGGAGGGGAGAGATGATGGATGAAATAAATTTAGTGAGGGGGTAAAGAGGAAAACCAGCATAGGAAACAATCGGACGTAAAGGTGTGTTTGGCTTATGTACTTTTGGGAGGCCATAAAAATTTGGTAAATTCTTGTCCTCAGCCTTTAAATTTTCAAAAGTTTTTTTGTCTAATTTATGTGACATTATGTGATATTAAGTTTTTTATTAAAATCTTTAGTAAAATTAGGTGAAGGGTTTTTTGTTAAAGGTTCATAAATTTCTTTATCTTGAAGTAACTCTTCTACCTTAGTGTTGTAATTAGTTGTGTTCATAATTACTGTATTTCTTCCTTTATCAGAGGGTGTGATAACAATATCTTTATTTTGCTTTAACGATCTAATGTCCTGCCTTTCTCCTTGATTTAAATTAGTCTTGTTTTTTCGTTCTAAATTTTTAATAATAGGAGTAACTTCTGTTCTAATATCAGCCTTATTATTATCTGGCAATTGTTTTATCGAATTTTCTATAGCAGCTAGAGTTTTAGGAATATCAATTTTTTTGGAAGGTACGAAGTTTAAGCTTTTTGATAGAAGTGTCGTAATTTTGGGTGTAATTGATTGATTAGAAAGATTAATAACAGTATTTTGGTGAGATTGGGGTTGTGTTTTTTGTTTCCAAGTGTTTAATTTTTTTGATTGAATGTTGCGAATAGCAGTGGCTTTATTTTGACATTTGATATCTAAGCACTTATAAAATTTGTCAAATATTTCATCATTTGAAATTCCTTTTAGTTTAGGAATTAATTGATCAATATTTAATTGTAATTTGTTTAAATTATAATGACAATTTTTTATTCTAGCATTTAAAATATTGGCAAAATAAATATTTTATTAAATCCAATATATGCCTTTTTTTTATCTAATGAATTAAGTATGGATTGCTCTATTTTCAAAACGATATATATATATACCTTATTTGCATATATATATGTTACATGAAGATTTTATTTAGGAAATGTTATATTAAAATCATTTATTTAAAATGTTATATGAAATATTTTATTTAAAAATGTTATATGTTAAAATGTTATTTTATTTAAAGTTATATTTTCATAGATAAAAAATACTCTTCTAAAATCGACCGCCAGAGGTCACTCTTCCCGTATAAAATCACATCGTTGTTCTTCCCCGTTGGCCGACCCAAAACTTTTGTACATTATGTAAATAAGCTTTTCTTTTTTATTCTTACGCCTTAAGCCAGGCAGTACTTTTAACAAATTATGTTTATTATATAATCTTAAAGTTCAATTAAAACAATCTCTTATCAAAACTATTTTAGTAATCATACTTTCAAGATTCATGCCACGACTGCATCAACAATACCATATAGTACTAAAAAGAACCAGCAAATAACTGCACCACCATTACAATAATCCTCAACATGATCTAAATTCAAACAGCAGGAAATCTTTTTTTTATTTTAAATATAATATATATATACTCATGGACAAAAGGAAGTTGTACCTTTTACCATGTATATTGGAATTCAGACAATAACTCTGAAAGATATTACAGTGACCTTTATTGAAGACACAAGATAAACAAAGTGTGAACAAAATTGCCTCTGTCTCCTTCAAAAAAAAAAGACAAAACTGACAACATAAAAAACTTTCCACTTCCTTAAGTTTACTCCATGAGTGTATTTGAGTAAAAGCTGGATTTCCAACACCGATCTGTTTAGATGCCAGCGGCAAGAGTCGACTATCTGACTTCCTCGGGTACATCGTTGCCAATCCTGTTGTCTCCAAAAGTCCCTTACCTCCGTTCCGTGCTTCAATCAAAGATGGCTACGCCGTCATTAGTAAGTGCTGCTGCCTCGCACAACAATGCATGTGTTCCACGTAATGTGCACGCAGCGGCCGATGGCGCGGGACCCAGATTGCTACGAGGTACCATCTTGACTGGACATTCTGTAAGTAGGGTAAACCCAGGTTATTTTCTACCCACTGTCCGCTTTGCAAGAGAAATATTTTTATATCATCTCTGTTTCCTCAATTTATTTGGCACTATCCCATTTATAATTGTTGCTCCCTTTCTCTGGCACAAACATAATTTATCCTTTTTTGCATATTATTATTATTTTTATTTTTTTGCTTATCCCTAGTACACGTGGTACAGGCCATGATAATCATAGTGGGTAGAAGTTGACGACTGCTTTTACTGTAAGTTCACCACATGTCTACACATGTGAAAAGCAGATTGACTTTGCATTTACAAATATGCCAGAGCCCCGTTTTGGTTACTTGCACTCGCTGGTGGGGTTGGACTTTTGTAAGAATCAAGGGCCATTGGACCATTTTTTTTTTTATCAGAAAAAAAGTGTCCAATGCGGGAATCGAATCCGGGTCATAGTGGTAGAAAACCAACGGTTTAGACTATCCTTCCACTGACCCCCTTTTGCATATTATTCTTTGCATATATGCGGCGCTGAGTTTATTGTTTATACAATATGTAATGCCTTGACAAAGGTTGGCATCCAGCCAAACGAAATATTGCCAAATAAATCTTTCACTTCAATCCAATATACCTGTAGATAGAAGGTAAATAACATGCCGTATAAATACAGTAGAATTTGGATAATTTGAACATCTTTAATTTGAATATTTATCTTGTTCCCTAGAATATTTCCTATAAATAGAATTTCCCTTTTAATTGGAATTTTTGGATAATTAGAATTTTTTTTTTGGTTCTTTGGATTTTGAATTATCCAAGTTCAACTGTATATAAAATAAATAACCAACAATTTTTCTCTTTTTTTTTTTATCAAATAAAATACACTTCCTACTGTCCAATGGAAAAATACTGGGAGGACCTATAGAAATATACTGTTTATAGAATTGCCATCGTTGGTGAAATTGGATCTTGGTATGTTTATTATGCAACAGTTTATTATTATTTTTTAAAGTAAAATAAACCAACTGCAAGGTAATAAGACCTAATCCAAATAAATTAATAGTGTGTGATGTTTCGGTAACAGCGTTATTACCATCATCAGACAAAATAATAAATGAAGAAAAAATATCACAGCAAGTTCTTAACTCTCTTTGTTTACACACTGGATACTATTTCTTTTTTGCTTATCCCTAATACACGTGGTAAAGGCCATGATAATCATGGTGGGTGGTGACTGCTTTTACTGTAAGTGCACCACTTGTCTACACATGTGAAAAGCAGTTCGACTTTGCACTTACAAATTGATACTATTTAAAAACATGCTGTGATATTTTTTTCTCGTTTATTCTTTTGTGTGATGATGGTAACAACGCTGTTACTGAAACGTCACATACTATTTATTTATTTGGTCATATTACCTTATAGCTTTAATCTATAATCCAAAATGTGCTTTATCATAAAATAAACCAATTTCTTCTTCTTTCTTATTTCCACTCAATCATATCAAGGTATCAAGCTTGTAAAGCTTGAGACTCTTGATGGTGTCTGCCGGGGAAGAGTAGAGCTCATCAATGGATGAGTCAATACAGACCAATTTCTTTATTGCCCTTATCTCAACGGTATAGATGGTACGTGGGGGCCTGTATCTCATTATTGGTGGATCCTCCAGGAGTAGGCTCTCCTGTTAGCACAGACACCAAAACTACCACCAAACAACAAGATTTAGAGCAGGCCATCTCAAGCAATTGAAAATAGAAAATAACAACAAAATCTATACATCACTTGCCCATAATGTAGCTTGGTGCCTGCAGCTCCAGAACACATTTTGGCTTGCATTAGATGCACTAAACAGGACTTTTGGGAGAGGCCGCTGCTTATCATAAAACAGCTCAAGGAGCAAGGAATCATGGGATTTGTGTATTCTTTGTACAAGGACATAAGAAGCAGCTGCAAAACTACCATTTTTGCCAACTAGCTGCTCTCCGGCAAAGAGTTGTCACTTCTATCTAAAAAGACACATTGGCTCTGTATCTAGGTGGTGTTGTCCTATAAAAAGGGATGTTCTATTGTATTACACAGATGGGAAAACCTTCAAAGTGACATCAAGTCTCATCATTGAGATATCATATGATGCACTAGCGCGCCATCTGTTATCAAAATTCGAAACTATTTCAAAGGCGTAAGATTCTTTTTGAAATTAAACAATTTCTACTGCCCTTACTGCAATGGAAAAATTAATGGGAGGGCCTGGCTCATCAGTAGTGAACCCTCCCAGCGGTCTCGCCAGTTTAATCTACCATACCGCCGTTATATTGCATTTTTGGAACTTCCTTTTATAGTGATACTGTAGCTAGACTCTTGGAATGGGTATTTTAGAAGAACTATGGACATAAGCTTTGAGGACAGTAGAATTATAAACAATTATAAATATATAATATGCTTCGAGCAATCGCTCTTCCACAAATATTCCGCCAGGCCCTCCCATTAATTTTTCCATTGCAGTAAGGGCAGTAGAAATAGTTTAATTTCAAAAAGAATCTTACGCCTTTAAAATAGTTTTGAATTGAGATATCAAATTTTCAAAAAAATTATATATTCCAGTAAACAGGCAGCAGCAACCAAAGAGTGGGCCTTGTTGTTGTGATCATCCATCCAGGCTATTTAGACTTTTGATAACTATATTGTCCTTATTCACCAATTTGATCTGTTAGTGATCATCACTCCCAGCTCATCTAGTGACCTTCTGGTAGTTTCTTTGACCTCTTCTAGCCAGCTCATTGTAGGTCTTCCTCTCTTTCTTCAAGTTTTCCCAACATCAACATTTTTTGATAAAGCACAATTTGGATTATAGATTATAAGCACAAGGTTATAAGACCAAATCCAAATAAATAAGTAGTGTGTGACATTTCGGTAACATTTTTTCAGCACTTTTTCAGTACTTTTGTCTGAAGATGGTAACAACACTGTTACCGAAACTCACACACTATTTGATGAGGCACAATTTGGATTGTAGATTATAAACACAAGGTAATAAGACCAAATCCAAATAAATAAATAGTGTGTGACGTGTGTGACATTCAGTACTTTTGTCTGAAGATGGTAACAACGCTGTTACCGAAACGTCACACACTATTTATTTATTTGGATTTGGTCTTATTACCTTGTGTTCACACACTATTTATTTATTTGGATTTGGTCTTATTACCTTGTGTTTATAATCAACATTTTTTCTAAACCATTTGCTGTCATTATATGTTAGAAGTAAGTCAGCCTTTGTGCTTACCTATTTGGGATTCTAGGAATCTAACAGGATTAAAATTTCATTCAAATTTGAAATATTTGTCCTTTTATCTGTCCATGGTACACTCTGAGTAGCTTTATCCATGTCTTCACATTTCAAAACTTAAATTATTTTTCTTTCTTCTTTTCTGAGAGTCCCGAGAGAGAGGAAGTCAATGAGGTCTACACTTTCATTTCTTTCTATCTGACGGGAATAGAAGATGGTGGGATTAAGTATTATTCCCCCAGCCAAAAAAACAGTATTTTCTCACAGGTGATGATGCCATCACATCAATCTATCTAGGGAAAAATACCAGAGTCAACATTTCACCATTGATACTTAAACCAAAAGCCTGAATCTATTCTGGAATGTGGGATGAACCGGCAAGCAGCAACATGTATTTCCAAGCTCAAAATTGGCCCCATACAAGACAACTTCTTTTCCAGGATGGAATCTATTTCATTCAGCACTTTTGTCTGAAGATGGTAAACTGTTACCAAAACCTCACAAACCATTTATTTATTTGAATTTGGTGTTATTACCTTATGTTTAAAAGAGGTTATTATAATTAAGATTTCTCTAGGTGACATGGTAGTAAACTTTGTTGATTTTTTCTCAACAACCATGATTCCAGTTCAAAACCGGCCTAGCAACATAAATAATTGGGTGCTTAAAATACCACGATATGGTTTGGTACTACATGTATAAACACATGGTGGATTATGGCCATCTAGACCTTTTAGTTCACAAGCCAGCTTGGATTCAGTCTCCATGACCTGTTGTGTTGTTGTTGCTTATTCCTCAAGTTGTTTAAACGACCTCCATTAGGTTCCATTGTCTCAGCTTTTCTATTATAGTCTTGGGGTTTTCCAAGAGGTCTTTTTTGGAGGATTTGATACAATACAACAGATGTTCAGGACAATTCCTTCCTTCCTTCTCCATGACCTTATATAACTATACACTGGGATAAAAAGAAGCAAGAATGGTGTGTAGACTGGATGTTACAGGACACTTCCAAGTTGGAACCAGGGGAGTGTGTTCGCATCAGCACGGGGGGAGCTGTACCACCTGGGGCTGATGCCGTGGTACAAGTGGAGGACACCGAGCTGCTCAAGAGTACTGAAGATGTGAGTTGCATACATCCACCTAATTACATATTGTAGATTTGTTTGTGCAACTCTGAATAGTAATTTTGACTTGCATTAGATGTACTAAACAAGATCTTTGGAAGAGGCCGCTGCTTATCAGCAAACAGCTCGAGCTGTATGGACTCATGGAATTTGTATAATATTTGCACAGGGGGATAAGAATCAACAACTCTGAATGTTGCTGAGGCCTTACCGCTATTTATTTCTGGAAATTGGCCAATGCTTAGCTTTTTGTGTGATAATTGAAGAAAGAGTCATCGTCTAATTTCCAGGAAAAACTCTACATTTACTCTTGGTGCATTTTTTTCCCCCATATAAATGGCAGTAATCCATCATTCAGTTGTATGATTCAGGAGATGTGTATTACTGTGATGGATTGGTACTGTGTGATATGTATTGCTGCGCAGGGTGGTGCTGTGTGAGTAATATGATATGTATGTTGTTGCGGCAGGGCAAGGAGGAGCTGGAGATCAAGATACTGAAAGCTCCAGTGGAGGGTCAGGACATCAGGTATAACATCTTGTTAGGAATGGAATAGGCTCCACACTGCAACCCTGATCACATTGTAGCAGATTATTGTTGGGGACTAGCTTATTTTTTTACTTATCCCTAAAATATACATGTCATACAAACCATGAAAATCATGGCAGGTAGTTAGCAATGCTTTTACTGTGAGTGCACCATGAACCAGTTCGACTTAGGAACCTACCAATGTGCCAAAGCCTCGTTTGATTACTTATATTCACTGATGCCTTTGGACTTTTTGCAAGAATTGGGGGTCATTGAAGCAATTTTTAAACACGAGGTAATAAAGACCATAACCAAATAAATAGTGTGTAGTTCCATTGAAGTCTATAAAAAAGGCACAATTTGGATTATAAATTAGAACTACAAGGTAATAAAGGCACCAAATAAATTAACAGTGTGTGATGTCATTCAGTACTTTGATGATGGTAACAATGCTGCTGTCTTATCTCTACTCAATCATGTTAAGGTATCAAGCCTGTAGAGCTTGTTGATGGTGTCTTCTGGGCTTTCCCACATTCTAACATTCGCTCTACTCACCAAGAAGTGAAGCATACTGCAAAAGAACACACCTCACACAGGAAATATGGTGGACAGAACTTGAAGATCACTGCTGCCATTCTAACACTATTGCTCGCCATGTTACCTAATATCAGGTATGGATTCACCTCAACAACAATCCTGACAGGTCATGGTTACCTCCTGGCAGACTCTGTAGAGATATTGAACGATGATCCAATCTACCTTCATTTGCCAAAGTGAAGAACAAACCGTGGATCAACTCATCTTCACCTGTCCAGCTTTCAAATACAGTAGAACCTCACTTTAGAGGACACTCTGCTAGTGGACACCTCTCTACAAAGGACAGTTTTCATTTGCAAAATTACCATTTTTACTATTTAGTAACTCTCTGGTAAGAGGACACCTCTCCCTAAAGGACACTTTGGCTCTGTAATTAGGTGTTGTCCTTTACAGGAAGGTTCCAAATGTACCAAAGATTTCAGATGACCATCCTCCTAGGAAACTTTAAACCCAGCAGTATCCCTGGAAAAGTCTTCTACGAAATAAACTTGCTTGACGCCCGCTCACCTCATTAATTGGACTTCCAATTGCATTGTAAATAAAACTAAAAAGACTCAGGTTTGAAAGACAACCTGGGTAGTTGGTGATGCTGCTTCAGGAACATTTTGAGTTAACCAAATAAATAAGAACAATATAACATTCAAGTAGGACAGTAGAACTACCTCCCTGTAAAGGACAACACCTAATTGTAGAACCAAAGTGCCCTTTAGGGAGAGGTGTCCTCTTACTGGAGAGTTATTAAATAGTAAAAATGGTAATTTTGCAAATTAAAACTGTCCTTTATAGAGAAGTGTCCTCTAACGTCAGTGTCCTCTCATGGAGGTTCTACTGTAGCACTACCACCAGATATTGTGTGTGTTGTTTTACTGGCTTTGACCAACCTGTAGTTGTAACAGGAATGTGTGTGGATAGGCCAGTAGGAGTGGACATCTCAGTGGGGGAAACCATCCTGAAGCCAGGAGTCCGGCTAGGTCCTGCTGAGATGGGAATCCTGGCTTCCTGCAACGTGTCCCAGATTGAACTCTACAGAAAGCCTGTGGTTGCCGTCCTGTCTACGGGAGATGAGGTAATCAACTTTATAACACCCACTGGCAACACACATGTAGTAGAGTCTCCTTTTTTTCTTCACATTCTTCTTCTTTCTTATCTCAAAGCCATGATAATCATGATGGGTAGTTAGCGACTGCTTTTACTGTAAGTACACCACATGTCTACACATGTGAAAAGCAGTTTGACTTTGCACTTACAAATATGCCAGAGCCCCGTTTGGTTACTTGCACTCGCTGGTAGGGTTGGACTTTTGCAAGAATCGGGAGCCATTTTCACATTCTCTTTTTTGGAAACTCCTGCCATTTAAAATCAAGTTGCTGGAGGTCCCACCTAAGTACAACTGCAACAATGGAATGGACCCAGGAGTAGCTCTCTAGACCTCAGACAGCACCAAACAACAAGATAGCTTTTGTATTAACATGCCCTTCAACAGAAGCAACTAGGAGTGGACCCAGGAGGAACTCTGAATCTCAGAAATAGACAGCACCAAACAGATTTATAACAGGCCATCTCAAGCCATTGAAGATAGAAAATAACAACAAAATCTACCCCACTTGCACAAAATGTATCGTGACACCTACAGCTCTCAAACACATTTTGGCTAGTATTAGATGTACTAAACAGGACCTTTGGGAGAGGCCGCTGCTTATCATAAAACAGCTCGAAGAGCATGGACTCTCAGAATTTGTGTAATCTTTGCACAAGAGGGAATAAGAAACAACAATAGCAAAAATTAAATTTCTCATTGAAGTTGTATATCAGCATGTAATAAACAACAGCCATAAAATCAGTCTAAGTAGCCCTATACCTGCCATTACAGTAATATATCTAAAATGATTAGGTACCATTTGTGGATTATAGATTATAAACACCAAGGTGATAAGACCAAAAAATCTAAATAGTATGCGACATTGTGCTAACAATGTTGTAACAAAAATGTCACACACTACTTATTTATTTGGATTTGGTCTTATTTACCTTGTACAGTAGAACTACCTTCCTGTAAAGGACAACACCTAATTTCAGAACCAAAGTGTCCTTTAGGGAGAAGTGTCCTCTTACCGGAGAGTTACTAAATACTAAAAATGATAATTTTTCAAATGAAAACTGTACTTTGTAGAGAAGTGTCCTCTAGTGCGAGTGTCCTCTCATGGAGTTTGTTCTACTGTATTAGTAACATAGGTCATGACAGTATCAACAGGAGAATAGATTTTACAGAGGAATTCTGTCATATCCTACATCTTTTAGAATTAGCCATAGAATGGTAGATCTCACCCCCCCCATGTGTGACAATTGACAATTAAACAACTTTATTGACATCTCGTCAATCTTTACACTCAAAGGGAGTTATAAGGTAATAATAATGGTAGGAATGAAGAGAGATATATACAATCGACGTAGCCCTCTCCGAGGGCACGTCCGGATCAGGAGCTTAAAGCCGCCTTGAATCTAGACAGATCCCTGCCATTTGGGGAGTTCATGTTCGGAACATGTTTGATGATAATGTCGAAGAATTTGTCGAATAATGTGGCCGCTCTTAGAATTTTAATTTTGCCAGTTAAAGTTAATTTGGTGTTCTTATATGTTTTGTTGATGTACTGATATGTGAAAAGTGTGACAAATGCTATATAGTGTCCTAATAGAGAGAGGTGTTCTCTTATTGGAAAGCAGCTAATTGGCATAAATGGTGTTATTGTTGTTTCTTATCCCCTTGGGCAAAGATTACACGAATACCATGAGAGTTAATGCTTCTCGAGCTGTTTTATTTATTTTATTTTTTGCTTATTCCTAGTACACGTGGTACAGGCCATGATAATCATGGTGGGTAGTTAGCGACTGCTTTTTACTGTAAGCGCACCACATGTCTACACATGTGAAAGCAGTTCGACTTTGCACTTACAAATGTGCCAGAGCCCCGTTTGGTTACTTGCACTCGCTGGTGGGGTTGGACTTTTGCAAGAATTGGGGGGCCATTGGAGCATTTTTTTTTTTTTAACAGAAAAAAGTGTCCAATGCGGGGATCGAACCCGGGTCGTAGTGGTCGTAAACCAAACAGTTTAACCAGCCTTCCACCGACCCCCGAGCTGTTTTATGATAAGCAGCAGCCTCTCCCAAAGGTCCTGTTTAGTGCATCTAATGCAAGCTATAAATATGTTATGGAGCTACAGGTGCCAAGCTACATTTCGAGCAAGTGATGTATAGATTTTGTTGTTATTTTCTAACTTCAATGGCTTGAGATGGCTTGTTCTAAATCATGTTAGTGGGCATAAATGTTAACTTGGTGATGAAACTGTTCCCTGTGTAGAGGTGTCTGCTAGCTAGGAAAGATAGAAAGAATAATATATAGCATTTTTTTAAAATAACAAGTAGGTGTTTTGAAGCAATATGAATTAACTATAAACACAAGGTAATAAGACCAAATAAATAAATAGTGTGTGACATTTTGGTAACAGCGTTGTTACCATCTTCAGACAAAAGTACTGAATGAGAAATTGATAAGGCACAATTCCAATACTGGATCATTTAGTACTTTTGTCTGAAGATGGTAACAACGCTGTTACCGAAATGTCACACACTATTTATTTGGATTTGGTCTTATTACCTTGTGTTTATAATCTACTAGCCGAATGACCCGGGCAACGCCCGTGTTTTACCCGATTGAATGTTTTGATTCAAATACTATTTGTTACAATTATAAATTGGCGCCTTAAATAAATGCATATATTAGTTAATAACTATAGCCTATGTGCTTTATCTGTCTATGTACTGTTGGCTTCCATAGGCGTCTCTTACTGGGAAAAAGAAAGAGAGGATTCCATTTGGTTATTAACTAATATATGCATTTATTTAAGGAGCGACCCGCTCCAACACAATGGTTACAAAAACGAAAAAGCGAGTGGAGGGGGGGCAAAGGTGGCGTGATCGTAGCCGACCAATAGGAGGGCGCCATTCCAAAAAAAAGCAAACGGTGACAGAGATGACTGACGAAGAATGACGCTCGTAACTGTATATAGAATAATCCAAATTGTGCCTTATCAATGAATTAACTGACTTCTCTCTCTCTCTCTCTCTCTCTAGTGATAAAAGTCATATTCAACAACAAGTCTCCAAGTGTCTTCTTCTATTACCAACACTTCGAACTTTCAGATATAACAACCTTTCTACAAGGAATATCAAATGAATCTTAGCTGTTCAATAGATTTGTGAGATGGTTGCGTGCATGTTAGTGTGGCTTGTGGAAAGGCCGCTGATAAAATTATAATTATTTTATTTAAAGCCAGAAATATATAAAGAGAAAAGAAGTAACGGGCCGTTTGAAGCAAGCCTTGTTGTTTTCGACGCCAGTGGCCAGAAAGTACCGAATGCTCGCGCATGCGTAGTCAGGTTGCCGTGACCGTGACAATATTGCCCGTATGTTTAGTGAAGCTTTGTCCCAGTTCACGCTCTCTGAAGCAGAGTGTGGTCGCCACAGATTTATATATAAATGATATTTACATAACTCCAAATAATAACTATTTAACATATATGACTTAATTTTACTATTGAATATAAATTAGAGGAAACTAGTTCAGTTTAATTTTGTTCTAATTTGTTTTCAATAGTAAAATTAAGCCATATATGTTAAATAGTTGTCATTTGAAGTTATGTAAAATCACATATATATAAATCTTTTGAACAACTAAGATTCATTACATATTTGATATTCCTCTAGAAGTTATACCCTCGATGTGTTGGTAACAAAAGAAAACACTTGGAGACTTGTTGTTGATTGTGATCAAAGGATTCTAACCAATAAATTCTCTAAAAGTCTCCATTCATTCAGCCTCAGTACCATACCATGTAGTCCCTATTAAACACAAGGTAATAAGACCAAATCCAAATAAATAAATAGTGTGTGACATTTCGATAACAGCGTTGTTACCATCTTCAGACAAAAGTACTGGATCACTGTCTGAAGATGGTAACAACGCTGTTACCGAAACGTCACACACTATTTATTTATATGGATTTGGTCTTATTACCTTGTGTTTATAATCTACTAGCCGAATGACTCGGGCAACGCCCGTGTTTTACCCGATTGAATGTTTTGATACTATTTGTTACAATTATAAATTGGCGCCTTAAATAAATGCATATGTTAGTTAATAACTATAGCCTATGTGCTTTATCTGTCTATGCACTGTTGGCTTCCGTAGGCGTCTCTTACTGGAAAAAGAAAGAGAGGATTCCATTTGGTTATTAACTAATATATGCATTTATTTAAGGAGCGACCCGCTTCAACACAATGGTTACAAAAACCAAAAAGCGAGTGGGTGGGGGGGCAAAGGTGGCGTGATCGTAGCCAACCAATAGGAGAGCGCCATTCCAAAAAAAAAGCAAACGGTGACAGAGATGAAAACTGAAGAATTAAGAAAGCATGACGCTCGTAACTGTATATAGAATAATCCAAATTGTGCCTTATCATGTAGTCCCTATTGAAATGAGACAACTTCTATAGAAATGGCAGACCTGTAGAACTACCATAGACCAACAGAATGGAATTGTGCAGCTGGTGGAGCCAGGACGTAAGCTGGGACCTGGACAGATCTGGGACTCCAACAAGACCACCCTCCTCTGTCTCCTGAAGGAACAAGGATTTCCTGCCAGGGACCTCGGAGTGGCCAAGGACACGTGAGTTCTTTCTCATATGGTGGTGTGGATAACCAGGCCCCAGGATCAAATCCCACATTGACCTTCTTTTTTTTTTTAATGATAAATTACTCCAATTTAACCTAACTTGAGCAAGTCTAATCTACATGTCTTTTTTTTTTGCTTATCCCTAGTACACGTGGTACAGGCCATGATAATCATGGTGGGTAGTTAGCGACTGCTTTTACTGTAAGCGCACTACATGTCTACACATGTGAAAAACAGTTTGACTTTTGCACTTACAAATGTGCCAGAGTCCTGTTTTGGTTACTTGCACTCGCTGGTGGGGTTGGACTTTTGCAAGAATCGCGGGCCATTGGAGCATTTTTTTTTTTAAACAGAAAAAAGTGTCCAATGCGGGAATCAAACCCGGGTCGTAGTGGTCGAAAACCAATGGTTTAACCAGCCTTCCACCGACCCCCCAATCTACATATGTAGACATGTGGTGTACTTATAGTACACCATGATAATCATGGTGGGTAGAAGTTGGCGACTGCTTTTATTGTAAGTGTACCACATGTCTACACATGTGAAAAACAGTTTGACTTTTACATTTACAAATTGTGACAGTCCTGTTTTGGTTACTTTGTACTTGCTGGTGGGGTTGGACTTTCTGTTGGAAAATTGGAGGCCATTGGAGCATTTTTCAAAAATTATTATAAAAAAGTACCCAGTGTGGAATTTGATCCCAGGTTGTAGCAGTTGACAACCAACAGTTTAAACCACCCTTCCACCCTCTTGCGCTGTTGTGAATTAAAGAACTCTTAAAAATACAAAAATATTTTACCACAATGAGTTTCTTTTTATTTCAAAACGCTAGCTTTCAAGTGATAATCACTTTTTAACAGGTTTAATAAAAAACATTGACTATATCTTACAAGAAATATTTACAAATATATACACGCAAAGTGTGGATATCTATATATAAAAATCAATGTTTGTATGTTTGTTTGTTTGTATGTCCGGTATACAAATTCGCAGTAGTTCACTAATTCAAACCAATATTTCCATACATAGGTAAAAAATGCGGGGAAGACGATAGGCTATTTTAAAAAATATATAAATCAATTATTAAAACTATATATTCAAATTATTCTACTTAGCTCACGAACAGCGCCCTCTATCAAAGATTAGATTAAATTATGCTGATGCAAACAAATAGATAATGCTAATAACAAATAATAAAAAAAAAATATTATCTAAATATATATCACTCAGGTAGATATGCACACGGGTCAATCCCGGGGCGAAGCCCGGGTCACCCGTCTAGTTCACAATAAAAATATATTTAAAATACATACACAACATACATACAATAAAAGATATTTAAAATAAAAAATAAACTCATTGTGGTAAAATATTTTGTATTTTTAAACATTTTAACAATATTTATCATGAATAAAGAACTCTTAATTAATAATCTCCACATTTTTGACGGGGGTCGGTGGAAGGCTGGTTAAAACCGTTTGGTTTACGACCACTACGACCTGGGTTCGAACCCGCATTGGACACTTTTTTCTGTTTAAAAAAAAAAAAAATGCTCCAATGACCCCCCGATTCTTGCAAAAGTCCAACCCCACCAGCGAGTGCAAGTAACCAAACGGGGCTCTGGCACATTTGTTAGTGCAAAGTCGAACTGCTTTCACATGTATAGACATGTGGTGCGCTTACAGTAAAAAGCAGGTCGCTAACTACCCACCATGATTATCATGGCCTGTACCACGTGTACTAGGGATAAGCAAAAAAAAAAACATTTTTAACAGAGCAAAATGTTTCCACTTGTGATGTCTAAGTGAGCCATGTTTTCCTCCCAAGGTTTAACCCAAGAGTCGTTGGACTTGTATAAGATTTTTTTTTTACAATATTTTGTTAAATTTCTACTTTTCCAGCAAGTGCGTTCCAATTGATAACCTATATCTTCTGGAGATTTAGCTACCCACTGAAGACGCTGAGAACTATTTCAGAAAAGAAAAATATAGCAATAGAACTCTATAATTTCTACAGATTCATACACAAAAGAGATAGTTTTAGAACAGATTTGTAAATAAATCCCTTTTCAAACAAAGGCTCACGTGCACATGGGGAAAAGGGAGAAAAAAATTACTATATTGTTTTGTTGTTGTATGACGAATCCATACAGGGCAATGGGCCCTAATAAAAGCCTTTTTGTTGTTGTTGTTGATAACCTATATAGAGAAACAAGTATCTCTATAGTTGATAAGGCACAATTTGGATTATAGATTATAAACACACAAGGTAATAAGACCAAATCCAAATATATAAATAGTGTGTGACGTTTCGGTAACAGCGTTGTTACCATCTTCAGACAAAAGTACTGAATGAGAAATTATCCAAATATATAAATAGTGTGTGACGTTTCGGTAACAGCATTGTTACCATCTTCAGACAAAAGTACTGAATGAGAAATTATCAAAATATATAAATAGTGTGTGACGTTTCGGTAACAGCATTGTTACTATCTTCAGACAAAAGTACTGAATGAGAAATTATCCAAATAAATAAATAGTGTGTGACGTTTCGGTAACAACGCTGTTACCGTCACACACTATTTATTTATTTGGTGTTATTACCTTGTGTTTAAATATCTCTATAGGTATATACTCTCAGAGTTGACACAGTCTCTATATTCTAAGTTTTGATTATTGGCGATTTGTTTGCGCAGGCCTGACCTTACCAAGTCCAAATTGGAAGAGTGTTTTTCCTGCGCGGATGTGATTGTCACTACAGGAGGATGCTCCATGGGAGAGAAAGTGAGTGGCTGCTCATAGACAGTAGAGTCTCCCATGTAAGAACCGCCCAAAACAACACTCAAGGAGACGACTTCTCTTTTTCTGTCTTGGAATCTCTTGGTACCTTCTGCTGCTAGTTCTCAAATCAGTGGATTCATGGAACTTCTCCTATCTATACCACCTGGGTTAACTTCAATATACTTTCTTGTCATATATTTACTCGAATACAGGAGAACCTCTATGAGAAGACACTCACGCTTGAAAAATGCTTCAATGGCTCCCGATTTTTGCAAAAGTCCAACCCCACCAGCAAGTAACCAAACTCTGGCACATTTGTAAGTGCAAAAGTCGAACTGTTTTTTCACATGTGTAGACATGTGGTGCACACACAGTAAAAGCAGTCCGCCTACTTCTATCCACAATGATTATCATTGCCTGACCACGTTTACTAGGAATAAGCAAAAAAAAAAAAAAAAACTCTTGCTTGAGGACAACCTTTCCTACAAACCATAAGTTATTATCACCATAATTACCATTTTTACTAATTAGCTGATCTCTGGTAGGAAGTTACATCTCTGTAAAGGACACATTGACTGTGACTAGGTGTTCTCCCCTTTTAGAAAGAAGTTCTACTCTATCATGTCATCAACCACACAATTCAGACCACAACTGTACACATTTCTTACTTTGTCTGGGTGTAGTTAGTGTTCATCTAGGATGTCATTCACTGCCATCCATACCTTATCTGGGTTTTTTGCATCGTTTCACTATTATTATGTTTTAATTGTGTTGGATATTATCCAATTTTCAACTTCCTTTCTCACAAGATGCTGCATACACTTCAGATGCCAGAGTCCCTTTATGTGTGTGTGTGCACACAAATATAAACCCAGAACTCCGGCAGAAACACTTGTTGTTGTTTCTTATCCCCTTGTGTAAAGATTACAAGAATTCCATATTTCTTGCGTCGGGGCCAGATAGGGACGGCGTGCTCTCGCTGCGTGCAAGAAAACAACCACTCTAAAAGGCTCCACCCGGATGGCGGCAAAGAGATCGGGCTCCAGTCCTTAGACCTAGCAACCTCCCAACACTCCAAGAAGGTCACATACATGCCCCCCTCCAGGCTCCAGGAGGAGGGCGATGCTCTAGGCACCAGAATCAGCCTCCATGAGACGAAGACCTCAGCTCAGAAACTCCAGCTTCTTGGTGTGCCATCAATCTGCAACTTCTCATCATTCCAACTCTTCCCATCCCCAGGGTCTGTCATGACATAGACACTGGTGGGAAAAAAATCCCAACACCAAGAAAGAGTTGTGCTAGATTGAAGAAATTTAGGCAAAACATATAAATAATATATCTTTTGGATTAAAGTCCGTTTTGTTTCTTATCCCCTTGTGCAAAGATTACACAAATTCCATGAGTTCATGCTCCTCCATGATAAACAGCGACTTCTCCCAAATGCTTGTTTAGTACATCTAATTCAAGCCAAAATGTGTTCAGGAGCTGCAGGTGTGTCATGTTACATTTTGAGCAAAGTGATGTTATAGTGATGTTTCTTCATGTTTGAAATTGCTGAAAACATTTTAAATACTTACTCAACTATTCCACAAAAGGTTTCTTATTTATTCAAATTGGCAAGCTTTCGAGTTTAAGAACTTTTCTACAAGCATTTCTTCCAAATATTTGCATTCAAAATAAATATTTATTTTAAATGTATTAATATTTTCATGTGGAAAATTAGGGAAGACAAACTTCAGGATGACACAGAAGTTTATTTAAGGTAAGAACAAACTATGAATGATAAACAAAAGATAAGGAATGAGGGAAGTTTACAGAGTAGTAAAATATAAACATAAAAATTGATACTCTGTTAATTAAATAATAAATACTTTGCTACAATTTATATTTTGAAGAAATGCCTGTAAAAGAGTTCTCAAAATTGAAAGCTTGCCAATTTGAACAAATTAGAAAAAAAAATTTTTGCGTAGTATAGATAGAAATTTTGTCGGGAGAATATTGATCAAAAAAGACAAAGGTCAACTCTCCCGTCAAAATAGATGTCAAAGCTAGATGCCATCTATTGACTGTTGCCACAAACTAGCGGCTTCAGTTCGGTGACAAAGCCACAACACCAGTTTGGCAAACTGAAAAGCGTCCTCCTAGATAGCGTCTAGCTTTGACATCTTTTTTGACGGGAGAGGTGACCTTTGTCTTTTTTAGATTTTGCGTAGTAGTTAATTAAGTATATAAAATAGTAATGTGTTTGTTTCTTATCCATATTTATGGTCAAACTAGACGGGTGACCCGGGCTTCGCCCCGGGATTGACCCGTGTGCATATCTACCCGAGTGATATATATTTAGATTAGATATTTAAAAAAATAATTGTTTGTTATTAGCATTATCTATTTGTTTGCATCAGCATATGTATGTATACATAAAGTATGTGTATATATATATACACCTTAATAGTACAAAAGCTACATACCTATACTTTCGATATTTGCGGACCTATAATGAGGTATTGTAAAGGAGCGACCCGCTCCAACACAATAGTTACAAAAGCAACAGAGCGAGTGGGGGAGGCAAAGGTGGCGTGATCGTAGCCAACCAATAGGAGAACGCCATTCCAAAAAAAAAGCAAACGGTGACAGAGACGAAAACTGACTAAGAGATGAGGAATGACGCTCGTAACTGTATTATGGTCAAATACGTGATACCACAGATTGTTGGTCCCCAGCTAAGTGTGTCATGTGTCACAGGATATTTTAAAAAAGGTTCTGGAGACGGACTTCAATGCTGAAATCCATTTCTCCAGAGTCTTCATGAAGCCTGGGTAAGTGCAGTGATCTTTTATTTACCCTCCTTTTCTTTATTACATTATCATTCTTTCATTAATATGTCACTATAAACAGTCTGTTTTTGTTGTTTCTTATCCCCTTGTGTAAAGATTACACAAATTCCATGGAGTTACATCGACCCAGGAGGAGCTCTGAACCTCAGACAGCACCAAACAACACTAACAAGATTTAGAACAGACCATCTCAAGACATTGAAGATAGAAAATAACAACAAAACTACTCCACTTGCCCAAAATGTAGCTTGGCACCTGCAGCTCCAGAACACATTTTGGCTTGTATTAGATGCACTAAACAGGACCTTTGCGGAGAGGCCGCTGCTTATCATAAAACAGCTCAAGGAGCATGAACTCATGGAATTCGTGTAATCTTAACACAAGGGGATAAGAAGCAACAACAAGTAAATTGGCCGATTGGTATTTGAAAAAAATGGTTGAATTAAAGTAAAATGTTGAATTAACACTTTCAACCCGGGGACGCGAATTCATGTCCTTGCCGATGTTTTACAGATACATTAGGTCAGCTGACATCCCCCAACCCACTGATAGATAGACAAGAAGGGACAAGATTCTGGTAGACGAGAGACTTCGGTATTAATATTATATTTAATTTTGAAAATCGGAAAGAACGCGAATTTGTATCCCTCGGGTTGAAAGTGTTAAAGATGTGTTATACAGTATTTATAGCATTATATTTGTTCCACATCAAGCAAGTGTCTGGAATGGTAAATTCTCCTGTGTGGCAGGAAGCCAACCCAGTTTGCCACCCTGGAGTATAACGGTGTCACCAAGCTGGTGTTTGGATTGCCTGGTAACCCTGTCTCAGCGATCGTCACTTGTCTCCTCTACGTTGTCCCTGCACTGAGGAAGATGGCCGGGTGGCTCAAGTGTCTGCCCACTGTCATGACTGTCAAGGTAGGTTCTTCCTGTGTGACTACTTAACTGAGGATTCTCACTAACTAGTATCCATATACTAGAATCACACAGAAAATACACTCGTTACTTTACCCAACTGGAAACATTGGAGAAGAACTGCATTCTACAATGGATTCCTGCCCATTTTGGAATCGAGGGTAATGAAATGGCAGATGAATTGGCAAAGGAAGCCAGAAAGCTGAGCCAAAGTAAAGAACAAATGTCAAGTATTTGACGCTGATGCTTTGGCAAAATACAAGATAATCAAACAAAAAAATAAGAAAAGATCAAATATATGAAATAAACTCTGAGAGAAAACTGACAAAAACTATAACAAGACTTAGAAAAAAAAACACTATAAAGGAATGGCAATACATCCAGATGACACAAGAACCTATAGAGCATGCAACAACTGTCCTGGTGTGGAACTAACACCTACTCACATATTCTCATGCCCAGCAATGGCATCAGCCTTGCAGAAAATTGACTCAGACAGAGCAGCAGCTTTACACACCCAAGATAGTGGATATTGCTGCTGCTGTGTTGGAGATGCATGGAGACATCTGAGACCTTTCTTTGGACACGACAACAACAACTAACTTGTATTGATGAGGCACAATTTGGATTGTAGATTATAAACACAAGGTAATAAGACCAAATCCAAATAAATAAATAGTGTGTGTACACACTATTTATTTATTTGGATTTGGTCTTATTACCCTTGTGTTTAACTAACTTGTATGTTGGTGGAAAGAGAATTGACGTAAACCAATAAAAGGTAATAAGACCAAATCACTCCAAATAAATGAATAGTGTGTGAAGTTTCGGTTACAATGTTGTTTTACTAGCTGTAATATACCTTGTAATATAAAAGAAGAAAGGAAAGTAGAGATAGCAATAAATTGTTTCTCCGTCGCGCGTGAGTGACTTCACGAGACACGCGTACATTGGCAAGTTGTTTTTACCATTTGTATTTCGAAAATAAAGTTGATTTAATCCTTTTATATCCTAATCCTTAATTTAATAAAAAATATAGAGGAATATAACATTATCATCAGACAAAAGAGCCCGGATGAAAAAAAGGAAGGGGAGTAGTGACAAGCTTTCTAAAAACCCTGGGTTCAGCTGCCCCGGCTGATAGTACCCTGTAAGGACTCCAGGGATACAAGAAACTGTTCTCCATGTTAGAAGCAGCTGTACATGGTGTCTGTTTCTCATGACAGAGGCGGCCCATTTCATATTGGAGCTAAGTCAGTAGCCTGCTACTGAGTAGTGCTCCCAGTCTTAATGACAAAGACATTCTACTTCACACCACCCTACAAGCTTGATACCCTAATATGATTGAATGAAGATAAGAAAGAAGACACAAGGTAATAAGACCAAATCCAAATAAATCAATAGTGTGTGACGTTCCGGTAACAGTGTTGTTACCATCTTCAGACAAAAGTATAATCTATAATCCAAATTGTGCCTTATCATAAGAAAGAAGAAGAAGACAAAAGACTGTCTGATGATGGTAACAAAGCTGGTTACCAAAATGCCACACACTATTTATTTATTTGAATTTATTCTCTTACTAGCCGAATGACCCGGGCACCACCCGTGTTTTACCCGATTGAATGTTTTGATTCAAATACTATTTGTTACAATTATAAATTGGCGCCTTAAATAAATGCATATTTTAGTTGATAACTATAGCCTATGTGGTTTATCTGTCTATGTACTGTTGGCTTCCGTAGGCGTCTCCTACTGGGAAAAAGAAAGAGAGGATTCCATTTGGTTATTAACTAATATATGCATTTATTTAAGGAGCGACCCGCTCCAACACAATAGTTACAGAAATGGGGGGGGGGGGGGGGGGGCAAAGGTGGCGTGATCGTAGCCGACCAATAGGGGGCGCCATTCCAAAAAAAAAGCAAACCGTGACAGAGGCGACGAAGAATGACGCTCGAAACTGTATATTATTTCATTTCTAATCTATAATCCACAAATTGTACCTTATCATGATTTGACATAAACCCTTGGTTTTTACAACAGCCATGACAGCAGGGATCAAATCCTGCATTGCCCACCTTTTTTTTTTTCTAAAGCTAAAATAATTGTTTCATTGAGATCCTGATTTTTAAAAAAAGTTTGAACCTCACTAGTAAGTGCAAGTAACCAATCAAGGCACTCTTGTAAGTGAAAAAAAAATTGAACTGCCTTTAATATGTGTGGACATGTGGTGTAACTTAACGAAGTTGCTATTTTCCCACCTTAATTATCATGTCTTGTACCATGTGTTCTTGGGAGAAGTAAACAAAAACTAGTACAGTAGAACCTCCATGAGAGGACACTTCTCTATAAAGGACAGTTTTCATTGCCAAAAAATACCAATTTTACTATTTAGCAACTCTAGTAAGAGGACACCTCTCCCTAAAGGACACTTTGGCTCTGCAACTAGGTATCCTTTACTGGAAGGTTCTACTGTTTCAAAACCTGTATACTTTGGAGAGTATAGGACCAGTGTTATACAGATCTAAGTTAGTGCCACTATCTGTTACAGAGGTCGGCCATCATGGAATATCATCGAACTGACAATTTTCCAGGATATTGACTTGGAGGCTGGTATGATAAAGCACAATTTGGATTATAGATTAGAACTTCAAGGTAATAAGACCAATTCTAAATAAATTAATAGTAGGTGATGTTGGGTAACAGTGTTGTTACCATCATCAGACAAAAAGTTTTTTTTTTTTGCTTATCCCCAGTACACGTGGTACAGGCTAAGATAATCATGGTGGGTAGTTAGTGACTGCTTTTACTGTAAGCGCGCACATGTCTACACATGTGAAAAGCAGTTCGACTTTACACTTACAAATGTGCCAGAGCTCCGTTTGGTTACTTGCACTCGCTGGTGGGGTTGGACTTTTGCAAGAATCGGGGGCCATTGGAGCATTTTTTTTTTTTAAACAGAAAAAAGTGTCCAATGCGGGAATCGAACCCGGGTCGTAGTGGTCGAAGCCAAACGGTTTAACCAGCCTTCCACCGACCCCACCATCATGAAATGATTTTATTCTTTTGTCTCTGATGATGAAAACAATGCGGTTACCCAAACATATTACACTATTTTTTATTTATTGTTGTTACTTATTCCTCAAGTCGTTTAAACAATCTCCATTAGCTTCCATTGTCTCAGCTTTTCTTTTATAGTCCTGGGGTTTTCCCAGAGGTCTTTTTTGGAGAATTATTATTTTTTCTATTTGGTCTTATTACCTTGTTGGAGGCTGGTAATGCTTAAAGGATCCCTCAGAACTAACTATAGTAGAATGCTCTGTAAAGGACAATAACCTAGTTGCCAAATATCCTTTAAGGAAAGGTGTCCTCTCACTGGAGAGTTGCTACTTAGTTTTTTTTTTAATTATCACTAGTACATGTGGTAGAGACCATGGTAATCATGGTGGGTAGAAGTCGGCGACTGCTGTTTTACTGTAAGTGCACCACACCACATGTGAATAGCATTTCGACTTTTGCACTTACAAATGTGCCATAGCCCCTTTGGTTACTTGCACTTTCTGGTGGGGATTAAATTTTTGCAAGAATCGGGGCTATTAGAGCAATTTTTTTTTTTTTCTAAATAGAAAAAAGTGCCCAATGCGAGATTCGATTCCGGGTCATAGCGGTTGAAAACCAACAGTTTAAATCACCCTTCCCGACCCCCAACTACTTAGTAAAAAATGGTCATTTTGGTGATGGAAACGATTGTCCTCTCCTGGAAGTTCTACTTTACTGGTTTGTGATCAAAGTTGTTTGGTAGTAGTACAAAGGACTTTCACACAGATACCAACTATGGACAGTGGGGTTTTCTACCGATATTTATAATTGTTGAGAATTAGATAACATGTCTTCTTCTTCTTTCTTATCTCCAATCATATTAGGGTATCAAGTTGTGACCCTTGATGGTGTCTGTTTGACAACCATCATGACTGGGTGAAGTAGAATGCGTCTGCCTTTGTCATTAAAACTGGGAGCACTACTCAGTAGCAGGCCGACTTGGCTCCAAAAGAAATGGCCGCTCTGACATGAGGAACAGACGCCATGTGCAGCCGCTCCTAACATGGAGTAAAACGCTGCTCATCCTGTATCCCTGGATCAGGAGCCCTCACAGGGTACTATCAGCCAGGCCAGCTGAGCCCAGGTTTTTTACCGAGCTTGTTACTGCTCCCCTCCTCCTTTTCCATCCGGGCTTGGGACCGGCAAGGCGGAGTTAGATAACATGTGACTTGTGTCTACTGGTGTGTTGTTGTTGTTTCTTATCTCTTTGTGTAAAGATTATACAAATTCCATGAGTTCATGTTCCTCGAGCTATTTATGATAAGCAGCAGCCTCTTCCAAAAGTTCTGTTTAGTACATCTACTGTTGTAGAGTTCACATATTGTGTGATTAAAACTGAGTACTTACTGGTGAAAACAACAAGTAGAATACATTGTCTGAGATAGATAGAATGGTGAAAGACTTGGTTGGTGGCCATTTGTGCATTGGTCAAATCATTTTTTTTTCCATAAGTCTTGAACTATTGTTTTCTATTTTTTTTTTAAGAGAGATAATTGTAACTAACTCTCTTTAGATCATAGATTAAATCAATCCTGTTACATTCCTAGAATCCGAATATGTAAACAAAGACTGACTTACTTCAGACATATAATATGAGCAAATGGATTAAAGATGTTGATGTTGAAGGAACTGTTCCTCATCAGTACAGAGGCAGCCTTGATTTCCTGATGTCCTCTTTTTTTTTTTTAATTAATTGGAAAGACAAATACAGTAGAAACCTCCCTGTAAAGGACTGCACCTAATTGCAGTGCCAAAGTGTTCTTTGGGGAGAGTGTTCTCTTACCGGAGAGTTGCTAAATTGTAAAAAATGGTAATTTTGCGAATGAAAACTGTTTTTTTGTAGAGAGATGTCCTCTAGCGGGAGTGTCTCTCATGGAGGTTTTACTGTAATCCCATTCCTCAATCTCAATGTATCCAGTTCCTCAGAACCTTTAGGAATAAACCAGAGGCAGTTTTTGAAAAATGAAGACTTTTAAAACTATAGATTTTAGCATTTTAGTTTAGATAGAAATAATTTTATATTTGCATAGCCATCAAAAGAATCATATGCGTCAAAAATAGTCAAATTTCATATAGCAGATGGCACGCTAATGGATCATATGAATAGAAATCTCTGTTGCATATTGACTTGGCTGAGTTGCATACACCAGTTGTGGTGACAGCTGTGGAAGTCAGTGAAGCTGGATGCCAGGCCAGAGTACGCTCGAGCCAGCCTGGAGTGGATGGAAGGGGATGCCCTGCCCACGGCCATCTGTACGGAGGCCAGGCCAGCAGTCGTTTGCTCAGTATGAGCCAGGCAGCGTTCTTCTGGCTCTGCCACCCAAGTCCCAAGATCAGGATGCCATTCCTGCCCAGGCCTCGGTCAAAGCTTTGGTTATCTCCCCCTTCTAGCCAGCTGAAATATATCTATTTTTATATCCTCTCTCACTCTTTTCTTTTGTCTGATTTGCATAGACTCAATCCTCACCATTTTGCATATTGACACTGATAAGGCACAATTTGGATTATAGATTTATAAACACAAGGTAATAAGACCAAATCCAAATAAATAAATAGTGTGTGTGTGTTTGGTAAAACAATGTACAGTAACATATGGTAACTGCTTTAAAATGTCACACACTATTATTTATTTGGATTTGGTTTATTACCTTGTGCATATTGACTGTTACAATTTGGGATAAGAGAAATCAAAGAAAAAAAAAAGGCAGCTCCTGATCATGCAACTTGAAATTACTGATGGCTTGCACCATCTGTTACAATAATTGATTAATTAAGAAATGCTTTAATGGTAATTATTAAAGTCTTCTTCTTTCTTATCTCCACTCAATATATTAAGGTATCAAGCTTGTAAAGCTTGACAACCATCATAACTGAGTGATGTAGAATGCATCTGTCATGACTGGGAGCACTACTCAGTGGCAGGCCGACTTAGCAAAAGAAATGGCCGCCTCTGACATGAGGAATAGACGCCATGTGCAGCCACTCCTAACAATAGAGTACAAACGCTGCTCATCCTGTATCCCTGGAGCCCTTACAGGGTACTATCAGCCAGGCTAGCTGAACCCAGGTTTTTTAGCGAGCTTGTTACTGCTCCCTTCCTTCTTTTTCATCCGGGCTTGGGACCGGCAAAGGCGGAATTTAAAATTAAAGTGAGAAATGGTAATTGACCAATTCTGCAATAATTAAAAATCAATGTTAGTTCATATTCATTCTGACAGATTGTGCAAGCCATTAGCAAATTTTAATTGCACAATCAATAGATGCCTCTTTTTTTTCTTAATTTATCCACCTGATCTACACAATTTCACTTTTGGAATATTTTTCACAAAACCAAAGAGTAAAAATTTATAATTGCATAAGTTTTTTTTTTTTTTTCAGTGAGTGAAGATTTTGAATCTAAAGAATTAGGAAAAGCTCAAATTTCATGATATTATCATTGATTTTCTAAATCTGCTCTCACTTGATCCAATTATTTATTGATTTAGTTAACACAGCAGGTTCCTGGAGCCACGTACAGACAACTACCCGGACTGTCCTTCTGACATCTAAGTCTGTTGTTGTTTCTTATCTCCTTGTGTAAAGATTACACAAATTTCTTGATGAGTTCATGCTATCGAAGCTTTTATGATAAGCAGCGGCCATGCCTCTCCCAAAGAAGGTCCTGTTTAGTGCATCTAATGCAAGCCAAAATGTGTTCTGG